>JAZDUA010001181.1:30000-130000 GCA_038098605.1 Gryllus longicercus | reverse complement strand
ACTCGGCGGGCGCGTTCAGAACAGCACCAACACTGCACTCGCTGTTGCGCTCGCTGGCTCAGTCGATAAAAATGTGTAAAATATTTAAAAAATATCATAAAACTGTATATCCTCGGCTCTGTCGATATAAAATACCTCGGCCGGCGATGAGCAACACAGTGAGCTTGTAGCATACAGTGACAGGTAGCTAGTGCACCTATATAACTAGTTAGTGACGTCAACATAAGGGGTGAAGGTTTTGGACCTCAGATGTCTTTAGGCGGTGCCGTGAACCGGCTTCACCCACGGTACATCCCCGGATGACAAGACTCGGTAAGAGCATCGGCATATTCTACTGACATTTCGGTGGCCCGGCAATTCATATATTTTCCCTATATTGTAGCAAGGCTATTAATTGTAATAAAGTAGTTCTTCTGAAAGAATTGGTCATGTATAACACCAATGTCTCTGATAAATCAGCTTCCAACTGTTAGCTAATTTCATTCATTTGGCTCTCAAACCATTTGCCACTAAAAACTATTTCAGCTCCGTTTTTATACCAAAAGGTACCTCTTTGTTACGATACATGCCTTAAATAAAATGAGCTTTCGTGGTTACTCTTCAGAATATTCCTATAAATAGATTACAATCCGAACAGACTGACACTCCCTTGTTGCTGACAGAAGAAAAATAGTAGAAATAGGAATGTGAAGAAGATCATTATTCCGTAAAATCAGATTAGATGAGGAATGGCATAAAAATTGAACATATATAAAAAGTATCGAGTCAATTTGCGAAAGTATCAATCGCTATCGATACTCCTCTATATCGAGGGTATCGAGGTACCGAAAGTATCGAGGATCCATCCCGAGTTTTAAGATACAGTAACGATTCTCAGCAAAACCGCAAACTAGACTAACACGTGCTTCTTTCTTATTATAAAACTATCGTTATACTAGTAGAAGCAACATAGATTAATATCACATCAATATAATCTTAGCAGCATTTTATACATGTTATACAACGCAATGAACCTCACTCTTGAAAACAACTTCATTCGCTGTTAAATCTCAAAACGGCTGAGGCTCGTGTCATTGTGTTTACGACTTACTGTCTATCTTCTTTCTAGAATTCTATGTAGTCTACATTCTATTCCATAAAATTTATTGACAATATAATTGAAAATTATTTGAAGATAAATATGAAATGAACTCAATATATTTACAAGTGTTTCTCCGCAAGTTTGTATTGGTAAAATGTGGAATTTGTGATTACTAAATATACCACACCAAAAATAAATTTCATATAAAATTATGTTAATATACAATTTCCAATATTTTCCGTCTCTGAAAAAAATACTGCACCATTTGTTGTTCAAATATTGGTCACAAAATTAAATAGCTGTTCTTGTTATACATCACCGTTTACCCAACTACGCATGTAACGCAGTAAAAGGTTTTTTTTTTTATTTCAGAACGAGAAAGCAATGTAAACAATGATCGTAAACTACCATAATTATTCACTAAAATTGTAATGTACATTAAACAGATGACATGGAAACATTCGATTTTGAGATTCTGTCCTGAAACAATGCCATCTGTAAAATATATTCATTTCCTTAATGTCTAAAACAGGAACCCAAATTTTCTAAGTCACACTGAAGTTACGTAGGCTTTAAAAATTTACAGTGAAAAAAAAACACACAAAAAAGTGAAAGCATACTTGTGCCATGTTCATTGAAGTTTGCAATACAAAAGTTATTGCGATATTGTAAGACTCGAGTTCAAAAGTATCCAGACATGCGCAATACTGAAGAAAATTATATTTTCTCTAAAAAACACGATTCAATTCAAAAGATTTTGTGAGGAAGCAACTTCAATTTTTGTGTTAAGAGTAACATTTAAATTCAATTTCCGCGTGTTTTCTTTTGCAATCTAAGGTTGGTATTTCCTACAGACGTATGTGAATTGCCAAATAAGAAAGAATTACACACTCTCAAAAAACCAGTCACCAATGGAAACGTACGTCACTGGATCTCAGCCATTCATTTGTGAGCTCGCTCTTACACGGTACGTGAGATCTCAAAGCTGATATTTTTGATAGGCAAATAACAGATCCACGCGCTCGAAAAGCTTTTTTTCGTGCGTATGCCGCTCCCTGTTTCAACAACCCGTGCAAACACTCCGCAAGGGAAAAAACGTTGAAATATGATCCCTGAAAGTTTGGTAAACACACCGCGTTCTGGGCCAGCTGACACCGAACAAAATCATCGTCATCGCGAATTGCTGCTGCTGCAGCCCTTCTCAGAACGAATATCGTATTAGGGCAGGAATAATCTCAACACTGAACACAAACTTTGCGGCTTCGGTGGAATAACGACTAGCGTATCGCGCAGCTATCCAAGTTCGAATACCGATCGAAGCAGTTGTTTTTAAAAGGTAACAAAACCTCGTACGTCTTCCTTCGAAAGGGAAGTAAAGCCGGCTGTCCCATATTGTAGATTTACTGCATGTAAAAGATCCAGAAGCATATAATAAGCTTCTATGCTAAATTTAAATCACCTGTTCAGCCTCCGAAGTGATTCCTTCTTTCTCCGATAGGTGGTGAAAGGAACCTAGCAAATAGCCTGATGGCTCGAGTGTCGCCACGTAAAATAAGGCACCACTGAAATGAACTGAATTCATCAGGAAGTGACTACAGGGTAGAAGAGGGAGTTAATTGAGAATTGTGGCTGAACAACGGGTAAAAAAGCTACTAAGCTTATTGGAAAAGAGTGGTAACGAAAATTCTTAAGTCAACGTTGCATCCACAGGTCAAGTGTCTTAGTGCTTCTCGTGAATAGTGCTTGCTAGATATGGCGTAGTGCATAATGAACATTCTAGGAGCACTATGCACAACAAAAAGGTTCCAGTAAAAATTGAGGTAATATTTTTTTTCTAAAATACATGAAAATGAGCTAAACATTGTATTTATCACTAGACAAAACATTTTGAATAAAAGCATTAAGTTTTAAAAATGGAGACAAATGTATCGGACAAAGGAAAAAGAAAACGAAACAAACCCCCGTTGTATGCATCGGTCTTCTTGTTCTATTAGAGACGATATATAGTTAAATTAACCTAATAGAGAATGCCGCACGCTATGCTTTCTGATAACACGTGTCCTCAGACAAGATAGATTAGGTGTAAATTTTGATGTACAACTGAAAATCTAAAGTTTGCTCAAGTTTTGTTGGTCAATGCCGTTTTGTTGGTCAACCCATTTGTTTGTTTATCGAGCATATATCTTAGGTTAAAAATAGGATTAAAATTCCATTTTTTCAGTCACATTCCAAGACTCAAAATTCCAAGACAAAAAACTCACTGTTGTTAATGACGTTAGTATTTATGAGTACTGCACAGAGGTAAATTTATGGGAGAGAATGAATTAATTCTAAATTGTAAGACTAATCTCATCCATAAAGTGCATGTATATACGTATATGCAGAGAGCATTTTTGGTCCGTTTCTACTCCGTAGTCATCTCTCTAGTTTGTGATTAGAGTTCAGGTTCATTTTTATTGCGTTCTGGTAAGAGAACATAAATACAAATTGTTAAGAAGAGCAAAAAAACAGTTCACAAACCGAGGGGGCACTAGATTAACCGATGAATTTTTAGTTGTTTTGTATAAGTTTAATTTTGTTTTAAAAGCTGAAAATCAAGCTTTGTAATCAAAATATGATGCCATTTATCATAAGCCTTGGTTATATTTTGAGTTATTACAGTGGTTTTGCCTGTTGATTAAAAATGGAATATTTGTAATATTTGAAGTTCATGTGTAAATATTGGTCTTTGACGTAAAATGTAAGTTTCTTCCTAAATACAAATTTCTTCCTAAATGTGAGTTTCTCCCTAAATACAAATTCTGTTGCGAGATAATTGATATTTTTTCGTATAAAGAGACTTGAATGCTTATTTTTTTTTATTTCAGTGAATGCCATTACTATATTAATTATATCACGTTAATAATTTTGAAAGTTGTAAAAAGATTAATAAAATAAAAAATTAAGCGGTGGGCCTCTCTCAAAGGCACCCCCTCACCCATGGAAATGGACGCAATTTTTTCACTGAGACTAGTGTGTAATACTAGAGATATTATAAACCAAGAAACATGTATTCACAATTACATAGAATTTCTTTATGGAAATAATAATAATAAATAAAAATAATTTCTTTAATGGAAATTTGCATCTCTAAATATTTCACTCGCACTTTACTTTTCAGTGTTACAGTAAGGCGTCGATCCTCAAATCACGGAGCGACACACGCGATGCATTCCTTATTTTGACACTACTTTATCTACTGATGCTTGGAAATATTCTCAATTATAGTTTACGGTTTTCTCTTTTAATTCGCGTCCGATATAGGATAACCTTTAATGCAAAGTCTAGGCAACTTTGTTTCTATAAAATTAAATGAGGAAAAAAACTGGTTTATATTGATTCAGTGGTTTGTGGAATGTGTTAACAGAATGTGGTAACATTTAATCGATCCGAAGTGCGTGCCCTTAATTTTTTCATATATAAATTATAACTGCAGAAAGACTGGTGCAGGGAAAAAAAAGAGAGAGAGAGGGAGGAGAGAGAGAGGAGAGAGAGAGGAGAGAGAGGAGAGAGAGAGAAGAGAGAGAGGAGAGAGAGGAGAGAGAGGAGAGAGAGGAGAGAGAGAGGAGAGAGAGGAGAGAGAGAGGAGAGAGAGAGGAGAGAGAGAGAGGAGAGAGAGGAGAGAGAGAGAGAGAGAGAGAGCGGTCGATAAAATTCGAGCCTGGCCAAAATAACGACCAGCCTGCAACGCACACGCTATCGCGGCGGTAGGATCTTGACTTTACGGTCGGCTACGTGACAATGAGCGCCACGGAGCAAACGCGAGGGCGTGTTTCTTTTCCAAACAACGGCGGCCGCGCGGAGCAAACAAAGCGCACGCGCGCGCGCTCTAGGGGGGGAAGGGCAAAAAAAAGCGAAGCGCGGAGCCCAGAGAACAACACACGCTCGGCACGCGCAGCCCGGCGCGGCCAGGCGGCGCTCGGCCGGACGGTGGTCGAGCCGCTGGGGAACAGCGTTGCTCGGTTCGGGGGGGCGCCGAGACCTGCGAGGTGAAAGAGTCGAAGAGAGAGAGCGAAAGTAGAAGCGTTTAGACGACCCGATTCGGAAGGTTGGGGAATTAAGAGATGGACAGCTGATAGGTACGTTATGTTTCTGTTCAAGTACACCGTGGTAGATCGTCAAGTAGATCTGGACATGGTCAGAGAGAGAGGGAGAGAGAGATGGAAAGAGAGAGGGAGAGAGATGGAAAGAGAGGGAGAGAGATGGAAAGAGAGGGAGAGAGAGATGGAAAGAGAGAGGGAGGGAGATTGAAAGAGAGAGGGAGAGAGATTGAAAGAGAGAGGGGTGAGAGGGAGAAAGAGCGGGAGAGAGGTCAAAAATCCAGATTTTTAAAGCTTGGTAGATTTGCTTTTCAATAGTTTTTTTGAGGAATTAATAAATGGACAACAGATACATACGTTATATTTCTGTTTAATTAATTCGTGATCTTTAGCGTGTTCAGAGAGAGAGGGGTGAAATATACAGATTTTTAATGTTTAATATAGTCTCAATTTGCTTTCCAATGGACTTTTAAGTGTATTTAAAGCTTTGGTAGCTCTATGAGACTGATTTATTATTACGCGTATTGTTTTTGAGTTTGAATTGTGGTTCAGATTTTACAACACGCGCAGTTCGAATTTAATGATTGTTCGTTGCTTTGGCAGTCGAACTTTTCAAAAGACTCGAAGCTACTAGATGAATGAAATATCTAAATCTCTTCTGAGGTGCTACAGGACAAGTGTTGGTCGATTTAAAGTAGTCACGTCCAAGTATTGAAGGAAATTGGGAATGAAAACTGACGTGAATACGCTCGACCAGTGTAAGTTGAAAAGTAAGGCGTCACTTACCCGATTCGACCGCAAGCAACATTGTATTGGCTTAAGCAGTTTATCACTCTATAGACGTCGTGTTGGTTGTACTTTCAAAGACTGTTAGTCACTTTCCTTACTCACCAAAGGAACGCGATTTTGAAAGTGGTAGGGACCTGTATTTGCTCAATATTATCAACACTTCGTGCCGTGCCCATGAAACGGTTCTATTTTGCGTTAATACAATACACATCTGAAATAAAAAAAATAATTCAGCTTCTTTCTTCATGAAGACATGCGCTAATTCAATTTAGAAACCGATTTTAATGAGACAATTCTCAATGAAAATGAACTAATTTTCGCCACGATGGGGAAGCAAATCCAGAATCACACCACGGGAAGATAGTACGCTGCCCATGAGACATCCCAGAGGTTTTATTTATTTACTTACTCACTTATTTACTTATTAATTTATTTACTTATTAATTTATTTTCTTTTTAATTTATTTACTTTTTAATTAATTATTTATTAATTTATTTACTTATTAATTTATTTACTTACTAATTTATTTGCTTACTAATTTATTTATTTACTAATTTATTTACTAATTTATTTACTAACTAATTTATGTATTTACTACTTTATTTACTAACAAATTTATTTACTTATTAATTTACTTAATTATTAATTTATTTAGCCATTGTTTTATTTACTTTTTTTATTTATTCATTCTTTTATTTACTCGTTAATTTATTTATTTAGTTATTTGTTTATTAATACTAAAAATAGTTTGATTGCGAGTTGAGCCGATCACGGTCGAATCCACTGGTATGCACTCTGAACCTACAATCTGAACCTATCTTGGTGCCTTCATCCTACGTTCCCTCCCCCTCGTAAGCACGCGCTGAAGCGCCACCAAGGGGCCAAGCCACTGAGCGCCGGCGCGGCGGTGGGGCGGTGTCGCAGGCCAGCCGGACCCGCCGCTCAACTGCACGGTGGTGAACCGCACGGCCGACTCGCTGGAGGTGGACTGCGAGGCCGGGTTCGACGGCGGCGCGCGCCAGCACTTCCTGCTGGAGGCGTACGACCAGGACAGCGGCGCGCTGGCGGCCAACCTGTCGTCGGCCGGGCCGCGCTTCTCCGTGGCCGGGCTGCGCGCCGGCCGCCGCCTCACGCTGCTCGTGTCGGCGGCGAACGCGCGCGGCCGCTCCGAGCCGCTGGCCGTGCGCGGCGCCACGCTGCAGACGGCCGAGAAGCGCACCGGTGAGTAGCGGCTCGTGCCTTCAACACCCCTGCCTCGCTCGCCGCTTTGCCTTCTTCTCCCGTGGAGAATTATGTCACGATAGCTGCGACCCTTTGCATAAAGATACTCATTCCAATACTTCATAATTCACGTTCTTGTCCAATCACGGGTAAGTCAACATCCCTTCACTCGCTTGCTCCTTCTTTAATTGTTTTTTTCTTCTCCCATTGTATAATTATGTCACCTGATGGCTGTGACCTCTTGCATAATGATACTCATTATAAAAATGTATAGTTCACGTTCTTGACCAATCACGGGTAAGTCAACATCCCTTCACTCGCTTGCTCCTTCTTTAATTGTTTTCTTTTTTCTTCTCCCATTGTATAATTATGTCACCTGATGGCTGCGACCTCTTGCATAATGATACTCATTACAATACTTTGTAATGCACGTTCTTGACCAATCACAGGTAAGTTAACATCCCTTCACTCGCTTGCTCGTTTTTGACTTTTTTTCTTCTCCCATTGAATAATTATGTCACTTGATGGCTGCGACCCTTTGCATAATGATACTCATTACAAAAATTTAAGGTTCACGTTCTTGACCAATCACAGGTAAGTCAATAGTCATAGGTAGTTCAATACGCGTTCTGTGCAACATTTCTCCGATTTCACGGTGTTTTTCAGAGCAGTTGCATTCTAATTTCACAACTCATTGTTTTAGATAACCTATAGTTTGTGATCTATAGGTAGATGACAGCAATAAATGAACCCTATACGAAAATAGAAAGTGAGAATGAAATGAAAACATTCGCACCAGCACAACGATAGAAACCTTAATCGTTGTAATGTTCCTCAAATTTCAGTCGTTCTCTATTTAATAGACGATGGAAAATGTGGAGAGGATAAAGTACTCGTAGTTTTTAAAAATGGGAATCCACTCATACAGTACTACGAGTGGGAAATGGCGCACAGAAATTAAATCTCGCTCATAAAGTTGCTCCGTTTCGATACGAATCACTACAACCGCAACTTTTGCCCTCCCAAAACACTGCTGTGAAGAACTTTCGCAGTTATTTCCACTGCCTCCTCTTCCCCCCCAGAATTCCAGCAATTCGTCACGAGATTGCTCACGACATGCAAATTTTGGAAGCTTCAAATCACTTGAAGTGCAGCTCAATCAATGGGCAGAAAATCATTATATTACGTAGTAGATGAACATTGATCGAGGCTGCTTAAAGTAGTTACAAAAATAACATAACGGTGAAAACGAGCCAGACAATTACGAATGAGAAAAATTACGGAAAAATGGAACCTCGTATACAATACCATGAGGAATAGCTCGCATATTCATCTTGTTCTTTAGGAACATCTCTTGAATATTTCGCTTAAGGAATACTCTGTCATTAACTTGCGCTATTTCCACTACCTCTTCACCCTATTCACTAGCACTTCATCACGAGTCCGCTGACAATGCATATAAGTTACGTGCATATTCTGATAGAGATATTTTTTAATATTTTTAAAGGGTATGAAAGGCTCCTGAATGCCCAAGAAATATATTTTAAACCAATAAACCACAAAGTATTAATGGAATACAGAAATAACTAGTGAAAAACGAGTAATCGAATGAATGAGTGAGTGATTGTATGAGTTTATGAGTGATTGAATGAATGAATGAACTAATTAACAGCGACGCTTTCCACCTTCGACGTACGAGTATTTTCAAGTCCTATTGTAGTTCACAAATTATCCTCCTACCCTAGCAAATTATTAAAATTATGATAAAAAGAAAATGTTTCGTTAATTAAATAAATCCATACATTCAGTACCACGACAGGACAATGCAACACACATTGAAAATCAACAAAAAAAATGAAAGATGGAACTAACTACTAAAAACGTATATTCGAATGAATAAGTGAGTCAGTGACTGAGTGTATGAATGTATGAGTAAGTGATCGAGTGAGTCATTGAGGGTACGAGTGAGTGGTGGAGTGTACGATTGAGTAATTGAGTGTACGATTGAGTAATTGAGTGTACGAGATAGTGATTGAGTGTACGAGTGAGTGATTGAGTGTACGAGTGAGTGATTGAGTGTACGAGTGAGTGATTGAGTGTACGAGTGAGTGATTGAGTGTACGAGTGAGTGATTGAGTGTACGAGTGAGTGATTGAGTGTACGAGTGAGTGATTGAGTGTACGAGTGAATGAAGTACGAGTGTGTGAATGAATGAATGAATGAATGAATGACTGTACAATAATTTACCCACTCGAAAGGGCTCAACATTCGTTCCACGAAAACAGCGACGAACAACTTCCGCCGCCATTTCCCCAACCTCCTCCCCCACCGCGCCTCAGCGTTTCGTCACCAGTCCGCTCACGATGCCGGCGAGCGACGCGTGTATTTCGAGGGCTCGTGCGCCGCCCACGAGCGGAGCGGCGCGACGCGGCGGCCACCTCCCCGCCAGGGCGCGTGCCGGCGGCGACTAACCCGCTTGCGCGCCACTCGTTAAAAGTTACACGTACGAGCCGACGGTGGGCCAGGGATAATGGAATTTAGTGTACAAACAAAGCGGGGTAGGTCGTGCGGATTACGGTGATTATAGTTGAGCTCGCGCTGGGGACTCGTACGAAAGCAAATTAGTTGAAAACTATTGTGAAATTTGCGAGAGAGCGGGCGAGGGGCGTGTTTCGGTTGGCGTAGAAAACGAGAATTCAAATGGAAATTTTGAACGGCGGAAAAGTTCGGTGAATTTGGAGTCTTTCCAGGTGTGAAAGGATTGTTTCGGCAATTTTTTAAATCTACATAGCGCGTCAAAAACAAACGACTAAATGGAAAAAATAAGATTTGTTGTCTTTGTGAAATAATAGTGTACTATATAGCTGAGAGACATTAATGATTATCTTTCAGAGATAGGTTTTCAAAGCAGAATACCTTGGAGGCTGGCGAATATCGTCAAGTATAAACTCATTCTAATATAGTACCCTTTGTAAATTGTCCTGCTGCTGAGATGATGTTGGCAATGAAGTATTATGTACCTTGATATCAGTATAAATCACATTTTTATTATTGTTAAAATTCAGCAATCCACCACTTCGGCGTCATTACCATATTGTTTTCGTAATAGAAGAAGAATTTTGGCTCCTAGTCGTATGTAAATACATAATAATTAAGCATCGAAAACTGAAATTTCAAATAATATTAATAATATTGATAATAATGAGAATACGAATAAGAATAAAAAGTATTTAGAAATAAAATAACTCCCCAGAGCCTATTCTTTGAGAACTTTTGAGAAAAAAATTTAACAATTGCAAAAACAGCTTTTTAGTAAAGGGGCGCGCATATCTAACATATAATCCCTTCATTAATTGAATATAAAAAAGATAAATGGTGGTCCAACTACTGCACAGTGTAGGGGCACCTTCCGTCCTTTGTTACGCTCCACAATATAATCCTCTCGGCGCCGGCATCTGTCAGAGCAGACGCCTTGCAATTCGTTACTGGTGCCTTTGAGCAGTCCGTCTCAGGCCATTAGAGCTGTCGAAGCGCCGTAGAACGAATGAGGAAAGGGTCTGCAAGCGAAAGAGTAAGCTCCCGAGCGCTCTCGCAAGTTAAGGAGCCGAGTCGCATTCTCTCCGAGGAGGAGGTCGGAAGGAGAAGGAGCGTGAAAACTCGACAAGATGGCGGCGGAAGTGTTGGTGAAGTTGATGACGCATTTCCGCGCCGGCCGAGACTGCGCTAGAGGTTCGGAGCAGAAGACGAAGGCAAGGCGAGGAGCGGGGGGGGGGGGGCGTTGAGGCGATGTCAAACTTGCCGACATGCACAGAGCCCTAATGTGTGGGAGGAGCGTTGAGGGTGACTATCGTTTATTGGGGAGCGAGCAACTTAACAAGCAGTGGGAATGGTGCTGTTATGGATTAAGAACTATTCACTGATTTTTGTAAATAACGAAGCTATTTCCTCTGATAAAATGTAAAGAGACGGAAGGCGACAGATTTGACCTGAGCATACTCGCTCAGTATGCAGCCAAGATAACAATAGTTGATCGTACATTTCGGCTGCCTTGTAAAATATTTTTGCAGTATTTTTTTTTCATAAAGATGAATCATTTTCTAAACATGTTTTCACAACATCACCCCCGCCACTTCCATCACCCCCGCCACCCATATCGCTCCCACTACCTTCATTTCCCCCGCCACCCCACCTCCTCACCTCTCCTCACCTCTTCTCAGCCTACTCCGTTTAGTACACTTTTGTGATGACTAAACATTTCAAATTATTAGGACGAGTGAACTGGCACCCGATTGGTCTTCTAGACATTACCACATTAATTGTTGGTGAAAGAGCACCGTTCCACATACAGGGACATAAACGTGTCAAAACGAAAAATGCCATATCATTTCGAAATGTTACAATTCACGTTCAGAATTATATTGATCACAATTTCGTGCAACCGTTTAATACCGCAATCTGACAAAATACTAGTGTAATAAAACAAATTTGAGAACTTCAAATAAAACAATTTTAGGAACTTCAAATAGAACAATTTTAGGAACTTCAAATAAAACAATTTTAGGAACTTCAAATAAAACAATTTTAGGAACTTCAAATAAAACAATTTTAGGAACTTCAAATAAAACAATTTTAGGAACTTCAAATAAAACAATTTTAGGAACTTCAAATAAAACAATTTTAGGAACTTCAAATAAAACAATTTTAGGAACTTCAAATAAAACAATTTTAGGAACTTCAAATAAAACAATTTTAGGAACTTCAAATAAAACAATTTTAGGAACTTCAAATAAAACAATTTTAGGAACTTCAAATAAAACAATTTTAGGAACTTCAAATAAAACAATTTTAGGAACTTCAAATAAAACAATTTTAGGAACTTCAAATAAAACTATTTGAAGAACTTCAAATAAAACTATTTGAAGAACTTCAAATAAAACTATTTGAAGAACTTCAAATAAAACTATTTGAAGAACTTCAAATAAAACTATTTGAAGAACTTCAAATAAAACTATTTGAAGAACTTCATATAAAACTATTTGAAGAACTTCATATAAAACTATTTGAAGAACTTCAAATAAAACTATTTGAAGAACTTCAAATAAAACTATTTGAAGAACTTCAAATAAAACTATTTGAAGACTTCAACTGATCAATCATTTCCGTTTTTTCTTCTTCCACTACTTTCAAATTAACAGCGGCAATTACATCGCAAAATATCCCAAATCCCTTTAACGTTCACTTCTGTTTCTTAAGATAGAGGATAAAGCTAATAATTTATTCCCTATGTCCATAATCCTCAATCAAGAGTAAATGCGAGCGACTGCCATTTCTCTAATGTTTGAATAGTCCACCATTTGGTGTAAACAGAAATAAACAAGAACAAGTAAGGCAAGGGAAATACCCATAGATATTAATGTAGAAGTAGACATTTTCGTAATATTAATACTGCGAAACAATGATTTTCAGCTGAAATATTTTTAAACTAAAGAAATAATAAACATTATAATGAAACAATTTATTGATATACATGTAACTTTAATTCTTAATTTGTAGCAATTATCATAAAATCAAATTCTATTTCAATTAACTTTTAAAACACTTATAGAAGTCCAGAGAACACACATCAAAATAGTTCAATTTACGCCATTTATGAGACTTACGCATCCAACTTGTTCACTAAAACCTCCTATCAATTTCACATACACATAGTAACTCAAGAGGTCACTGATACTTCTTAATACAATTATTTCTGAATGAAATGGTCAAAAATAGCTTACCTAATGACAGTAGATGTTTCCTAGACACCAGTTAACCAACCTGAAAAACAGAAAACATGTTGTCAATAAAAAAAGAATTTCAAAAATATTGATATGAAAGCTTCCATCAGACTATCCTGCTGTACATCAATATTCTCCAATGTACGTTATTTTCACTACTGGTCAAAAATAATGGCCAAACCAACAATCTTAAGCAGATGGTGACATACGTCAGTAAGTTTGTTAAAATATCATGTTATCCAATCACAAGAGAGATATGCTAACCCATATAAACTCAATCAATATACAAAAAGCGCGATATAAAAAATTAGCAATAATTTAGAAGTATTGATACGTACACTACATCTGTATCGTCCCATTACCCATCAATCTTACGTACCCTTTTTCACCTTTACTTCCGTCAAATATAAATAACCCTAACTCTTAAACGACCCTAAATCAATAAAAAACATTGATGCTTCTTAATACGAGTACCAAAATATAACAAATCCCACCAATACGAGGAAACTAAGTTGCACAATATGAAAGAAAGAGAAGTAATTCAGAAGTATCGATACAAATGCCGACTTCAGAATGCCTGTACTTCAGTCAAGAAGCTCAACACGCGACATGGCTCGAACTTCTGAAATAATGAGTCACCTGCCTCTCCCAAACATGTCTCTTTTTCTATGTCCTTCACTCTCTCCTGTCTCCATGAGACACCACCACGGGTCGCACCATAGCAAACCCATTGGTAAGGACACTCGGGATCATAATTCCTCCTCTAAAACGTCGTTTAAAATATCGATATTTTGAAAGAAAGCAACACATGCACGTAAATTAGATTCATTTCATTGCAAATAAAAGAGAGTAATTTGGAATGGTTCGCAAACTATATAATGTGCACTGCTTCAATCCTAAGTTATCTGCCGCTTTGGAGTATTAAACTGGTGTTGCTTCAACAAGCATATATTTCCGTTTTATAGTAACGTTCACGTAATACGTTATGTATTTTCTGTTCTACTCACACTTCGGTCATCAAGTGTAAAACTCCTAACTTGACGAACCCCTAGAGTTCTAATGACATTGAATCGCAAACAGTTTCCATTTTGTTCACTTTTATAAAACAATCCTGGTTAAATTACAACTATCAGTATTTAGAGCTCAATATTATAAGTCAATTTAGGATAATTTGACACAAGATTTCCTTGATAATGGTTCCTGGCACAGGTTCTATTTTCAATAAAACTTCCAAAATTTTGAAAATAGCAACATTTTAAAATATGACCCCCATTAAAGTATGACATAGTATATTCTGTTGATTGTTTTTGCAAGACTCTCATTTTCGACAGTGATTACGTCGAAACAATAAATGTGTATATAAAAATTGGAAATATGGAAAAATAGAAAAAAACAAATGGAATTCAAAATGTACCCCTTCAGTGTAAATTTGCTCAGATCCCCAAAGGTTAAGCAAAAGTACCGCGAATAAGAATCACTCAGTTAAAGAACACTTACTTTAAAGATTACGGATTCGGCTATAGAGGCGTTTACGACTTTTCGTTTCCCTGCTACGCCATCCACGCCACCGCAGACATCGCTGGCAGCTCTCGATCTCTCGCCTTTACGACGGTTAATCGATCAGCAATCCCTTCCAGCATTCACTTTTGAAGCCCCTAACGCGACCGGCTGTATCACACGTGGAATTTCCCACGCGCCTTCACAGCGGCAATATATAGAGAGATACGGTCGCTCCGACGTGCTCTCCTTATGGCCCTCTGATGAATTCGGCGCTGTGCATTGTGAATAATGCAAGGTCTTTGCTACGAGGTGTCTTTGTTCCCGCAAGAATACAATGGTGGGCAACGAACGAGAGAAATCAGGGCTGGCTCGACACAGAAAGACGAATGTATGATATTGCGGAGATACGTTTTTGTAAAAAAAACGTACAAAGTCTATTTTAAAGCGTCCTTTGTCCCAGACATGTTTGGATCGAAATAAACTTATCAAGTGCAGAACATTTGAAAATTGATTTTGTAGAACATAGAAATACAATACATGCTATAATTCTTTAATAAGCTTTCCAAGTCATTAACTTTAAAAGAAATCTAAGAATTAATAACAAAAGTGTTTCTTAGCGAAACTACATGGTATTTTTATCTACAACCTAAAATGTGCAACTTTAACACTCAAATAAACTGGTAAAAAAACACATATAGTAAAATGTACTTTCTGCTTTGTAAACGAACTTCTGCACACTGACAAATGTTTAACAACATCTGACCCAAATAATGCACATACCACTATAGGCACAGTAACACTATAGCCACGCTCAGTGACCTCTTGTTTCTTCAAAACTTAGTTATCGATCATCATAACGTACTCTTGCTGTTTCATCTCAGGGTACATTTTATTATTAAAAAAATAGTGGCCTGCATTAGCAAAAAATAATGCTGAACAAAACGTAACAAAATTATTTTCTAAAAAGCAGCAAGCAAATGCTCAATATCATAAATACATAATATTGCAATAAATTAACCGTGCAATACATTGAAATGTGTAATAGAAACAGTCTTCACGAGTATTGAAAAAAGTGTATAATAAATGTATGTAGTACAACAGTTCTTTACATACCAAAGTTATTAGAAAAGATAGTGTTCTGTAAAAAGGAAATAGTAAATATTTCATGTATAGCGGTCTCTTTCTTGGAGCCTTAATATCGCATGACGTCAACTCTGTTGTAAAGACTGACGCACTGAGTATGGCAATTCAGTCGGTACGAGTAGTATGAGGTTAGTCGGAATGACACTATATTACATATTTGCATTTTTCAGTCAAAATCAAAACTATTTCATTAGTTTTGGATTCTTTCCGAATTCCTAAGCATGAATTGAAACCATAGTGAAACAAAACCGGAGGTTGCACAGCTCACTTTCTCCGCGCATTAGAAATTAGTAGTAGAGATGTTTCTGGATTTTACCCGCGTACCTGGGTATGTAACGAAACCAAAGATGTCTCTCAAAAGGCCGGAAACTGCATAATTTTCTTTGAATTTCGGCGCGCATTCGAAATTAGTACTATATACAGGTCATTCGAATTTCATAGTAGCCATCAGCTTAAAATTAAATTACATCTACACAAGTACAGAGCTGCAGATCGAGAGTGTATCAGTTTAATGTGTTCAAGAAACAGAAAACTTATACATACTTAAGGTAACTGGGGAATTAAATTAAATGGGAGAAAAAAGGCTAAGATTTCTGTAAAATTTCGTAAGCACCTGTCGCTTAGATCAATTCTCTGACCAAAGGATTCGATGTACAGAGGAACTTAATTCATTAAAGCGGAACTTCTCAAAACGGAAAGCTGTACAATATCAGAAACATAAACACTGATACCTCTGTTTGATGAAAACCGGAAAAAAGTTTTTCCATTCGCATCATATTATGGCAATAACAATTATTTCTACCAAATGAATATATTTATTAATCTAGTTTTCATTTACTTTCTGACGCACGGACTTCGAATTTGTAATAAAAGTTCCGATAATTAAACCAACGTATTACTCCTCAAAACCGAGCCTATTTGTGGATTCTCTCTGCACATTTTACGAGAACTGGGGCATACAACGAAATTGGAGATAGCTAAAAGTAAGAGTTTAGAAATTAGTAGTAGAGATGTGCAACACGACGCGCAACAATATGACACGACGTATGCTAATGTTTCTGTACGAACAAAAGCGAATTTCCAAACATGACAGCGACAGCAAAAGTGAATGAAACACAGAGCACAGAATGAAAGAATAGTGACAATTGTAATGCGAAACACAGACAAATAAGGTATCTTTCATCATTTTCGAGAATGCAACAAAACTCGCGTTTCAAGCGCACATAAAACAAGAGCCGATTGTAGTGCAAGTTATGTTGTTTGCAGCCTGGAATGCATAAAATGATAGCATACCCATTCAACTTTATTACTCGTTTTTTTAATCATATATCATGTAGAAATAACCCAATTTTATGGAAAGTACTGTTCGAAATAGCAATATTTAATTCGTCTGACGCTGAGTGGTTTTCAAGAGAGATTTGCTTAAGATCGAAAGGATAAAAATCACATAAAATGCAGTTTTGGAAAAGTATTACTCCCTGAAAATATCAAATTATCCTTTTTTTACTAAGGAATTATTGATTTATTTAATTATTTTAAGAATCATTTGTATTGTGTGTATCATTCAAATTGTTCACAGCAAATGCACAGGCTAACTAAATTCAATCAACCCAAATTCAAATTTTACAATTAAATAAGAATAATTTGAATATTTTTATTGTGTAATTCAAAAATGTTAATTTCATACTATTGAAACAAAGAGTTTGAGTAGAATTTATTGATATTTGTGAAGTTTAAAATGGCATATGTATTTCTAGTATGCAGAAAAATCATGCAAACGTTCACAAGGAAAAGGCAACTATTATAGTCAGAGGCAAGTAAAAGGGCAGGATAATGGAGTTTCAGTCTTCCCAGAAACCAATTATACATATTCAAAAATAAAGTTTTCATTAATTTTCTATACTGCCGTAAGTCTTTCAATGTATCATTTGTTAACATTATAAATATTTGCTATAAGCAAACAAATAAATACATATTTTATATTCAGCAAAAATGAGAAATTCATCATTCATAAGTAACTAAAATGGTGCAAGCATTTAATGGAATCAAAATATTATGTACATTCAAGAAAATATTTATTTCCAGAAACAAGACTTATTATTCCTTTAGATCATCAAGTAATACACGATTTCAAAAATATTCGTTTTGGGAGGTTTTATATTCTCAATATACATTTTCTTACTATATTGTAGTGTAGTCATATTTTTTGGAAACGGATCAACGTCTTTTATCTGTAGATCAGTATTATGTATTATTTTCTAATATTCTGTTTCTTGCCTCAATGTAATTGCCATTTCCTCCCGACTATTATTTTTGATTCCACCAATACATATAGTTTTGCAAGTAATTCAATTGAAATAATACTGAAAATCTCCAAACCGCCTTCCCATTTTAACAAGGATACCGCCCTCATTTAAACTTTTCTTGTTTACTGCTATCAAGAATGCCCTTGTAACTTCAACTGCAAATGCTTAACTATGTAAAAGAACAAGTGTGTTCCTAATCACCGAAGAATGGTTTTGAGGGGCTGTGATTCCATCCGATATTCGCTTGACCTCGAAAGTTGCTAGCAAAAAGAGGAGAGGACAAGTGCACACAAGAAACAATGTCTACATCGACTAGAAATAGAACTAGTCGCTTCCCACTTTGAATAGTTAGCTAATGCATATTGCTGCAAGCAAATTCAAGCTAAGTTAATGAGCCATTGTTTTTCTCCCTCCTGTTTTGTGTGTTGTGGCTGTTCTCTGGCTACGGGTTCACGGGCATTCACTCTTCACTGACGCCAGCTTAGGAAAGTTGAATTGAATTGAATTGAATTTGCCTTATTTTACGTGGCGAGACTCGGGCCATCAGGCCCGCTCTTCCGTCTGACCACGCAAATTTCGCTACGCTCCTTTCACCAACTAGCAGAGAAAGGAGGTATTTCTTGGGCGAGAAACAGGCGATTTGAATTTAGCTCAGAGGCGTCATTTAGGCTTGAGGATCTTTTACATGCAAGTAAATCTACTAACATGGGACAGCCGGCTTTACTTCCCCTCCGAAGGAAGGCGTACGAAGGATTTTGTCGCCCTAAAAATCCACGGCTTCGATCAGTTTGAACCCGCGAGCTTGGGTATAACAATCCGGTACGCTAACCGTCACACCATCGCCGCCGCAAAGTTGAACCACTTTGAGTAATGAATCACTAAGGAAATGCTCGCATTGTGTACTTTCATGAAATATTGAAAGCACTAATTATCGAATAAACAAAGTAGTTGGAAGATACAATCTTCCATATCAAGTAGTGTTTTTTACTTTCTCGCGTTTAAGGAAGAATTTCTTAAGAAGAGAAAGTTTTGTAATGCTGCTCGAAAAAACGGCGATTTTTTCGAACTCTATTACAGGGCCATGGTAACGAAAAAGCGGATAAATCCAGGAGCTAAATTTAGAAAAAAGATCTCTAACACGTGGTGTAGCCATAATCCATGTTTTGTGAGTCCTTGATACCGAAAAATCGATAGACTGCAAAATGTGAGCATCTGTTCGTATGTCTGTGAAAAACGCTAGCGGCTAAACCGTTCAGCCGATTTTTTTCCAAAATTGATATGTCCGGCGAATGTCGGGGCCCTTGAATTTGAAATTCATATTTTAATTTTGAGGGTACTTTGCATGAAGCCTCTGGGACATTTTCAAAATTTTCAAAAAGATGGCACCATCGATTTTGATTAAATTTTGTTGTTGGATAGTCTGGAACGACGTTTAAGAGAATGCCGCAGATCTCATGCTGGTTCAAAACCCTGATTTGTCGAAAATTGCAAATATTCAAAATGTTTTCGGCGTCTTCTTTAAACAAAATAATAATTTCTGGTTGTCAGGTGGTGTTTTTAATCGTAAAAGAGTATTTCTTGGGAAAGAAGGTGGTATCGACAATCAGGATATAGTGGATTTAAATGTGGTATTTCTGGTGTTAATATAAGGTGGATGGGCGGGTCGAGCAAAGTGGACTGGTTGTGAAGTAATGAGGCTTCGACCCCTTCCCAAACATTCCTAGCAATAGCTTCAGTTAAATTTAATTAAAAGTTCGAAGGACCACCCAGACTCCTGTAATGAAAAGACAGGTTATAATCACCCTTGCAGGTCTGGGACTGCAAGGATGGGAGTGGGAAGAGAATGCTTGTTACCATAAAAGTTGTAAATTAAATCATGTAAACATATTCTATTTAAAACAACAAAGTACATCTTAAACCATGAGGGGGAGAAGGAAACAAAGGGTTGTAGCACACAAAATCACAATATGAATATACAATTTTGCCCATGACATGGGACCATATCAGTGCGGTAGCACAGAACTTGTTTCTCTTGCATCTTGCTGAAGTTGGCATGACTGCGGGCGGGCAGCTAACCCTTGCCCGCTAAGGCACTTGCAGTTCAGGAGATTGTGGGTGCCGTAAGTGAGCACCAGCGAGAACACAAAGCACCAGTTAGACACATGATGTCGGCGATGCAGTTTGTAAAAATAATTAGTCACAAATGCCATACAAGCATGATCACAAAGTATAGTTAAATCACGTGGCAAACAGCACAGTTTGCAGAATGGTTAATTGCAGACGCCACATGGACGTGAATATAAAATTAGCTGAACACGTGGCGAGTAACACAGTTTGTAAATTAGTTAATTATATGAAGCACATAAACGTGAACACGTGGCAAGCAGTACAGTTTGTGGAATAGTTAATTGAGATTGCCACGCAAGCATGAACACAGAATATAGTTGAATGTGGCAAGTAATTAGGGCGCAATAGTCACCAGTAGCAGCATCGAATGTAGACGGCAAGAATGGCCGCAAGGTTGAGCGGCGGGACAGCATGCCCGCCAGCCATGTTGAAGAAGCAGAAAATTGCTCAGCAGGAGGAGCAATTATTTACATGCAGAGCGGAATAGCATTCGCTCCACACGGAGTCCAGGCGGTCAAGGTAGTGGCGCTGTATATGCAGAGAACGGCATGGCACGTCCGTCTCGCACAGCTCCGCAGGCGGCACCGCATGTGAGAGCGCAGAGCAGCGAGGCGACCGCCGAGCTCCGACTCCCGACCAGGACTGAGTCTTCCGTTGCACGCAGCTCGCGAGCTGGCGCTGCGCAATGTTGCGCCATATATTGCAACTGGGGAGTTCTGGGAAGATAGTAACACACACACACACAGGCGCGCGAGCGTCGGCGGCGAGGCAGCGGTTGCCGCCACGTGCCGTGCGCAACGGAGTTCGTTATTGCGAGTGGAAAATTCTGGGAATTTTTAAGTGTGCAGCTGCGCTCGGCAGTTGAGCAACGTTGTCGCGTGAGCGGATTACCAAGAAATGAGGCTCTGCCGCACGTGGCAATCTGAAAGCTTAGTTAGCGTAATTCTGAGGAGTTGCACCATTGTGCAAGAACTTCTAAAAATGTACGTCTTTGAATAAATATAATTATAAAAATAAAAAACAGCTTGCTCTGACATAAGGAAAGGTGAAGAGTGCTTGGAGGCTGTCGTTCGAATCTTGAAAAGAAGTATTCCTTGTCATCCAAAACGTCCTCGTCAGAGTAATGTGAAAACGCGTTGGTAAATTGTGCAACACCGAGCATTAAAATGAGCATACTATAGCGAGCATCCAAAAGGAAAGTAATATTAATTTTAACAATGACATTTAATGTATTATTTACCATTGGGATTATATAATTTTAAGGAACTTGTAACAAGTATTGTACTTCAACTTCTGGGTCGAAGACCCCCATCTCGATCAGTTTTTCGTCCAGTTTCCCTGAACCTTGAGCAAATGCTGAGATGGCCCCATGTATTACTTCTGGACATACATGTAACTTCAAATTAACTTCTCCAGATCGCACGTCACACACAGTGTTTAACAGTTCTTGACGTAAATAAATAAAAATAAATGAATAAAAACACCGTAATATCCGTGAAAGGGATACTCATTCCCTTTTGAATAATATTTGTGTGGACAATGCAGAAATAATTAATTTTTCTGGTAAAATGAAGTTTCTGCATTATAAAATTCATAAAGAAGACCATTATTTAGGCTATCATTCATAAAATTATAAAATGGACAGAAAATCTTCAAGAGTGTATGGAAGTGTATTTTCAAGGGACCAGGTCTTTCGTAATACACGCACTTCGTGTCAGGGAAAATTATAATTGCACTAAAAATGAAGACTTTTAAATGTTTTGAAAATAAGACATTTGTTCACATTTAGGCCTATCTAACAAACATGACGGTTCGTTATTAAATATTATCTAATGCTAACAAAAAACGCAATCGATCATTCATCTTACGATTTCAGTTACATTTATTCATGGTCGAATTTAAATTATGTGATTTCCAAGCAGAAAATTCTATTGGGATACACCTTCCGTAACAATTCTTCTCATTTATTCTTTGCTTGCTAGCGGTATCAACAATGCTAATTGGCAAAATGTGTATCCCACACAAATTAGCGGTCATTGTTGTATAATCCATTGTTGTAATGCCGCACTGATTACAGAAGGCGATAATGACTGCTGCCTTTTCTTTCGCTTTAATATAAACTCACAAGTTTATTTCCGGCTAAAATGTGCATTGTGCATCGTTGGTAGGTTTATGTAGAACATAAATACATTGAATTCAATGGCAGAAAGGTGTTTTCGTATAAGCATTTGAATTTAAAAACTATATGTATTTTTCACGCTCTGTTTAAGAATTTTTCAAATAGTTATTGAAGCGTAAGACAGAAATTGTCATATTATAATACTACATAGTAATTAATAATATCGCGGGAAAGTACGAGCTGTTGTTGCACCACTAGTTAAACATAATTTGAATTTTACTAAATTGACCAAATTAAAATAATCAAATTCATAATGCATATTAATGAAGAGCGTTCTGACTTTTGAAATTATTTTACAACAGTAGGTAATTTATGCATTAGATAGTGTCTATCCTATTACAAGTTCAACTGATGTAGAGTCGGAGATGTATGCAAAGGCGTTTGCCTTCCGCAACAATTAAATACGCAGAATTATTATACAGAAGTATCTCATTTAGTATATCAGTGTTTCTGTTGGTATGTAATGCTTCAGAATGTATTTGTTTGCTTCGTTTATCTCAGAATGAAATACGAATAACCTACATTATCCCCTACCACTTCACACATAAACACTTCATACGTCACGTACATATTTCAACGTTCACGGTGAAATATTTGTTTCCGTTCGTAATCATACACGTCGGTCACGTGTGACAATCCCCCTCCTTCAGCCAGTACATTTTGGAATTTTTTATGATTGCACTCTGACGGAACAATTGGAAGAATTAAAAAAAAGATCAGCATGATATAAAATATCTTTAAAATGTATGGGGAAAATTTAATAAATTGTAATTATCATTGTGGAACAATACGAAATACTCCGTGGGACCTTCAAAGAGAGACAAATAAGATTTAAATCATGGATATTCCGACCACTGTTACGTTTATGAAAATTGGGTGCTGTTATAGAATCTGTTTTATAACATCACAGAGAAAGTAGTTAAAATCCCTGAGAAGTAAATAAAACATCTATAGCCTTGCTAATTTCGTATGCGCGCATAAACTGAAAGAAAACTAAGCAATATTGGCCTTGTTAGACGTAATGAGTGTTTTATTAGATGACCAAGACCTCGAGAAAATACAAAAACAAAAACCTTTGTATTCCCTCCTCCCAGAAAAATGCAAATACACGAAATATCGTCGAGGGTACTGCGCAGGGCTTGCCAAGGCTACTGTATGAGACAGTTTGCCGCATCATGGTACCGCTTAGAATCTACATTACTAATTTCAATTGCGCGTAGAAATCGAATGAAAACTTTTCAGCCTCTGGACATGGGAGTGGTGTCTGTGCTATTGTTAAATATCCAGAAACTCGAGAAAAAAAACTGTGGAACAGTTTCGATTTTACCTGAAAAATGAAAATATTTCATTGTGATATTCCTATTTGCATACTACGCGTATCGACTGGATTCTCATGCCCAGTGCATCACAGCTTTCAACACAGCTGACCTCATGCGACAGCAAGGCTCCAAGGAAGAGGACGCCCGCCATTAAATATTTGCTATTCACGCGATGCGTTACAGTACTGCAAATGTTTTGATATTCCTGATGCAAAGCGAACTTTGCACAGTCTATGTTCTATACTGTTTTATTGCAGTATTCATGAAGAGTGCTTTTCTCAAAATATTTAATGTATTATTTCAGTGTTATACTGGGGTATTTTTTGTTGTTTTTTGTGCATTGTGCGTGTTGTTAATAGGAAAATAATTTCGTGCAATTTTGTTTAGCAGCATTTTTGCTGCTATAGAACGCTAGTTATATTTTATTTAGATGTACTTATTAGTAAGTATAAACGAAATTGGTTGGACATTGTTTAAAATACTTTGTTATAAACTTTTTCTTAGTACTACTAGGGAACTTGCATTTTTGTAAATGAAAATAATATCTTAGTTGAAAGGTGTTTTACGGATGCATAATTGCAAAGAGTACTTTTTCACAAACGTTTGTACATCCACCAACCATTTTGACATTCCAATTCCGCAAAAAATACATCCTTTTAACAAATTAATCACACTGCGGAGTGAAATGAAGTTAAGTGGGAGGGGGGCACGAAAAGTATGTAATAAGGAAACTATGAATACTTTAAACATCAATTATATTACCAACTAAAAGGATTATTAAAGGACCAATTAAAAATGTTATCAATACAATTATAGTTTTGTATAATTTAATAAGAAAAATGAGCTGTTTACATTTGCTCAATAGTTAAAGACGAGGAGGGATTGCAAACAAAATACATCTAAATTTTTCATCTACAAAAGGCGCACTCTTTTTTATTGCAGCACAATGCGGATTATTCCTGTTAGCATAGACACTTTGACGGAAAATAACGTAGTATAGTTGTTTTAGGGTGCTTGAAGCCATAATGCAGACGGTTTTGCTTTGCTCCTGCAAGAAGGTTATTCCACAATGTTCTCCCTGCCGAATGAGTCCTGGTCAATCAAAAAAATTTGAGACCTACTGGTTTAAACCTTCGTCAAACAAGCACAGGAGTGGATTTTGAGTGTAAAATTCTCTTGTTTTTGCTTGTCAAATCTTTCATTTATCCATTAAGCTCGTTTTTTTTTCTGGTCACAGAATAACTTGTAACATGAAGGTCACCAAAATGATGAAAGGGCTCTCGGATGTTTCCAATGTTATCAATACATATGCTTCTCAGAAATGTTTGCAGCTGAGTACGTTGTGGAAAGAGATGAAGACAATAGCTTGTAGAATACCGCTAGTTTGATGATACTACAGAATTTATTCGTACTCAGACCACTGAGAATACATTTTTTTAATATTAAAGATTAATGGTGTATAATGAATATTCAAACCCATAAATAACAACGTCCGTGACAATTTTAATTATTCATTAGAAAGCGATTCTTTCATATAAAATATCATTTTCAAGGTTTTCTAGTATCTTGCAGCTATACTTGGTTTATAAAAACTTTGGGCAAAAAGTTGAGAAATCTGGGTCATAAACCTCATTCCCCAAAAGAAATTGTTGGGCACTCGCATATATGTATCTTTCAAATTTAAATATACGTTTAATTTATAACAAACAACATAAGCCCTTTTCATGAAACCTTCAAATGGAATAAAAATTTTATTTCAAAAAATTTTCTATATTCGGCACTGACCACTGAGCACTTCTTCACTTTGTCATAGTATCATTGCCATTTATCCGCATCGACCGGGGGCTCGAACCCGTTAGTATAAGGGGCTCCCGGACGGTCACCCATCCAGGTATCCTGAGTTTATAGGGCCGTGTAACCTCCATGACTTCACGAGTTTGGATAAGTAGTTCGGCCATTCGATTGTTGTTCAATCTTATAAGGCTTCAAATTATCGCTTCTAAGTAATACTCTTGGGAAATAACGGTATTGTATAATTAATAAGAAACTATTCACATAAACTCCGTAAGTATATTATCACGATTCAAGAATTAGATATTTAAGGCAAAGTACGTACTATTCAGTTCGTGGTATGAATGAAATATCAGGCGCACATACAACCCGCTACACCCTTTATCGTCGAGCAGTAGTTGGAAACGCTCCGATATGCGCGTTTAAACTACGTTTTTATGACTCCAAAGGCAATAATGTTTTTTCTTGCCGTAATTTCCACATTGATATTTTTTTTTACTTATTGCATTCTTGGATGTTTGACTCGTCTCTTAGCGTTCTCTGAAACGCAAGAAGTTTCAATAACAATTTAAAAGTGTTATTTTTTTAAATGTAATTTTTTTGCCAAAAACTTTTTGAACTCTTCCAATACCTTTGTGGGGAATTCCGCTCTTCCGGAGCCTCTAGCTATTCAGAAGTTCCGATTTCATCCACCAGGGAAAGAACCGGCACTACCCGCCAACGCTATCGTTTATCGTATTACGGAAAAATATCACAAAAAATATGTAAGTACTCAAAAACGTTGAAGTTACTTAAGTACCTGCATCTGTGCATGAGGTGGTGTTTTGTGGCGTCGTGGAAATAAGCACACAAAAAGTACATAAAAGTTTTATATACAAAATGTTCAAATGGTTATCCTGGAACTAAAGTCATCTATGGTACGAATCACAGAAGACCACTTAGGCCACTTAATAATTGACTAATATTAAAACCATCTGTCAATACTTAAGTGGTACTATTATTATGAGGCACCTACAATAACAAATGATACACATGTATAGATGCTTACCTGTTCAGATCAAATTTACCATAACATGGACTTTAAAGAAAATGTTTCATAGACCACTTTAGTTCCAGGCTAGCCACATAATGTGTAACCACTCCGTTTACACGTTGGAATATTTCCCGACCGCCAGCCGCGATCGTACCGTCCTGTGGATACACCATATTTCCTAGAGAGGTCCCGCCTCGAGTGCACGCTTCTACCACGCTATTCCTGTGAATTCCGTCCCCCGTGCAACGCACAAATACGCTCCGGCGTGGGCGTGAATTTTGCGCAAAGCGTGAGGTTTTCAAGAACAAACCCCGCCGGCGTGAGGGAGTCGGCCCAATTTATGACACTCGCGAAGCCAACGTGAGCCCGCGTCAGATTTTCGTTTGAGAGCGCGCGGCCCGCGCTATAGAACGATTTTCCTAAGAATGGGATGAAGTGACAGTTCGCGAAACAAATGAACATCATGTACTTCAGAGAAGTAAACACGTGCACAGTCACGAGTACGCATCTCACATTCAAGACTCGATTTTAAATCAAACATAATACTTATCACATAAAAACTAAATTCAATGTAAATTTTATAAAAAGAAAGAACTTTCACAGAAGCGCACAATGCTCTGCACTTCCTAATTTCAATTATTTCTCGTGACGCACTATATTTTCGTCGGACGAGGACATCACAGCCAGGGAACTATTTACAAGTTAGCCAACTGCAAACGAACGAATGGAGGAAGGAGAGTCTAATACATTCAAGGACACAACGACCACAGAATCGTCAGTTGTGTTGCCAGCACTAGCTGTCAAATCATGCCATTCTAAAGAAAATCGGGCAATACAGCCGGTTCCCGTGTGGCGCAGGCACGCCCGCGGCGGCGGCGCTGGCGCCCGTGCTGGCGGCGGCGGCGGGCGCGGCGGCGGCGCTGCTGCTGGTGGCGGCGGCGGCCGCGGGGGCGGTGCGCGTGCGCGGCGCGGCGGCGCGCAACGGCGGCGGCGGCGCCGGCGGCGGCGGCGCGGGCGGCGGCGGCCTGGGCGGCGGCGCGGGCGGCCGGCCGCAGGAGCTGGCCATCAAGGAGAAGGCGGCGGCGGCGGCGGCGGGCGGCGCGCGCGCGCTGCGCCCCGAGGGCGACCACCTCGAGCCCGGCCTCGCCGCCGACGAGCGCAACCCGGACATCATCCCCTGCGGCAAGGGTAAGCGCCTGCCCCCGCCCCGCGGCGCTTTGCAGGATCGAGCGGTTGGTGGCGCTGGGGAGCTCTGCGACTGTTAGTGTGCCTTGTGTGACTGCCTCGCTGCTGTTGGCCTTTTCGCCGTGCCCTCCACAGATGCTACGTCGTCACTGAGAATGCGCTGCTCACCGACAAACTCCATCCACAACTATCCTCTCCTCTCCGACACTCCCCTCCTCGCCAATAATCCCCTCCTCACCCACATCCCCTCCCCACTCCAAATCTCCTCCTCACTCACAATCCCCTCCTCATCCACATCCCCTCCTCACCCAAAATCCTCTCCCCACCCACAATCCCATCTCCACCCACAATCCCCTCCTCATCCACATCCCCTCCTCACCCAAAATCCCCTCCCCACCCACAATCCCATCTCCACCCACAATCCCCTCCTCATCCACATCCCCTCCTCACCCAAAATCCTCTCCCCACCCACAATCCCATCTCCACGCACAATCCCCTCCTCATCCACATCCCCTCCTCACCCAAAATCCCCTCCCCACCCACAATCCCATCTCCACCCACAATCCCCTCCTCATCCACATCCCCTCACCCAAAATCCTCTCCCCACCCACAATCCCATCTCCACCCACAATCCCTTTCTCCAATCCCCTCCGCACCCACCATATCCTCCTCTCCGACAATCCCTTCCTACAATCATCTTCCTGCCGACAATCCCTCCCTCATCGGTATTCCCCTTAACACCGACACTTCCCTAACACTGCCAACGGCAAAAATGTACGAGTATGACGCTTCCTTTCAAATGTATCGCATGTCACGTGATTTTTCACTTCCAGCATTATGTAGCTGAACATCTTCGTTATTGTGTTGTTTCATTAGAAGATTGCAAGATATTGTACGAATATATTATCATTTCTTCCTAAGATTTAAGTGTTTTGTTTAGGGTAATTGTAAGAGAAAGAACATGCTTGAGTGTTTAATTAACTATTTTTGATCCTGCACATTATAGGCCTGCTTATGGAAATAACATTTTCAAAACGTTGGCAAACAACTAAATATTCTATTACAATTCATTGTCCAAGCCCCCGGATTCAGAGTTCAATCATTATATAAATATTACTTTTTAATTAAAGCAATGCTTAATCTTATAATAGTTGCAGTCAATATTATATATAAATTCAATATTTCAATAAAGTCAATATTTTGCATAAATAAAAAAATATACCTACATACACATTTGTTCGTAATCACAGAGTCATATGCTAGTATTTGTCATTATCACTCATCCTACCACAATGAGGTATATTCAGGGTCGATAATGGACTACTGTTGAGCTCTGACGGTAGGTTGTTTGCAATACCGCAATTACATCAGCGTACATAAACAATCGAAACAATGACAAATACACTGACTGAGTTTAGACCCAACCGAGGTTAGCTCTGTGCCAGCATTTCTGCTGTATCTGCAGGAATTCTGACTATGAGATGCTAAAGTTTTCTTCCATGTATTACGAATAATTCACAAATCGGTATAACAATTTGATTGTATCATATTAAAGTTATTTCAAAGTTCAACCTAGTGTAGAGGCAACTTATGTACCGAAAGTAAATAAATATAGGATGCAATATTGGGGGCGTTTTGGTGAAGTAATTTAGATTTCTAATTCAGTTCAATACATTTTAATTTTTTCTTCGAACTTATAAACCCTGTATTCATATGTGCATCTGCCATTCGCAGACAACCCAAACAAACAAAAACCCAGAGAAGACGATGAAACGTACTTCCCACTTCGAAGGGAAAACCCACCTCAATGCAATGGAAACCTAAGCGACGAAAAGATTTCAACAAAATGGATTCCCAACATGTCAACTGGGTGGCTTATTTGAAAACATCGAAAAGCCATCCACATTTGTTTTTCAATGTCCCGAGAAACCTGGAGGGAAAAATACCCGCTCTCTGTCGCTCTTTCACTTCTCTCCCCCTCCCCCCCCCCCAATCTTCGCGTTATCCGGCTTCGCTTCTCACACTTTTCACGCTCGATTTCCCATCCCATTTCAAACCAACATCTACCCTCCAAAACCGATAGCTTTCTCATTTCCCACTCCTTTCTTTTCACCGCGATGTCTCTATGTGCAGCGGCAAAACCCCTCATTTTCTCCGCTTTCCAACTACATTTCGCACAATGGAGGTATGTAATCTCGCATCATGCATGCAGAACTCTGTTCAATTACAAAATGGATGCACTGGTTTTGATGAAACTTGATATTGGAAAATATGATCAAAGGGTCACTAAAAATACGTTTGCGACCGCGGGTGTAGAGTAAATTTAGCGTGACGTATTAAACTCGAATTAATTTCAACATCATTTTTTTTGTAATCCAAACTATAAAAACTAGCAGATATATTTACAGAATATGTTCATAAAGTAGATATTCTATTTAATCATTATTTCATTTTTCCGCTGCAAGTCATACGAATAGTTATAAAATAAAATTGCGCATCAAAAGGGGTAAATACTGAAAATTACCATTGAATTTATTTAAAAATACTTTTTATAATATGCGTTGTACTATAATTTTCTAGTATTCATTAAAAATTATTTCGTTACATCTTATTTCATGCGTTCAAAATTAATTATATCTTAGCTAATGACTTATGGATCTACAAACGTACAAAGGGAAAAAAATAATCAAAAATATTATAAATGTACTTTATGGGTTAAATTATATCCGTCTCTGCTAATAATATATAGAAAACAACAGACCATGACAGGTTTCAAGCGGTCTTCAGAAATCAAAATATTATTTTACACTAAATTGAAAAGAGAAAATATCACTGGAAGATGAAATAATAGTATTAAGGATTATTCTATAATATTCCAATTTTTTCTCAGTATCTTACACATTTGCAGTAATGTAACTTTTATTTAATGTATTCATACACAATTACGTCCGTTCCTCTCATTAACTCTACGTCGTTGTACTTCTCCTGTACCTTCACCAAATATTCTTTCAACGCTTGTGTCGTATGAAACCAGTCAATTCCTTCACGCATCCATCCGTTTGCACATCACGAATATTTTACATCTTAATGAATGTTTCCAATATTCCTCTTTGTGACATTATGGAACTCTATGAGAAAGTTTCAGGGCAAAAATTGCGAACGAAAAGAAAGCTCTCTATTCACGAAAGCAAAAATTCCTCTCGCACATATCCATTGTTCTTTTCCCTCATTTTTGTATCATTCAACAAGGTATCTCTATTCTCCATTATTAATTCTTAACAGCTCGCAGATCCCGCTACATTAGGTTTGCTTCTTTTTCAATTAGCTACATATTCCCAGCTATTGAACCTTCTCAATCTGCATCGTTGACTTAGTGAACCTCCACTCACAGCTGTGCAAAGCCAACTAACCCGCCCTCCCGTCCTTCGCCATTTTTCTTCACCTCCACAACAACGACCTCCCTTTCTGCTCGCCTTTAAGATCAAACGAGAAACGGAAAACTAAGATCGGGAAAATGAAACAGTGCAATTCCCGAAACAGCTAATAACAGAACGCAGATCGACCACATTTCCGATGAACAATTCAATTCAAAAAAATTCACTGGAAATTCTCCCTTCACATTTGACCCTCTACACCACATCTAATGAATTACTCTTCCTCCGTCCTTCCAGACTCATCCCGTTTCATCGTGGTCGGCTCGAGGCAATTTGCCCTTTTAAACAAAGTGGGCACGAAAAAGAAACCTCAAACAAACAACTTCTCGGAAATCACCAATCCTTACAATCCTATCTGTATTTCCTACGACTGTTTCAGCCATAAATTTTATGTCTAATCTTTTTACACATTGCCCACATTTGTAAGTAAATTTCGTACTCTCATTGGAAGAGGCAATACGAGTATTCACAAGTATCTCAATAGCCAACCAGCTCACTCGTTACAAAGAAGTCATCTTGTTACCAGCTCGACATTCCGTCGTCCCTAATCTTCTCCGAACTCTCTTTCCTTTCCACTCTCACTCCGTGTTCGGACGCACTACCCATCCCCAACCTCTACCCCCCCCCCCCCGCCTTCAACCTCCAAAAAGCCCATTTTTCCACCTCCGACACCACATACATTTCAGTCTCTACCCCTCTCCAACCCAGCCAGCATCACACCACCCACCTGCTTCTATCCCTATCTCCATTCCTTCATACTTGTCTATCTTCTCATACATCTCGCCTTCCTTTCCGACCACATTTTCGCAAACATCATCGTTCCCAACCCAGCCTAAAATTCCTCTTCCATCCCCGCACATACATCCAGTTTCTATCCTCACTCCTGCCCCAGTTATCGTACCCGCCTCCATCCGCACCACCGCCACTTTCCCCAAATCTGTCCCCTCCCCCGCCCCTTTCCCTCCTCCCTCCTCAGTCCCTGGTCCCCCTCCATCCCTGGCCCTCCTTCGTGCCCGACGTTTCTCTTTTTCCTCCTTCGCCCCTCCACCGCCCCTTCCTCCAACCGCTCCTCCGTCCGCGCCTCCCCCGTTGCCCCATCCCCGCCTACAGGTCAGCCTCCCTCGCTCTCGAGACCCGACCGTGTCGTCGCCACTCGCTCCCTGGCCGATGCGCGGGCCATAAGGCGGAGCGCGGGAAAGTAAGCTGCAGAGAAACGAAGCACCGACGTCGGGGACTGGGCGGTGAGGGAAGGGGCGGGGCAGGAGGGGAGGGAAGGGAAGAGGTGGGGAGGGAAGGGAAGGGGCGGGGAGGGAAAGGGGTGGGGCGGGGTGGGAAAGGGGTGGGGCGGTGTGGGAAAGGGGTGGGGCGGTTTGGGAAAGGGGTGGGGCGGTTTGGGAAGGGGTGAAGCGGGGAGGGGCGGGGCGGAGAGGGAAAGGAACGCGAGGGGACGGGAAGGGAGGGAAGGGGCGAGTAGGGAAGGGGCGGGAAGGAAAGGGGCGGTGAGGGAAGGGGCGGGGAGGGAAGGGGCGGAGCGGCGCAGCGTGGGGCGGGGAACGAAGGGAAGGGGCTGGGCGGGGAGGGAATAGGCGGGGCGGGAGGGGAAGGCACGGGAAGGGAAGGGAAGGGTGGGGACGGAAGGGGCGGGGAGGGAAAGGGGTGGGGCGGTGAGGGAAGGGATGAAGCGGGCCGGGGCGGGGAGGGAAGGGACGGGTGGGAAGGGGCGTGGCGGGGAGGGAAGGGATGACGCGGGGCAGGGCGGGGAGGGAAGGGATGAAGCTGAGAGGGACGGGAAGGGACGGGGGGCGGGGCGAGCGCGCGCGCCTTTGATCTCCCAGCCGGCGCGGCGCCCCTTTCGCCCTCTTAAATCTAATCGAACTTCCCGGCGCCGCCGCCACAGCGCGCGGCTCTTCGGAGCTCAAGCACTTCTTCCGACGGCCCAAATTGCCCTAATTCTAGAGGCCGCGGGAGGGAGCGGGGGCAGGGGTGGGGGTGGGAGTGGGGCCGGCGACGAATCAAACCAGAATGCGCGCGACGTGGACAACGCTAAACATTGCGAGGATGAAGAGCTCTTTAGAGTCAGGGCGCTCTTTCGATTTTGGGCGAGCGAGCTTCAAGTACGCGAAAGAACAGAGTGCGAGAGAAAATTCGCGTTGAATGTTCCTTCTGATTCAGGGAATATGGGACTCTTGGAAATACTGAAGATATGAAGTACATCACAAAGAAATGTTACAGATGGAACTGCTCGGCAAATGAATGATATTAGAATGTACTATATCTGCAAAATATTTGTAGAAAAAAAATATTGAAATCATTTTGATTCGCACTTTAGTATAAAAGCTTGTACTTTACCTACACATTTGAAGGCGACATTATATCACTGAACGCATTTCTTCAATACAAATGCAGCTAAATATTAATGATTTCTGAACGTATACTGAACACTAATTTTTTATTGACATACTTTAAAGATGTGATAATACGAGCGTTTAAAAAGAAACAAAAAGTGTTTGGGCGAAAAATGATTTTTGACGTTTTAATATTTAATTTACTTGCTCTGGATGATACGTATTTATTAATGCCAGTAATACATTTAGTTACGGTTTTTAATTTTTTACAACTTGTATGAAATTGTCAAGCAGTAAATTACAGTTCAATTTAGTTAAAATCTGAAAATATGAATTAATCAAAGAATGCTAAGTACTGTTGTGCTTTGTGAAGTCGAGATGAGGAACGTTGATTGTAAGCAATGAACCCATTGCATGTCAGTGACGAGGAGGTGAAATAAATTTGAAGATTGTCAACAAACTTGTAAACTGATTTGCGTAAATGGTATTAATATGATATATTGAAGTAGATAATATTGGAATATTACATCATGTAATTATCTAGGCACAGTCGTAAATTTAAACAATGAAAATGCTCAAAAAGATCCAAAATATGGCTGTTTTCTACAACTGAAGCATGGGTCATGCTAACGTTGTGACATGGCGTACTTTGCGGAAATTGGTATTTCCGCCTAAAAATATTTTTCACACTTCTTTATATCACTAGGAAAGTTAAAAGCACTCTTAAAAACACACGATAGGTGAGCAAGAAATAGTGAAATTTCGACTTCCCTTTAACAACATTCTGTGTAATGAAAATGAGGGATGCAAGACCCAAGCAGTTATCAATGAGTACTCAAAAATATTAAAATTCGGGTAGGAAACGACAAATAGATATGATTATGTGCAAATAAAGGAGTGGAACGCAGAGATTATGGAAAATAATATTTCAGTTTCAAAAATGTTGCAAATCCCGCATTTGAAAAACTAAATTATGTACTTAAAACTGAGTTGTATGTATAAACCGAACTTATTTGCTCTTATTAAGTTTATGCAAGGTAGTGCGAAGTCTTTAATATGAACACTAATACGAACATTTTTGATCAATTTTATGTTTTTCTAAACATTTAAAGAATATTCAAAATTATTTGAAAAATAGAAACGTAACAAAGTGTAAAATAATTCTTAAATTTCACGAAATTGCAAGGCATTTCTTGTGATTATCTTCAACAATCTTAATGGAGACAAATAGAAGTTTTGTGAAAAGAGTAAGTAAGTAAATTTTGCAACCAACAGAAAATAAAAATTCTTACGCTTTTTGAATGTTCCTGAAAAAAATGTTTCAAACGTTCATCAACTATTTCTTCAACTCGATTTCTAGGACAAGTTTCACAACTCGATTTCCACGTACAAGTGAAAAGTTTCCGAAAACCTCCACCCGACTGTAGACTCGATCCATTCACTCATTTAACATTCGGGAACACTATGTAGAGTCAATGATTTGCCAATTGCCCCCGGAGGAGCGAGGCCAAATTGGCTGGATGCGCCTTCCAGTCGTGATCGCTGGGCGCTCTAGGCGAGAGTTGCCTTGTGGCGCGGTTGTCCCGCACGCCCGTGGCGACGCGGGAAGCGGCGGCAATGGGCCCTAACGAGGCGCATTCACGCAGGTCGACTCGACTCTCGGAAGGCGCACGCCCAAATAACCAAACGCGAAGGGGTGCGGCGCGAAGGGGTGCGGCGCGGTGCGGTGCGGCAACGCCTGCGTTGAGAACACGCGCCCACCCTGAGGAAGTTGGTTTCCTTTGCGTCTCTCCGCTGTCGCCGCGGCATCCGACTCTGTTCCTCGCTCTCTAAGCGGACGTGCCCCTTGCCTACTCAAGCCCTCTCAAGCCTTCTGTTGTATGTTTAGTGCCAGTTTCATTACATGTTTAGACTTCACCGCCTTTTCTTCATGGTCGGCTTCACCTCCTTTTCTTCAACATCGGCTTCACCTCCTTTCTTCATGGTCGGTTTCACCTCATTATAAACTTCTTCTTCTTTCTCTTCTCCTCCTCTTTTTCTTAATTATCTGATCCTCACTTGTACATTATGTTATTCTCCACTTTTAAATTATCCGATTTTCTCTTTCACTCTCTGCTTCTCATCTTCTTCCCTACAACTTCCTCCGCTTCATAGTCTTGTTTTTCCCTTCTTTTTATTGTTTTTCATCTTTATTTTCTCTCTCTTTTTATTTTTGTTTACTCTAACAAACGTCGAACTAAATCCTTGTCCCCGAACTAAGCCCCTAAAGTCGTTTATATCAAAAACAATATTCCTACACATTTTTGTCGGATTTTTCCTATTTTGAAATTGTAGACGTGTATCTACAGCGTTTCCAGACCAATATTTTTTAAACTTTCTGTTGACATCGCATTACAATGCATTTCTGCACATTATCTGTGACGATGTCTGCGCACAAGAGTCACTTAATGATGGACGTAGATTAACACTGTACCTCATGCGAAACGACACACGAGCGCTCTTGGCAACGTGCGTTGTTACCAACAACGCACACAACAACAACAAAACGCGCGTGATCGTCACTAACGTTGTCGTTTAAGCGTCTTGCTTGAGCTGCTGGCACAACGTGCGTCACTAAGAGCGCCCGTGAGTCAATTCGCATAACACACAGCATTAACTTAGGCGTGTTAAGTGACTCATGTGGGCAGATGTCGACGAAGCTGATGTCGTCAGAGTTAGGTGAAGCGCGTAAACGCAACGCTCGTGCGACACATGTCTTACGGTGTCTTACTAATTTTCTTCGGCGTGTAGTATAATAAAGGATGTGCATAAGATGTTTACTATACATGGTTACCTTCATCGTTTTGAAAACATTCCAAAAAATCGAAGGTATCGAAACGACAAAGGCACAGGCCTTCTCTCTTTCTCTCATATTTCTCTCTTCTTTCTTTCTCCCTTCGCGCTCTCTTGCTACTAAGTGGCCTTCCATACATTACGTAATACTAAAGAGAGGGAGGGGGTTTGAGGTAGCTTTACACTGCGTTACATAGGGGTAAGGAGTAACTCCATTAATGTTATGTAACTTTGATTTTTTAAACTTTTTTTAACATTTGTTGAAATATTTCCTTTTTTGTCACACTAAAACATGAAATGTTAACTAATTAATTTTTTTAAACAAAATTATTTAAACTTATTGGAAGTTGTTACTGAATGAATGAAATGAATACATTTGTTTAGTGAACTATAATTTATTTTCACTTCTTGCATTTACATTAGGGTGGAGGATTGTTGCAAGCCTTACGTGATTATAATGAGAGGGTTCAATAGCGCGTTACGGGTGCGTTACAAAGGGAAGAGGGGGTATTCGAAATACTCCAAGTTTGCGTTACGTAATTTATGAACAGCCCCCAACCTCTTCCGCCACCGCCACCTCGCCACCGCCACCTCGCGGCGGCGATGGTGTGACGGTTAGCGTACCGGACTGTTATACCCAAGCTCGCGGGTTCAAACCCGATCGAAGCCGTGGATTTTTAGGGCGACAAAATCCTTCGTACGCCTTCCTTCGGAGGGGAAGTAAAGCCGGCTGTCCCATGTAAGTAGATTTACTTGCATGTGAAAGATCCTCAAGCCTAAATGACGCCTCTGAGCTAAATTCAAAATCGCCTGTTTCTCGCCCAAGAAATACCTCCTTTCTCTGCTAGTGGAAAGGAGCGTAGCGAAATTTGCGCGGTCAGACGGAAGAGCGGGCTTGATGGCCCGTGTCTCGCCACGTAAAATAAGGCAAATTCAATTCAATTCAATTCAATTCAACCTCTTCACCCCATTCCAAACTAGAGATGACCATTCTGCGGGCAACCGTTCGGCCACCTGGCGCCTCGCAGAGGCTGCTCGGGCGGATTCCCGACCCGGTTGCTTCCGCTGGAGACGATGGATGCGACGTCGATGTCGCTGTTTTCAAAACTTCGAAGTATTTATCAAAAGTCTATGATTTTATAAAAACGTCGATGTTTTGAATACATCGATGTTTTTATTCATCGATACTTTAAACATTTTCGATACTTCGATTCGTCGATACTTTAAACACGAATTTGTTCAGGTGCTGCATGGTTTGAACTTTAGTTTCTTACTACTAATTTCATTACATGGTTACTTGGTGGATGCGATCGGCGAAGGTGATGCCGAAAAGGGTAGTTTAGTGGGTGAGTAAGATTCGGGATTTCCTCCATCCGTTTAATAATTAATCATCGTTTCAATCCAAATACGGCATTTCCATACTAGTACAATGTATGCTGTACGTTAGATATCTTACACTTCTCAACTTCAATGTCTACAAATACATCCTCGTATCCTCACTTTCTTAATATGTTTTCTGCTTTCATTTGTCTCCTATCCCACAGCTGACTTCCAATCTCTTAATATCATGTTTTTTTTTCCTTATTCAACTCAAACGGTCAACCCCCACATTCCCTCCCAGATCTCTTTAATTTTCGTCGTCATCCCAACATCTAAAATGCAATTATTCTTTACTTCGCAGTATTCTTCATTAGATACACAAAGAGGAAATTCCGTTATTTTCACTTGATGCTCGAAATGAGATGTCCACATTTCTACAATTTCATCAACTACATCGCACAACTTCTACGCAGTGCCCTCAGTAAATTCTTTCCACGGTCGCCTCAAACACGTGTGTCTCTTACACATTTTTAAATGACTTTCAGTACCTTCCATTACACGCAATTCAAAGGTCTCCAAGAACAATCCATCCGATATTTCTAAAATTGTCCATAGCAATCTTTTCTGCGCCCTCTTATTCGAGGTTTCTGTTCGTTTAGAAAAAGTTCGTCGAAGTCTCCAAACACTCCCGTCGCCTCTCCGAGACCTCAACCATCCGCCCGCCCTCGACCACACGCTTCGTCGCCATTCATCCCTTGCGCCTCGTACTTGTTATCTGTCCGCTTCCGTAGCGTCTGCCCACATCGGCACTGCCTGTGCCTCGTTGACCACCGCCGCCACCACCATCATCAATGACACCACCACCGCCGTCGCCACGGCTGCTACTGCCGCCACCGCCAACGCCACTGGCACCACCCCCCGCTGGCAACATCCACGCCGCCACTACCGTTGATGTCACCGCCAACACCATTACCACCACCGCCGCCGCCACGGCTGTTACTGCCGTCACCACCCACGCCACACCCACCAGACTTCCGCCGACATCCACGCCGCCGCCTTCATTGATGCCACAACCACCACCACTGACGGCACAGTTGCCACCACAACCGACGCCGTCTCAACCGGCACGATTGCTACTGCTATTGCTGCTACTGCCGCACCGCAGCACCCGCCACCTTTGCCACGCCGTCGCCGTCTCTCCACCGCTCCGCCGCCGCCGCCGCTTGCGGGCGCCTCAGGGCCCGGAACCCGCAAGCCGGAGGCGGCGGCGGCGGCGGCGGCGCTCGGCCCCGCCCCCAGGCCCTGCTCCCGCCTCGTTCCTCAGCCGCCACCGCCGCCGCCGTCGGAGAGGCTCAAAGCATTCCCCAGCGCAGGCCTTTCAATTAAACCTCCTCGCATCAAACGCCCGTCGCTCGAAGAGGGAGGAAGGCAGGGGGGCGGGGCGCGGCGGCGCCAGGCGGCCGCGGCGGCGGAGTTCCCGCCCCCGAATGCGAAATGCGAATAACCAGTGCGATACGGACGGAATGCAATTGCGGATGCGGACGTCCCGCAGAGGATGGGCGGCGGCGGCGGTGGAGGAGTGGGTGGGGTGGGGTGGGGTGGGGGCGGGGGCGGGGGCGGAGAAAGGCCGCTCTCAGCGGCGGCGTCGCGGAATCCGATACGTGTGCTGACGCATTCGCAAACTTTGTGACAACACACGCGCGATGCTGCTGCTGCTGCGGCTGGTGCTGGTTGGTGGTACTACTGCTGTCGAGTGTGCTCGCTGGGCGCGCCAACGAGTGGGCGTGTGCGTGTGTCGTTGTTGCCACCAGACAACTGATGCAGTCACCGTCACTTTCTGTCAGGTGGGGAGGAAATGCAGAGATCTGAAGTATGGTGGGATGTTAACTCCGTCGGTACCGATGTGTGATGATGTCGGTACGCATTGCTGAGCGTAGGTGAGGGAGGATATCTGGGGCTGAAAGCTCTCGCCGTTTCTGGACAGGTCACCGAAGTGAGCGAAGTAGGCAGAACATGAGAGGAGAATTGTACTCAGAGATAGATTGCAATCAAAACTTTATATTTGGTATTTCCTACGAACTAAATCGTGTGGCAGTCTTTTTAGTTACCACTATCATTTCTTCGGCTTAGTTCTTCATCACTTTAAAAGAATACAACAATATTCTTATATACAATCAACTTTACTATCACTCCTCATGACTTTCATTCATTACTTCCTTCTGTCTTACATTCTGAACTTCTTCCTCCAATCCTGCTTCCTAAATCCCTTTGTCTCAAGCCATTTCCCCCAGACCTCCCTCAAACCCTACTCCCAACCTCTCCCCCTCAAACCTCTCCCCATCAAACCTCTCTCCCAATATCTCCCTCAAACCCACTCCCGATCTCTCTTCCTCAAAGCCCTCTTTCACCACGATATCTTCAAGTCTTTCTCCAATAACCATCTTCATCATGTGCACCATTACTTTCTCTTCCACTCCTCTGTACGAATCTGCCACACATCGCCGTGGCCACACAACGCCCTTTCCACACATCGCCGCGGTTTTCCGCGCACAGCGTCCTCCCTGTATCGGTGCCTCTGCGCAGCCGGGCGGCGCGGGGCGGCGCTTGTCGCATTCCCCCGCAAGCGCGCAAGGCGGTGGCTGTCGCCGCGGCCTCCGGCTCGTGTTGGGCTCGGCCGACGCGCTCCGGCGGAGGCGGCGCCGACGACGACGATTCAGGGGAGCGCGTCTGGCTGCGGCGACGCGACAACCCGCGGACGCGCGGCGGGTAGCGGCGGCGGCGGAGGCGGCGGGCGGCGGGAGTGGTGGGGCGGGGGCGGCGAGAGTGGTGGGACGGGAGTGGTGGGGCCGGGGCGGGGGCGGCAGGAGTGGCGGGGCGAGAGTGTTGGGGCGGGGACGACGGGAGTGTTGGGGTGGGGACGGCGAGAGTGGTGGGACGGGGGCGGAGGGAGTGGCCGGGCGGGAGTGTTGGGGCGGGGACGACGAGAGTGTTGGGGCGGGGGCGGCGAGAGTGGTGGGACGGGAGTGGTGGGGCGGGGGGCGTCAGGAGTGGCGGTGCGAGAGTGTTGGGGCGGGGACGGCGAGAGTGGTGGGACGGGAGTGGTGGGGCGGAGCGGCGGGTGTGGCGGGGCGGGAGTGGTGTGGCGCGTGCGGCAGGAGTGGCGGGGTGGGAGTGTTGGGGCGGGGACGACGGGAGTGTTGCGGCGGGGACGGCGAGAGTGGTGGGACGGGAGTGGTTGGGCGGAGCGGCGGGAGTGGCGGGGCTGGAGTGGTGTGGCGCGTGCGGCAGGAGTGGCGGGGCGGGAGTGGTTGGGCGGGGCGGCGGGAGTGGCGGGGCGGGAGTGGTGTGGCGCGTGCGGCAGAAGTGGCGGGGCGGCGGGAGTGGCGGGGCGGGAGTGGTGTGGCGCGTGCGGCAGGAGTGGCGGGGCGGGAGTGGTGTGGCGCGCGCGGCAGGAGTGGCGGGGCGGGAGTGGTGGGGCGGGGGCGGCAGGAGTGGCGGGGTGGGAGTGGTGGGGCTGGGGGCGGCGAGAGTCGTGGGGCAAGGGCGACGGACAGTCGCAGGGGTCGGTGGGCGGTGTACAGCGGAGGTGGCTAGGGTAATGGACGGCGGAGAGTTGCGGGGGAACGCGTGGAACCGCGGGGGACGCGGGCAGTGGGCGGCGGGCGGCGGGCGGTGGGCGGCGGTGGCGGCGGCGGCGGCGGCAATTGCTGCGCTCAACGACGCGTCGGCCAGAGAATGGGATGGGACGCCCCAACCGCAAACGCAGACACACGAAGAGTTGTCGGGGACGGAGAAAGGCGGAGGGGAAACGTGGCTCCGTGCGAAAGAAGGCGAGAGAAGTAGCACGTCAGATAATGATGGAAGAGGAAGAAAGATAGGTGGGGATCCGAAGGGCGGAAATGAAGGAATGACAGGATGGAAAAGGAAGAAGTGCAGAAAAGAAGACTGCTGATTCAATTAAGAAGAAGAGCGGTTAAAATGAGCGACGTGAAGAAGAGAAGAGATCAAAAATCATACTGAACATATAAAAAGGAGGAAGATGTGTCGTACCCACAAAAGATAATTCTCATTATTGAGTCATTTACATCCCATTGATGTCAAAGGGCTTCTGATACGGGAAAAGAGTAACCAGTTCCAGCTCAAGAATGGATAAGCTGGCCAATTGACGTAATTTCCACAATTCTTAATTGTTGTAATTGAAATAATTCATGATATGAATTACAGAAAATGGTATAAACAAGTAAAAGGAAAATATGGTAGAGGTGCCGGATGTGTAGGAATAAAACAGGAAGAAGTCGCCTATAGATGAGACGAAGTAGGTTACATATGCGTTGAAAATCTCAAGAAAAAGCGATAAAGGTGATGAAAAATTACATCGGTAGAGATAGCGCGATGACAGCGGTAGAGATAAATAGTGTGTAAAATGACAAGAGTAATTTTGCGGCAAAAGTGAACACCCACGCAAAACGGAAACAAAACTGGTCTCAGAAAGTCAAAAAGAAACTGAAAGCAAATACGGAACAATTTTGAAATGAAATACAGAGACAAGAGTCCCCACACGGCCGTAGCGCAGGGGCTGGCTGTGACAGGGACTGCGACACACGCGCCGGCGGAGACTGTGGCAGCCAGCGGCCGAGACAAAGTGGGGCGCGCAAGGCGGAGAGAGGCGTGCCTCGTATGTGACCCTCTCTACGCGGCAGCGGCGGCAACAGCGTCAGGGGCGTGGATTGCGCGGACGGGCGATGAACACCCCCTCGCCCACGCCCCCAACCGGCCCCGCCCTCTTCCGAAGCCACCACCCGGCCCTGCCCACGCGCCGTCCTGCTCCGCACCCGCCACGTACCCAGACCCGCCCTCTCCCCCGCCTCTCGCCCGCCCTCTCGCCCGCCCTCTCGCCCGCCCTCTCGCCCGCCCTCTCGCCCGCCCTCTCGCCCGCCCTCTCGCCCGCCCTCTCGCCCGCCCTCTCGCCCGCCCTCTCGCCCGCCCTCTCGCCCGCCCTCTCGCCCGCCCTCTCGCCCGCCCTCTCGCCCGCCCTCTCGCCCGCCCTCTCGCCCGCCCTCTCGCCCGCCCTCTCGCCCGCCCTCTCGCCCGCCCTCTCGCCCGCCCTCGCGCCCGCCCTCGCGCCCGCCCTCGCGCCCGCCCTCGCGCCCGCCCTCGCACCCGCCCTCGCGCCCGCCCTCGCGCCCGCCCTCGCACCCGCCCTCGCACCCGCCCTCGCACCCGCCCTCGCACCCGCCCTCGCACCCGCCCTCGCACCCGCCCTCGCACCCGCCCCGCACCCGCCCTCGCACCCGCCCTTGCACCCGCCCGCGCCGCCACTACAAGCGTGGGTATAGCAGGCCGGGGCTGCGAACACTCCACAGCCGCCGCAGACTGCCCCCGCCCTTCCACCGCCCCCGCCCACTACGCCACTACAAGCGTGCGGTCGGGGCGTCGGCACGCGAAATTTCGTCGCCGTCGTCTCCGATTTAATTACGCAGACGACTCGGCCGCAACCGGAAACCGGCTGGAAGCCCCGGTGAGAGGTTGAAATGGAAGAATAGAATTGAAAATTTCATACCGCGCGTGTAACAGCTAGTCCAGGCGAAGGGCGTGGACGAAGGCCGGGCCAAACGAATCGCCGCGTTTTGTGGAATTTAATAAGTGGCCGAGTTCCAATCATATATACCCGCCGATGAAAATGTGTACAGCAAGGGCGTATGCGGTTTCAAATTAACCACACAGTACGGAATTGATTTCAAAAATGAATTAGGACTCGGGCATAAAAATCGGTGAAATCGGTTCTAAACATGCGCTCACATGTTTTGATAAAACGTATGGTACGTAGGTAGCATGCGCTCGGCAATTTGTGTCTAATATGCGTAAATATTTCGGAAATGAGCGAAAAAATATTGAATAGAATAAATTTCCGTCACATTTCCATTTCGTAGTTTCGCTGATGTGTATTCCAATGATTTCCTCGATTTCGACGTCACATCGATTTATAGAAATGTATGCTCGACTGCTTTGCAAGCAACAGCCGTTGGACGCACGTAATGAGGTTTCGACGTAAACGCTCGTGAATAATACGGTTCTGTTGGAAAAACATGTGGCGAATTCAAAGTGTTGAATCTGAGGTACATCGGTAGTAATATGAAAGGCCGCTTTCGAAAAGCCTTACCGTTACGACGTTGATTCGACATTTTTTTGGCTTATGCAGTTATTATATTCTCTGAAAATGGGTGACTGAAACAGAAATATTCTAAAGAATTTCTTTCTAGTGTTACAAAACCTACGTAAAAGTTTGTGAAAATGTTTTGCATTGGAATGGTGTAGCTCAGGTCTAATTACATTACATTGTGAACAAAAACTAACATCACAATATTATTAACGTCGTAGACACCGTATGTAATCCACGGCTACTTGTGATTCTCTTGATTTTAGTTTTAGTGTGCTGAAGAATAACATAACGTTGCCCCTAACATAGATCTTATAATAATTTAAAAACTGGTTACATTTCATACTTCTACGTTTGACGAATTTCTTCATTCACACCCCTCAACCGAAAACTTTCTCTTCTCTTCAAAGTACAGTAGCTTCGCTGAAGTCGTAAAGTGCTTCTTGTCAGTTCGGTTCAGAATTGAACACTATCTCGATGTAGACAAGTTTGACTTCTGCTTTAATATCTCAGATTGGGTAGAACTGTTTGAATGCCGAGCAATATAGATCGAGTGGAACTTCAACAGAACTAAAGTGGAATGTGATTTATTAACTGTCTCATGACATGTTGTGTTGCTCTTGTAATTGGTGGAGACACGCTACCACGGAAAATAAATTGACATTTGTAAATTCTAACCTTGCGAATTTGGTGATAACATTTTTCTGCGGGAACGATTCAAAAGAAAATGTAGCAATGAACTATTTTATTTTCCACATTACAAATGTAGAGTGAGTTAATAAATTCAAAGCATTGAAATGCAATATTAAAAGACAAATGTGATTAACAAATAAAGAGTGATTATTGTTTCTAAAAGAATCCCAAGTGTTTAATGGAATATCATTAAGTATTCGATAAAGGTTCTTTCGTAACTAAATAGTACAATTTACAATAAAAACAATACAAACTACACTTTAGATTATTGTTAATCTCAAGGAATGTATATCCCCAGTACTTTACAAGGAAAGAATCCTAGAGAAATTAAAATGATTCATCGTTACAAAAGGCAGAACCAAATCCCATGAAGGCTTAGATAACTTGCTTCATCCCGAATATAATTGTACAAAATGAGGAGGAACATTATGTTTCATAACCTCTTAATGAACACATGACAGAGCGTCCATTAGATTAATATCAGAGTATACAATTACTAAACGCTGACGAAGGTACTTGGCCGGTTATTCTGAGTGCTTTCTAGAAGTGGTTCATTATTTTCTTATAGCTCTCACTTGTGACATATATTTTAAAAGTAATAAAAGAATCATGAAATATTTATAGCAAATACGATTTCGAGAAAGGGCAAAAATGAAAAACAGAAAATAAAATATTGTTCATTTATATATTTCTCTTATGAAGGGCGAAAATATGTTCGCTAATACGTTTTCAGCTATGATAACTTATTAGCACTCACATTAGCACAAATCCCTCACAACGTATCATTCTACATTCAAATAAACTTTATTTTCGGTCGTTTCTTACAAAATTATAGAACATTAAATATACGTTTTTGCTAAATTGCAGATATCTAATTCAATCAATCATGCCTTATTTCACGTGGCTACATTTGCTTCTGGAAGATAAACATAAAATCAAATTTACTTTTCTAGCATCTTCATTTTCTTAAATTATTACTTCATACTTAATACCATCACGAAAAATTGTAATTGTTATTATCCTGTAGTTCTTAAATATTTTTAAGACAGTCTTAAAGGTGTGGAGTCCGCAAATAATTTTACAGACAGACAACTGCATAAACTTTATTTTCTGAAACCAGAAAATCATGATGGGATCCTAAAAATAAACGAATTGTATGTCCACTATCGAATCCCACCGCCCAATCCCACCGCCCAATCCCCACCGTCCAATCCCCACCGTCCAATCCCCACCGTCCAATCCCCACCGTCCAATCCCCACCGTCCAATCCCCACCGTCCAATCCCCACCGTCCAATCCCCACCGTCCAATCCCCACCGTCCAATCCCCACCGTCCAATCCCCACCGTCCAATCCCACCGTCCAATCCCACCGTCCAAGCCCCACTGTCCAATCCCACCGTCCAAGCCCCACTGTCCAATCCCACCGCCCAATCCCCCACCCAATCCCACTGCCCCATCCCACCGTCCAATCCCACCGTCCAATCCCACCGTCCAATCCCACCGTTCAATCCCACCGTCCAATCCCCACCGTCCAATCCCCACTGTCCGAGCCCCACTGTCCAGCCCCAGTGTGCATCGTCGCCGTGCGGCGCCGCTCTAACCCGAGCGCGTGCGCGCGTGTTCGCGTTGCGCAGACGCGGACTTCCAGCCGCTGGCGTCGACGCCGGGCCCGCTGCACTCGCCGCCCGAGCTGCCGCCCTACGCCGCGGCGCGGGTGGCGGGGGGCGGCGCCGGCGCTGGTGCGGGCGCCAACGGCGGCCCCAGCGACACCAGGGAGACCTTCGAGAACAGGCTCAACGCGCGGCTGGTGCGTGGATCGGTAAGCAACCCCTCCCCCCCCCCCTCCGCAGCCTCCCGCCATCGTGGCCTCTCGCCGAAACGGAACAATCACCAAGTAGTTTAGAGCAATATATTCACGTTTTATCTTGACCAGTGCTTTTTATAAAATTACCAATTTTTATTAAAATGCTGATGGTTTACTCAGAGATTTCAACAAATTAAACTCTATTATTTTTAAACGGCCCCAACTAGGGTGGAAACGTCCAAAAACAAATACTTTTTTAATAGTTATTTAAGTACATTTTAGTCAGTAAAAATAATTTAGTTAGTTACTGTACTTTATTAAGGTCAGAAAACCATTACAATTAAATCACCAACCATCTTTTTTTTCAAAATGTTAATTAAAACTTGGTATATAGTGATTCATTTAAGAGGGCACAGGTACCACTTGGCAGCTACTACTTGGCTACTTCTGGCTAGGAAACAGCAATTTATGTCCACCACTTAATTCTTTAACGTCTTCGTTTGCAGGTGGCTCACTAGACAATTGCTTCGACTCTTTCAATGGTATTGCCAAACATGACGTTCATTTGTTTCGCGATCAGTCAAACTGCTCCCTTCTTAAAGAAGCGTCTCTAAATTCCATTATTGAAAAAATTATAAATACAATAAAACTATTACAGTAATATAGCATAATAACAAAGAATCAATGAATATTAACCAACCATTAATAAACAAATAAAAAAGTTTGTGGGCTGATGTATCGTAACAAAAACTACAAACATAACTGAATAAATGTCGCATTAATATAATCGCGGTTGATACTTTATCCCTTCTCTCCCCAAAGCGCACTAAGCATTATCTAGATTTTCCTCATCGAATTAAAAACAATAACTGCGGATAAAAGTAAGCCTAAAGACAATAAATACAACATAGCACATGTACAATCAATAATCATGAAATTTCGATTGAAGTTTTGTTTCCAAAAATACTGTCAAAAACGTTGAATGATCTAACAAATTGTTCTATGGTAAAATATAAAATAATGTTGGTAGTTATGATATGATTATTTCAACAAAACAAGTAAAATTAAATTGATTAAACACAGGAAAAATGTAATTACTTCAGGAGGTGGGCATTAGTCATGGCAACTTTTTTATAAAAATACCAACGCCACAAATACCAATAAAATGAATGGGCAGTTAACAAAACTCCAATAGTGGTCGTCTCATATTTATTAAGCTAGTTGGCGTTACAGAACAGTTCTCAGGAATATGAATTGTTACCGCACACATACGAGTTGTAACGGCCTTCAAAATAGTCCCTTGCATTGGTCACACCCCGTTTATAATGTTAGAGGCCCTAAACAGCATCTACTTCACAATTTTTCGCGCCATGGATGAATCTAGTCATCTGTTTTTGCACACAATTTGAAATGACAAATAACATTGTGTGATTATAATGCATTTCTTTTCAATAAACAATTCGTAGTTGCCATGAATTAACCAATCACCGTATATTAAACATTAAGAGATAGTTATTAAAGTATACATATATAAGTATATCAGATAAATAACATAAGATAAACTTATTTAAACTGCATTTGGGTATAACCCGCATTTGGCAGCTAATTACATCAATAAGATAATATAACTAATATGCAAATTATACAATAATAATAATAATAATAATAATAATAATAATAATAATAATAATAATAATAATAATAATAATAATAATAATAATGGTTCGTTAGTAACAGCTTATAAGACTAACAACAACAATATTCATAAAACATTAAATTATATTAAGAAAAAGACTCTTCTATAATCTAACTCCGCACTGAACGTCCTTTCAATTAAGACCACACAGCACTGGCACTGCACTGCATGCACATCACTTCAATTCACTACACTATAACCCTTAAGTCACTTCCTTCATTATTTCTCTGCTCTACGCTGCTGGACACCTCACTTCACTACATATCACTTACGCATCGCTCTGTAACTTACTATTTTTAGTTCAGTTCCTTATTTACTTAGTAATACCCTAAATTAATTTCCTAAACTGTTGAACTCTTCGGGGATATGGTTCGATCTAGAGAACAAGGAACGTTTTGTAATATAATTATTTACAACTGAGTGATTTATATATTTATTATTTTAGTTTAATTATTTAAAATCTGGATAATTACAACACGAAGTGTCTTGCCCTACTCTTTTATATTGTTCCGAGAGTTGTTAGAATTGTGTTGACTCCTGTTTGTTTAAAACACCATGCCTATCGCTACTGCGGAAAGCGATGGTTGCACGTAATTTGGGATGTTTCACGATTGACAATTCGCGATCAAAGAACTAACTACCAAAACACGTTCACTCATGACTGAGCACTTAAACCAATCGATTTTGTTTAAATTGTTGAATTTAGGTACTGCGCAGTTCTTTCATAAGCCATGCAGTTCACAATTCGCAGTAAAACCTAGTTAAAGATGAACAGTGCAACAGCGTGATTAGAATCGACAACAGCGTACAAAATAAGCACTAATAGTTGAGGGCATATAAATGTTCATTGTTCTTTTGTTCGGATTATCAAACAGAATCGATATAATTTTCGAGATGAATGAAAAGCTCACAACGTTTAAATTGACTTGACAATTCGTTCACAAGAGTTCGATGTTTAATCAACGTAGAGAGGCTTAACATCATGGAAGATGTATTTTAATGAGGATTCAATTCATAATTCTATGGTACCGGACAATAATTAAATATTTTATGTTTCAAATTGTTCAGTCCAAAGTATCACATCTGCCCAAATTTAACGTACATAATATATATTGTAGATAATAATGTCATAAGTCCAATATACGGTGAATAACAAAGGGGATTCAAGTTAGTACAAAGAAAGAGATTAGGTTCATAACATGTCAAGACGTTTTTTTGGAAATCGGCCTTCCTTTGAGAAAAAAATCATAAAAAAATAAATTGATTGCCTAGTGAAGAACCATATTTGGTACAACACATTCATTTGTTTCGATTGTTCTTAAGTGGCTTATCTGGATAATTACAACACGAAATGTCTTGCCCTACTCTTTTATATTGTTCCGAGAGTTTTTAGAAGTCTCGGAACAACGGAACTCGGTCTTAGTGTCATTATAAAACTAACTGCTGCTATGTATTAAGAACATAATTAGGTAACACAAAATATTTTATGTAATTTCGGATGTATGAATTTTAATCCGACTCGTTGTAGATAAGACGTTCTTCCGTTTCCTTACTTCTCAAGAAAATTTATTAAATTTATTAATTTCAAAGTGCATTACTAAAAAACTTAATAAGCCCACGCATAATACATTAACTTGATGTTTTCTTCTCTCTAAAATAATATGGAAATACTCACACGTATTCGTGGCTCAAAAGCATCACAATTTCAGTTTCTTATTATACGAATTGCGTAGAAAATTGATGCAAACACGTGATATTAACGTACAAAAATACGAGCATTGTTTTAATTAAACAATTATCTCAAAACACCGGATTTTTCCTTCCGAAAACAAACGCACTTAAACCAACATCGAGAAACAGGACGAGCGAGAGGCGTGCTATTCTCGCCCGTGAAGGTGCAATGACATATTCCACGGTACGAAATGGGGTTGGTGCAAGAGCGTAGGCGCGCGCCCGCAGGCGTGGAGGCGGCGGCGGCGGCACAGGCGACGCCTCACCGCACAGACACCGTGGCTACCGCGCCACGCGACGTCGCCCGTACCGCCACCACCGCCGCCACACTCGCCACCCCTCCGGGTCCCCCACCCGTTCTATACATATGTAACACGCGCAAACGCTATGCAGATGACTTAACGCCTCTCCGCGATGCACGGACGTCGCATCGTCGACTCGGTGATTATCCCGCCTACACTTCCCCCGCGCTCCCCCCCACCCCCACCCCGGCCCCGGCCCGCCCCGCCCCCGCGCTCGCGCGGAGAGAGCCTAAGTAATTTCGGTGACGATATATGGGCGGCCGGGGGCCACGTTCGCTGCGCGGCCTCTCGTTGAAAACTCTGCTATATGCGTTTGCGCTAATCCGACGTTACGGGCCCTCGCGAGATCTAGCAAGGACAGATCGCACTTAACCCCACGGCGCAAATCTCGTACTAAATCCTACTCAGAAGGGATCATAGATGCTGACCTTCATTTAAATACAAATATATGAAATCCGATGTAAAAGAGAAAAAACCCTTAATTTCGTATCTGTCCTGTTGAGTTTATAAAAAATGCGGGGTTTTTACCTCGATTTTTACATCGTGTAAGCTTCCCGTAAATGTCTCTAACGAACTTCAAAGTAGTTTTCGTTTGCATTATCAACAATGATTGCAATTTAATCCTCAGAATATCGCCAAAAACAATTATCACGTTAATCACTCAATTTTGGCGTTTATTAGCAGCCAATTGAACCCATATCCTATTAAAAAATCTAGATTTCTAGCGTGCCTTTTCACATCCATTATTTTCCCCTGTGGTAAATCTCGTATAATTTTAAACGAAACAATAAGTTAACAATACGGAAAATGAACGTATCTTAAATCAAATTACGTAATTAGACGCGATGAAACACGCTGTAAATAAAAGTTTAATTACCATTCCTTCCCTCGTCAACATTTTTCCAATTTTACGCGTTATTAACTTGAGTAATGCCACGCCTTCTTGCCTCCTAATTCCATTAGTTTCTGCTATTTCAATTCAGTCCATCGCTAAAAATTAGTTCCACGCAATAAAATACGTCACACATTCTATTATACATATTTTACACGAGAAAAGCGACTTCAACGTAAAACCTACGTAGTCAAGTGGATTAAAAATAATTCATTGGATGAAAAACTGTCCGTGACTCCGCAAGCCATGGAAAGAAACTACAACAATCCAGCGACATAAACGATGAATATTTTCGTAGGGAACTGTCACGGACAAATCTGCCTGCCTTGGGGTACGCCGAACTTTTCGGCTAGGCCACGTAAAGAAAAGTGGATAGAAGTCGACGGCGTGGTCTTTAGTTAGAGGCGCGCCGTCGAGCGACGCGACGCGACGGGCAGGCGGGCCGTGCATGTCACGGAACTTCCGTACCCGGCGGCGGCGACGGCGACGTCAAGCGCACTGGGCCCTTGCACGTTTCGTCAGCGCACAAAAATAGTCACACATGTAAAAAATGATACTTTTTGGTTAAGGGGAGCCAGAATGAACAAAAATTATGAAAATATATTTTTTTTACTTTTTTGAGTCATGAATAAATTGATAGCTTAGCTAAATAAGCCAGATTTCATCTTAAAATACCATCTGCATTTTTATTATGAAAATGATTATGAAATTATGAAAATATATTTTTTTACTTTTTTGAGTCATTAATAAATGTAGTTTTCTGTTAAAAAAGCCAGATTTCATCTTAATATGCCATCTGCATTTTTTATTATGAAAATGATTATGAAATTATTAAAATATAATTTTTTACTTTTTTGAGTCATTAATAAATTTATAGTTATCTGTTTAAAAACCAGGTTTCGTCTTAATATGCCATCTGTTTTTTTTTTTAATTTTGAAATTTATGTGGTGTGGAAGGGGTCGTGGCTATTTTGACATATCGTGGGTGTTGCTGTAACTTCTTTATGCTTTTCTTGTGAGAAATAGTTAATAGCTTGATTTTTAGAGTTGGACAAACTGTTTCTGGTAATAATTGAAAGTTGAATAGTGTCAAATTATCGGCGTGTTAGTTTTCCCAGTGTTCGGACCAGGAATGTGCTGAAAACTTCATGATCCATTTCCCATAAGTTGAAAACTTTCTTTAGGGAACATTTTCTCAAAAACTATTAATAGATAGGTGGTCAAATTTTAACAGAGCATGTATCCCACCAGTTTATATACTTTAACGTAGTGGATTTATTACATGTTTAAAACTTTAAACAATACTCATAAATGTTAGTATTTTTAACAGAACCGATTAAAATTGACAAAACTTTATATTTAAATATTAATGACATTTTTTTAAAAAAACTTCGTTAAAATACATATAAATAACGAATCTACACTCACATAAAACTTCAAGCCAGAAAATTAAATCGTGTCTGAGAAAATGTTCCTTACATTAATATTGGCGAGATAGGCCATTCCAGCTCCCCTTAAGTCAAGAAATATAATTCCAAAATAATGTTCAATTTTAATAATTTCATTTCAGACCTCCGTACAGAATAAAACAGCTAAATGATTAAGTTTGATGTGTCACTTTTGCATCGGCAACAAAGAGAAATTAGTTGTTCAAATACAGAAAATGCTGTGGCTTCCCTTTTGTAAAAAGAAATGCAGTGTTTACTGCTCAAGCCACCTTCAGTGAAAAAATTTCTCAATTAATTCAAGCTTCCTGATGACGAACAATCCATATTAGTATATTTTCTTTTCGCTTCATCCAAATGCAAGGAATGCAAGAATAAAATACACTGTTGTGCAACAGGAGAGCACAGCTTCATACAATGTCTTTAAAGAAACGGACACATGTATTTTAAAATGATTAGGTCCGTTGGCATATCGTTTTTTTAACAACTTTCATAATTCCATTACTTTCGTATCTTCTTTTCGTCCTTTCTCTTATAATTTACACAAGATTTCTTTATGAAATTCCTTTAACTTTTCAGTATTTTAATGAATAAAAATTTTACAAATTTTATTGTACTTTAGAGTACTTGTTTGTTCTTACATTTTTTGTTCTTTTTTTTAATTTAAAGATCATACTGTAAAAACTCATGTCCTAAATAACACCAAATAATAAATTATTTAAAATATCATTATTCTCTGAGAAAAATAAAAACATTTAATAAAAAATAACAATTTAAAGTCTGTAAAAACATGTAATTGAATCAAAATAGAAGCGTAATGATATTTTTATCTTAAGAAAACTATTTTAAGATGGACAAAAGTCTTTCAGTGCCTTCCATACCCCTTTGTAGGGACTATTTCAGCGAGCAACGTTTTTACATAAATTCTCAAGTTATGATTTTTCATAACACTAATAATTTATTATTATTATTATTATTATTATTATTATTATTATTATTATTATTATTATTATTATTAAGGAACATTCTATCAAACTTAGGTTACAAGCAATTCCTGTTTTTTTTACTTTTTGAGAAGCGGGGGAAGAGAAGATATTTCCATAAATAAGGATACGATTTTTTTCGTAGAGTCTATTGCATTTGCCACTTGGTGATAAAAGTACTTGTCACTCTTTACGGCACACCACACAAACAGCAAAGTTCCGTGTCAAGCATTCTACTCTGCATGCGGCTTCATTCGACAAAATATATCGTAATTTCGTTTAGTGTATAAAAAAGAAATTAAAAAACTAAAAATCATAAAAATTAATATTTAATTGGGTTCCATATTTCGTAAATAATGTAATGTCATGCCTTGTGGATCACCGGTCTATTAAAAATAACAGAGTCATGATATCCTACTCGCAAGCAACCTATCCTTCTTTCATTCGCTCTAACAATATCTCAATTTAATCTAAATAATTATTTTTGACTGTTAATTCATTTTTAACAAAATTAAAACTGTAAATATCCACTGCTAATTCTCTAATTTATTATTACTAAGCACTCCAAAACGAATTCTGCATTTAAACATGATTTTCTGTTAACCAAATATTCTCAATGAAACAACAAACGTTTACTATTATAGTACTTAAGTAAAATTTATTATAGTATTATTTTAATTACTTTAACAATAGCATTAAAATATTATTAAGTTTTATTATTATATAATGCTTAGTGTATCTAAGAATTGGTCTGTATGCGTTGATTCATTGTTAGTATTGCATAATAAGTACCCTAAAAGCATGATGGTACGTCAGGCATTCCGTAAAGATTTTTTAAAATTATATTAATGTATTTTCTACGTTTTAAATTATATTTGTTCAGATAATTTATAGTTTATATTTCAAACTTCTCTGTTAATTTATGAAATGTGACGTTTTACTAAATTTTATTCGTAATATTGAAATATACCATTCACAACCATTTGAAGTCATGCTAGTCTTTCTCATATTCGTTATGTCACTTATTTCGTGACTCTTTATGCTCTCATCTTAAAATATGTTTACACCCAGGTACCAGTTATGAACGAAGATAAAATACTTGATTACATGGTCGATGTTTTCTGTAACTATTTTCGTCGATGTTTCTGAAACTATTTTCTCTTTTTATTCTTCCTTTTCAAGGCAACTTCCAGTCCAATGCAGTAATCCAGTACACCCTAATTAAATATATTTGAAATCTACCACCAAACTATAATCATATTTTATCCCCTACACAATTCAGGGCAGCGTTTCAAATATTTTCATTTTAAAATTAAAAAAACTGAATTCAAGATATTTGTAACATTCTTAATTTTATAAACCATATTTTTAAGGTTTTGAAACAGTATTGATGATGGTAAGTCGTAATGAAAGAGAGAAAATGTTTTAGATTCCTACGGGTCGACTGTTCTCCGCAGGTTCTTCTGGTATTCTTCACAAATAGTAGCACTCCGAAAATTTCGCAATATTTAAGTTATGTTTGTTAATTTTGTATTTCAGAATAAAAAGTTGCTTACGGACGTAATTGGTAACTACTTTGTAACTTACTATGAAACAAGTATTCATGACCATATCTGAATTAATAGGTAATAAAGCATCAAATGAAATCAATAAAAACCACGTCTAACTTCAAATTATTTCGAAACTGCAAAAAAATTTAAAAACTGAAAAGTATAGATCAAACGTTATACTGTCATAAATAGCATATGCTAAAAGGAGAAATCCATGAAAATAGTTTTCAAAGTGTCGCAAAACATTATTTGCGCCTGGAGTCACTAATGACCTTGGTCCTGAGGTCACAAATGACCCAAACAGAGTCTAAGAGTTGGGTCACAAATGACTCTGGGACCTGAGGTCGCAGATGACCCCAAACCGAGTAAGGGTTAGTAACGTGGTCTGCTTACAGAGGTTCCACTGTGTTTTGCAAACCCTAATTTCGCCCGTGCGCCCCGCCCCCTCGGCCCACTGCGGGCGATGGGCGCGGCGCGCGCGGGCGACAGCGGCATCCGCGTCGCCCGCGGCCGAGCAAAAACCCGCGGCGAGCGCCGAGCACGCGAATAAATGGTTCTCGGGGGAGGCACAAAACAAGCGGGCGACCGCGCGCGCGTGCGTGTTGCAGTCGGGCGAGGTGACGTACGCGCAGCTGAGCGCGGCGGCGGCGGCGGGGGCGGCGCCGGCGGCGACGGCGACGGCGGTGACGGTGGCGGCGCCCGGCGCGCAGGGCCCGCCGGCGACGGGCCTGGCGAACGCCGTGGGGCCCGCGGGCCCCGTGCTGGCCGCCGGCCTGCGCCCCGTGGCCCGCAAGGCGCCCAGCCCGCTCGGCGGCCCGCCGCCCCCGCTGCCCCCGCGCGAGATCGTCACCGTGCGCACGCCGCTCATGTTCGGCTCGCAGCAGGAGAGCTGCGTATAGTCGCCGCGCCGCCCCGCACTCCTTCGCCGGCCACGGCGCTTCGTTGGCGTCCGACTGGCGCCTTCTACCGCGCCGCCCGCCCGCCGCACCGTCGCCGCTTCAGGACGCCTCGACGCAGTACCGCCTCCCCGGCAGGACCCTCCCCCCGCCAGGCGGACTGGCTGCCTGGACGACTGTTCGTCGGAGAATGCCCCCACCACATTGCCTCCCCCGCACGACGTCTCCCCGCCAGACCGCATCGCCTCCTGGAGGTCTCTTCGCAAGAGGATTCCGCCGTCAAACGGACTCCCTTTGGAGACGTCTCCCCGTCACAGCATATCTCCTTCACAGAGTCCACCCGCCGTGGCGCCTCTTCACCAGGACGGCTCTTCGTCGGAGTATCCCCTCGCCAAGTTGTGTCCCCGCTGGTCTGTCTCTCCACCAGGATGCTTCTCCCAGCAGGACATTGGTCCTGTCGGAGAGTCTCCGCACCAGGACGTGTCTCCTCTAGATCCTTCAGCCTGCCGGGATGTCGCACCGCCGGGACAGTCCCTCCACCTCCCCTCCGGGACGCCTCGCAACCAGGACGTGTCCTCGCCAGGATCATGTCCTCACCAGGATGCTTCTCCAGTACATCGGTGTCTCGTTGCCCTAGCCTGCGACGTCGTTCGCCTTGGTCTATAACCGATCCCCCTCGCTCAGGCAAAAGTGTTTCGATCTATCCTAGTTTTTGTGCTGGATTCGTTGGAGAATGTCCCTCTCCTCTCGATGAAAAAGAAAGGTCTAGGGTGGTCCACTGATGTATCTTCGAGACTGCTCCCGGACGTTGCAGCAAGGGGATACGAAGTGATCAGGGCAGAATTACTTCGGCCTAATGTATCGCGATATCTTGCCGACTCTCTTTCCTGTGTACAAACTGGTGTGACGTTCACTGTATTCAAACACAATATCCTTCAACTTCATCATGTGTCCGGAATGTTCTAAACAGTGGTTCGTACTAATGCTTCTTTTTTTAATGACAATCTTCCATGTGTTTTAGCTGGGCGCAAGTGATGAGTGTATCTGTAATTCTGACTCTGCATGAACATTTTTATTTAAAGAATGGATCTTTGTGTAGAACAGCAGCAATTGCCATATGTCGAAGCTTTTTGCAGACACACTACAATTCTGAGAAGTATCTAGTTCCTTAATTCACTGTAAAAAACATATGATGTTCATCAATTTCATTTACCCAGACATATGTTTCAGTCTTGGTTCTGGGAGCTAACTCGTGAGCTGAAGTTGCGCTACCGTGAGATAGCCCAATGCTACGATTGTGTTTCCCGTTTTGTGCCTTAGATTGGGATGAGCTGTCCCGATCCAAAACGTTTGAAGTCAGGAGAAAGTGTAGGGTCGCAGTTGTTCGTAACGTACCGATAAAAACAAGAAAATACCAGTAAATGCTTCAGTGTTGTGAACAAACTCATCCTTCAGTTATACTGTTTCCATGACAAAAATACTGAAGTCAATGCTGACAGTATTTCAAGACATGTGTTAACTTCGATGAGGTGTTGTTTGTATTATCAGCGTGGCCAGTCAATTTTCACATTTGCAGAATTGATGGGAACATCGTATGTGATTTTCCAAAGACAATTTATAAAAGCGTATTCAATGAATCAGTTACCTTTATACCTCGTAAGTGTCTAAGAAGGTCTACTATGAAGTTATCGACCATTTCAGATGACCCTTTGTGATTACCTAGGTGAGACACAGATTAGGACAAATTATTTATCGTCTCTAATACGTTGCCGAGCTGGAGACAACTGTCTGGAACTCGAGTGTACCCACTCAATCATCGGCTCTATGCGATGCCTTCATCTCTTCACCTGGCATTTCTCATTACTGCGTGTGTAATATCTATGTACATACAGTTTACTTCGTCTCGAGAGATTGATTATATTGACTATGATGACTATGAATATGCGATTTGTAGATAATCGTGCATTTTGTAAATTTTGAATCTGTGTGATCGATTTTTTTCTTTAAATTCAGCGATATAATATGAGAGCGTTGCGTGTGCTTAATCTACGTTACATGTTTTCTAACGAAGCATTAATGAAGTTAACCTTTTGTGATATTACTGTCGTAAGAACGTGTTACCAGATTGCAGATTATTTTAAGCCTAACGTTTAAAAATTTCCTGATAGATATATTTGTGTTCGAGAAAGAGACTTTCACGAACCTGTATAACAAACCATTGCAAACCGTGTACGTACGTTGTGGACTCAATGAACTTAAGAGATGTTGATTTTGAAATCATTTATTCGCATAAGCAATGGTTTATCATACGGACCAAGCAGTTCCCGTAGTTCTTCCATAACTTCCACATAAATGTGTCAGCGTGTATATGAATCCTATGAAAGTTTAAAGTATTAATTCAACCAATGAATGAACTGCCGTCCAAACTGGTGAGGAAACACCTATGTAATGATTGGTAGGTTTGTGAATTTCGATGTTAACCCAGACTTAAAATTATTGATGTTCATTTGTCAGGATTGTATTGAAGGAATAAGCCTAACGTGGGTATAATCTCAATCTACAAACTTCTTCAGAGTTCCCTTATGTGAAATCCCTATGTAATATACTAACCGAAAATAAATGATGTTCAAATAATATGCATTTTTGTTGTATTTTAAAGGATTGAATACTTAATAGATCCAAAATACGAAAAATATTTTGAATTTATTAAGGAATCACCTTCCCAAACACTGTTTCAGACCTTCTGCCTAACTATCTGTCACAATGTTATAACAATGTTACAATTAATTTAAATGTATTGACTTTCAAGTTAAGACCAAAAAGTGTGACATACCCGTATGGTCTGATGATGGTGCCGGATGCAATTTTAGGAAAAATTGTACAAGAACTTATATTCTTCCAATTTATGAGACCTATCAAATACTTGATCAAAAAGGAAACTAACATTACTTATGTTAAATACATGTAATTTTTAAGGTAAGTTGAAGGTAAGTTTGTGAATATTGCTGTAATAGAATTTCAAAATTCATGATCAAGTTTGCTGTAACAGTCCTAAGCTTGACTCGAGGACAGACAGTTAATGCATCGGCAGCGACAAGTACGTTAAACTGGTATCGTTTGTGGTCCTCACATATGGCATCATCTAATTCTGAACGAAGTCGTTGTATGCCTTGAATTTTCTACACACTATTACCGTACTTCAACAGAGAGAACAAAAACCGCGTAAGGTGGATAAGGGCATCAACTACTGACACTGCAATGCCTCCGACCAAGAGGGCCATGGGTTCAAGTCCCGACGGTGGCAGGATTTTCGACGTTAGCTAGATAGCTAGGTCGAAATCAGCTGCTGTCGGAGGAAAATTTTAGAGGCCGGGTGCTGTGATCGGTAGCTTTCCATGGTTTCTCTGATCAGCACCAAAGGAATACTGGTGCATACATACTCTAGCAAACGGGCCAATGACCGTGTGGTTTTTTTTACCTTCCTTTTTCTTGTCCTATACTCACCCCTTACTTACACACACACATACACACCTATGTACATACATCCACACTACACTACCACACATGTCGGAAGACTAGTATTTGTTCCCGCTTGGCGGCTTTCCGCTGGTGGGAGACACCTGGTAGGGGGAACCCCGCAAGACCACCTGTAGGTTGGCGCCGGATCGCACCATCAGAGGGGAGAGAACATCGCAACTAGCGGCCATAGCAGTTAACGCGCCCGGTAACACAAGGAATATTCAATTAAACGGAGAACAAATACATTTTACAAACAGGAGCTGGGTATTGATTGGAATGTAACTGTAATGACATCTATGTGAATAATTGAAACACATTTGAGTCACGTATGGCGAATTTCAAATCTCCAATTCAGGCACTAGAGATCATAAATTTACGCAACAAGGTGCCTTGAACAGACATTTCAGTATTCATCACAGTAAAAATTAAATATAAGCAAATTACGTATAATTAAAAATGTGCACATCAACAATGAGGAATCTAAAGTACTTACAGGGCGACTTGGTAAATAACGGGAATATAAGTGAAGGGTAATGTGAGTGGGAAAAGAGTGGAATTCGTGGTGACTATAAACTCAATAGACTTGTGAGAAATTTCCATTGAAATTAGTTAATTGCATAAAAGAACTAAATAATCAAGTATTCAAGAAATAAACAATATACGTTGGTCAGACGCGATTAGGCAAGGATCAGAAAAGAGAGGGCGTAAAAGCAAGGAGGCGATCAGCGCAGAGAAATGAAGGAGAAACGGAAATGGGACGTTACTGCGCAGCTTAGGTAAACAAAGGAACAGAGCGTTTTAAGGAGGAGGTAGAAGGTGTTCCGACACAGAATGTTCTGGTATTAATATTTATGTTACGGTTGTCTAACAACGGGCCCGCGATGCCATTTATTCCGGCTCACGAAAAGTTATTAGTCAAAAGTGACAGTCCCTTAAATCCATGTCGGGCAAGAACATTGTGCATCTATCGCACGCACCCTGTCGGGGACAACGCCACCGTAATGTAAATATAGGTTAAGTTCAGATTTAAGACTTTTTCTGGTAATACATACATAAATTCAAATTCATCAAAATGTGTTTCATAGCTTGCTACGGCCTGATATCTCGCATGACTCCATTCCTTCCTTCCCTCCCGTTTCAGAGTAGCCGGGTAAAGTTCTGGGATCAGAAATACGGGGAAGTCAGCTATGGATCGGCCGAGTAATGAAACATGGCCGGCAACCATATTGCAGGTTATAGTTGTGGCCTTTGAGGCCTTGCAAGCTGGACACCCCTGATTTAAGTATTGATAATAATGTCTTGCCGCGAGATGAAAGTACTCAATCTGTAATGTGATCTCTAGGTTCCCTCCACAACTGTGGTGCCGCAAATGGCGTAGATGGGAGGGTTTAATGCAACCAGCCTCTTTAATAGCGGAAGCAACGTGAGCAACAGATCTGTGGTACCCAACACTTACGATCATCTACTTTTGATTCAAAATGAAACTCGAACGGCTTTTGACTTTGAGTTGGGCAATGGGTTGTCTTTGATACTTAGTCGTAAACTCGCCACACACATAATAGATAATGTTTAGGGAATTAAAACACTTCCTAGACATCGCTGAATAGTATAAGAGACACGGCAAACACGCAAATAATATTCTTCACGTTAGCGGATTAACACACTTCACGAACAGATATTGTGTGATCTCACTATCGATTGACTAATGCAATTGCAACTTTCGTTTACCCGTCCCCAAAGGTTAACTCCCCCTCACCTCTCTACTCCCAGAATTACGCAATAATTTTCCTAAAGTAACAGAATGTGATAGACTACATGACATCAGAAATATCGCAGTCGAGCGCAGTTAAAATTGCGTTTCGAGAAGAAAGTTTAGGTGATAGTGAAAAATGGTTTTCACCACTGTCATCAGAGAACTGAACTACATAACAATCACATACTTTTGTTCTGCGACAAATTTCATGGTCGCACTGTGTAACCATTCACACAAAGAATAACTTACGCACACCTAGACGGAATATCATGTCTGTACTCTAGGGGCTTTAGAATGCTTTCAGAATAATTAATGAGATGGCTCTGGGCAACAAATGTTGCAACTGCAGCGTCTTTTATGAGGTCCTAGTGCTCGAATCCCGACGGACGTCGATTTTCATTACTAAGTAGCTAGTTAGATATGTCAGCGCAGCGTATGTCTGGAAGATAATTCTAATAACCGGTTGCTGGGCTTGGCAGTCTCTGCAGTTTCCCCGATCAACACCAGGGAATCTTGGAACCGTACTTAAGGAGCAAGAACCGCGCACGATCTTTCCTTCCTCATCCTTTTGGCGTTTATCGGCCCCATTGTCGTTCGGCCGATTTCGCGATAAATAAAGACAGTTTCTTTTAAAATAATAGTAGACACCAAAAGTATGCAAGCTGAGTTCACTTGAACAAAAGAACAAAGTCTCGAAGAAGAATCAGTAACATATGCAACTGCTTCAGTTGTTCATCTGAAGTGGATTTGATCAATTTGTTTACGTCATTTTTCTTTGTTTTTAGGGCATTTTAAAATGATTTAAAGAGCATTTTATTGATCATTTTCGGCAATGTTCATCGAAATCCGCTTCCTAGTTATAATAATAAAAATCGTAAATGATGAAACTGTAATTCCATGCCTAAACAAATACATAGGGGGAAAACTGGGGGACCCATCGTTAACCCAAGGATACTCTACCCTTAATGTCATGCGGTCAGCCATAAACCCGCACAATCCCCCTTTCGCCCACAGTGTTCTCGCCCTCGTCGCTAGAGCAGGGTGAAGGCTGATCTCCCATCACCATATGTATATATTAGATATTATGTATTAGAAAGTATCTACCAAGAAGAGATGGTGGTGAGACTGGCAAGAAAACAATATGAATTTCATTGCATTCACTCCAATGGCGGCTGATTATCCCGTCAGTAGGCGCGCCAAGTTTCACGAATCGAAGTGAGGTGCGCGTGCTGACTCAGTCACCAGCAGTAAAATGTCTACAAAACAGTAAGTAACGCATTCTTTTGTTTCTTTAACAAATACGTATTTATTTTAGTATAATGATAGGGTTTATGTTATAGACAATAAATTATAATTCTCTACAACTAAAGTTATTTATTTCTTTTGAGTTTCACCATATTTTACGGAATTCTGTAGTCATAAATATTCGTAGTCGTTTGGTAGTCGTAATAAATTCTTTTTAACCCAATTTACATATTTTAAAACTGGTCCATCGTAATACAATATGATAAATACAATATTTAGATATTTACGTCCACATCATTTACTTATGAATCTATAGAAAATATGTAAAATTAGCTTTTCTCCATCAATACGTACATTACAAAACACTTATTTCTTCGTAAAATTTTTGAGTTTGTAATAGAATTTTAATGTTATAAGAGAAGATAGTGATAAAAAAAAGTTCCATTGGTAGTATAGTAATCGCAGAGCAGCATTGGAAAACATAACTTGTTTGCAGATCGAAAGAAATACAGTTTGAATTAGTGGTGCTAAAGAATGACGCACACTTTCTCGTACTAGTTTTATCTATTTAGTCTGAGCAAGCTTTTTTATTTCATCCCGCCCATATCCCAGCTGCCATCTATTGCCGCCTAAAGGGTATCGTTTCACACTTCCTCAATTTTTCCTGATCGTTGAATTGATATATGTCTTCAAAAATATTACAGAAGAGTACAACCTAATTTTTATGAACATTTTCGGTGAAAACTTTTGAGCTGTGGTTGAAAAATTGTGGTTTGAGCGTTTTTGAAAAGGCGCAATTTCGAGCTAATTTTCACAAACCAATTGAAAGTAATTTGAAAAACTTGCACTGATCACAGTAATAATGTATTTAAAAAATCCGTAAAATCCACAACACTACATAACTTTCTCTATACTACGTAATCAGTATACCGGGAGTACCGTTTAAAATTGGTTTTGGGAGTATCTCGGAAAGTGCGCATCGAATCAAGAAAAGTGGGCAAAAAAGTTGTTTGTATCAACGGGGGACATTCAATGATACCATACTCGGCCCCACACCCCTACTCCCCGTGGGTAGGGGAGGGGACTAAAAACGTTAAATAGGAACCGCCCTTTTTTATTGAAAATTCTGATTCTCCGGAGAAAAATACGTCTGTATCAGTGAGGAGTTTCTTGCAAATTACTGAATATGTATTTTTTTAATTTGATGCGTAATTGTCGAAAAAACTCATTTTAAAGTGTTTTCTTGCTTATTTTTTTGTCGACTACAGCGCCATCTATCACAAAAAAATATAAATACAAAAGTTACGTATTGTTCCCTAGAGAATCCGCCTTTGTTATAAAAATTAGGGTTTCTACTTAATTTTTCGCCACCCCCACCTGCGGGGTCAGGGGTGTGGGATCCACTCTGGTATCATAGAATGGCCCCCGTCGATACAAACAACTTTCATTACCCACTTATCTGGATCCAATGCGCATTTTCGAAATATTCCCCAAACCAATTTTAAATGGATGAACCTGTGTACGCACGCATACAAGAAAGAAGTAAAGCAACGGGCATTGTATGTTTGTTCATAAAAATATAAAAAAGAAGACTAAAAAGCGTAAATGGTAAATAAAAATTGTATATTTTTATTTATTTATAACACACGGGATTTTCATCCGTGTATGTTTTTGGCATCGCCTCTTCATAAAGCCAGGAGGTGCTACTGACTCTCACACAGAATTACATCTTCCAGGTAAAGGCTTCCTCTCGTATCTCGCCTCTCAGAGACCTGCAGTAGAGAGCTACCTCTATTATGTAATTGAATCTGTCATGTCGAAATGGCCACATCTCTCCTTCACTTGTTCGGCGCTCGCACGTTCTTGGAAAACGAAACATTTCCGTAGAAGAGATATTTTCGAAGGAAACAGAATCGCACCTGCTGTACCGCTTGAACGAACAGCGGAGACGTGGCGTTTTCACATGTACGAAAGCTTTCTGAAAATTGACAATCAAACGGTGAGGTCGGCTCATCTTCGCAAACATTGAAAATGTAGCCTTTTTGAAATAACAGATTCAATTGACAATTCTGTACCGACACCTGACACACTGACACTCAAGAGAAAGAATCCTTATTCGTTGGCAATTTTTTGAACTAGTTTTTTCAATTTGTTTTGTGTGTGTGTTTTTGGAAAGTACAAGACCTAAACACTGACATCTATATGCCTTGGAATAAAAATATCCATCAATCTGTTTTCTCACAGTATATCTTTTTAAATATCGAATTCATTCTAAGAAACCATCATTCCAATATTTTATGTCTGAATGTTGTTGTTGAGTCATGAGAGATACACAAATTATTTTCTACACGCACAATTGTTTTTACAATGGATCCCCTCCAAAAATTATTTTTACAAAAAAATTGACATACATGTAACAGAACTTTTGCATGTGCCTCAGAACAATATCACTCGCTCAACCTTTTAGCTACAAGGAACAGCTCCAAAATTGCCTCAAATTCATCCGCAAAACTACACCTCCGCTCCATTCCATCTCGTCTCTCTGTCTTGCGCAACGGGGCGTTGCGCTCTGTAATTGCCACAGCCAGCATGCCCTTGCGCAGCGGCGGCTACACGCAGACGAGGTGAGAATGAGCGGTCGCTACCCTTTAATTTCCAGGGCGCGAGCAAAAACGGAGGTGATGGAGGAGGAGGAGGAAGAGGAGATTGAGGTCGACGGGAACAAGCGTTGCTGCCCCATCCACAGCCTCCAACTCCACACTTCACCGCCAGCGCCGTACTTCCGCTGCTAGGTCTGACACTGCAGCCACCGTGACCCGTCGCCGACGCCGCCGTTGCCGCTGACACTACCGCCGTCACCACCAATACCACTACTACCACTTCCTAGCCGCCAGCATCAGTACCACTAACAACATTATGGCATCTACACCCTACAATAATACTACAACCACTACCAACAGACATTGATATCGACACCTACATCGACAACCTGCAGGCAATCCATACCTCATCCTTAGTCAACTTCACAACCACGACTACCAGTTCATCCACCATCCCCATCAATACTACCGCCATCACCACCAACATAAACTCCATTTCCGCCATCACCTACATCACCACCACCACCACCACCAGTAAAGCTGCCGCTGCTTTCAACCACCATCTCTACCACTATTTCCCCCAGTGTTTTCCGCGGCTTTGCTGCTATGGAGACACCATTTGAGGTGAATATCAGAATTCGAAAGTTTAGAACACGGTAGGAGGTAGGTATGAAAAAGTCCTTCGGCCTAGCCACATAGTATCAAGTTATTTACTTTATAAGTAATAATTACCTATCAAATAAAAAAATTAAAAAAGTATTCCCATCATCACCACCACCACCGTAATCATCACCACTACCATGATCGTCACCACCACCATCATCACCACAACCACCTTCACCACCACCACCACCACCACCACCACCACCACCACCACCACCACCATCACCACCACCTCAATCACCAAAACCACCACCACAACTTCCGCCGCCAGCACCACCACAACTTCCGCCGCCAGCACCACCACAACTTCCGCCGCCAGCACCGCCACCTCCCCCGCCCCCGCGGCGCCCCAGGTGCAGCGCGCCGACGTTGTCAACTGTTAGCGCTGACTGATTCCGCCATTCGCCGCCGCGGCCGGCAGAGGCTCCTCAATTTACTCGCGGAGGCGGATTAATCTGAGACATCCGTCAGGCGGCTCCGCGCCGACGGCCGCTCGCGCCGGCGCCCCGGGCGGGCACGCCCACACGCCCACACGCTCACCGCCCGGGGCGAAAGAGTGAAGCTGGCGCGAAGGCGGAAGAGGAGAAACATGTGTGGACCTAGCAGGGGTACGAGAGAAACTTGTGTGGACGTAGGATGATGGTGGTGGTGATGGTGGTGGTGATGATGGTGGTGGTGATGATGGTGGTGGTGATGATGGTGGTGGTGATGGTGGTGATGGTGGTGGTGATGGTGGTGATGGTGGTGGTGATGGTGGTGGTGATGATGATGGTGGTGGTGGTGGTGGTGGTGATGGTGGTGGTGATGGTGGTGGTGATGGTGGTGGTGATGGTGGTGGTGGTGGTGATGATGGTGGTGGTGGTGATGATGGTGGTGGTGGTGATGATGGTGGTGGTGGTGATGATGGTGGTGGTGATGATGGTGGTGGTGGTGATGATGGTGGTGGTGATGATGGTGGTGGTGATGATGATGGTGGTGGTGGTGATGATGATGGTGGTGGTGATGATGATGATGGTGGTGGTGGTGGTGGTGATGGTGGTGATGGTGATGGTGGTGGTGGTGATGATGGTGGTGGTGATGATGGTGGTGGTGGTGATGATGGTGGTGGTGATGATGGTGGTGGTGATGATGGTGGTGGTGGTGATGATGGTGGTGGTGATGATGGTGGTGGTGATGATGGTGGTGGTGATGATGGTGGTGGTGGTGGTGATGATGGTGGTGGTGATGATGATGATGATGGTGGTGGTGGTGGTGGTGATGGTGGTGGTGGTGACGATGGTGGTGGTGATGGTGGTGGTGGTGATGGTGGTGGTGATGGTGGTGGTGATAATGATGGTGGTGGTGATGGTGGGGGAAACAGCGGTAGAGTTGCCCCATCCACAGTGGTGCTGGTGATGATGGAAATACTTTTTTAATTTTTTTATTTAACGCAGGGGTACGAGAGATACCAGTGTGATTGTAGCAGGGATACGAGAGACTGGTTGCGGAGGTTCTGTGAAACTGACGTAACATAACTAAAAGGAGGATGAAGTAGGTAGTTTGATGCAACAACTAGAAGGGTTATCAGAGCCGATAGATGACATTTCGGGATTCTAGAAAATTAGATGACGTATGAAGCACCGGTCTGGTTCAACGACTTGCACAGTTTGTCAATGTATATCGTGAATTAATTACACGTTTCGCCCGGGGCGAATGAGTAGAACTGTCGCATGGGCGGAAGCGGAGAAACTTTGGTGACGTAGCAGGGGTACGAGTGAAAGGAATGGGTTTGCGGAGATTCTGGGAAACTGGTCGACGCAACGGAAGGTGGAAGTTATATGTAGGTGAAGAAGGTAGTCTGATGCAGCAACTAGAAGGGGTATAAGAGACGATACATGGTATTTCGATGTTCGACGAAATTGGACGATGAATGAATCAAAGGAATTGTAGAAATTATTTTGAATAGTAGGTGAGCCAGATATAAACCAGATTGAAATCAGACGGCATTGAAAGTAAACTATCTAACAGTACTTTGCAATGACTTATTACGTTGTAATAGTTTAAGTTGAAATGTCTTCCCTAATCTTTAACAATTGTACGCTAACGTAAATGGACGTTGTGAGACAACAATTTTCATGAATTACACAATTTGTCTATGTAGTTTGTGAATTAGATACACTTTCAACAGTTCATGAAGGTACAATATGCTATGCCTGGAGCGACTCCGACTGAGATGTAAATATGAATGTAATAAAGAAGTAAACTCTTTGGTTGACACCCCACTTTGACATCAGTTGTAGACTAGGGATGCGACATCTATATCGATGTTTTCAAAACATCGAAGATTTTGTAGAAACATCGATGTGTTAAACATCGATACAACAACGCCGATGTTTTATTAAAATCGATGTTTTGTGATCGATGTTTTTTTTCTTTTCTGATGTTTTGTTTCTGAATGAAAAATTCCCATGATCACTACACTGTAAATGTTAAAATAAGAATTAATAACTGATGGTAACACTGTAGTTCATGTTGTAACACTAACGATTACCTGTGGAATCGATTAGCGACCCTGCCACTAGCTCAGATCGGTGATGGAAGGAACTGTTACACAGTACAAGAGAAACACAACAAAAAATAAACACTTGTTCACTGGTAAAATGATTCACTTTATTCCTGGGCGAAAAAAATAAACAAAATTGCACCAGGGAAATTACAATTTTTACACTAACAATGGAAAAGGAAAAATTAAAGAGAAAAGAAAATTAGGCATGTTAGTAATTATAGAAAAAAGACTTATGACTAGGAAGAAGGTCAACTTATTACAACTAATATTTACATGAGTTACAGGATGATAATTTAACGTGCCCAAGCACATTACTGCGTTACATAAATCTTGTGGGTGAATGCCCCTCGGGTCATTCAACCTCGTAGGGTCCTTTGTGTGCCCAGGCGGGCCCTCGGATGGCGTCTGGAAGGGGGGCGGCGGCCTTGGGCGAGGACGCGACCGCGGCCGTCCGTCACGCCCTCTTGGCGCGTGGCGTCAGCTGGGCGATCCTCTGGTTATTCAACCACCACTGGCAGCGATGTCTGGGCGAACTGGCAGCGATGTCTGGGCGACTGGAAGTTCTTGAAGATTCTTGCAGCGACGTCTAGAAGATTCTGGCAGAACTGGTTGATACTGGTTGATACTGGTTGATACTGGTAGAAACTGGTAGAAACTGGGCGATACTGGTAGAAGTCGGGCGATCTCTATCTCCGGAACGTAGTAATCAGCCTAATGTCTCTTTAATTTTTATAACATAACTTCGGAAAGTCTAGCGACAAATAATTCCCACCCCAGAGAAATATTTTTTCTCTACCCCTTTTTAAACGCCACAAAGGTCTACTTGCCTCTCCCCGACGAATAAATCCCACCCCAGAGAATTAATTTTCTCAATTGTTGTCAGCTAGTAGCTCTCGCCCCTTCCGAAATCTTTCTAAGCTTTTCAGAGACAAACTGGCCTCTCCTCGACAAATAATTTCCTCCCAGTGAAGTAATTCTCTCCCGACTCCCGTCAGCCCAAAACTCAAATCAAATCTGATAATTTCTGCGTCGAAAAAATTCGAAGTCCGGTAGAGGTGAACTTGCCTCTAACCGCACAATATTCCCCCCCAAGAGAAACTTCTGCCCCGACTGTTCCGTCTAGAATTCAAATCCCTTCTGCCATTCTCTCCGTCGAAATCGCTCCAAGTTAACTCTTTCCCCCACCCCAATTTCTTATGTGTCCTAGTTCCCTTTGATAGCAGTGTCGCTATTGGTCAGAAGTTGTTGCGTAGTGAAATATTTTAACCCAATCGCAGCGTGAGAAGCGAAGGAAACTTCCACTCTTTGTGCAGGCTGCGAGCATGCAGGGTTGTTCTCGAACCTTCTAGACTCTGGCCCTTGCTTGCGTAGGGGGGCGCGTTCGATGACGGAAGTATTGCTCTGGGCTCCCCCGAAAGTGGGTGGTCTCGAAATCTGCAGCCGGCTGTGAACACTTGCACAGTGTCTGTCAACGGCAGTCCTCCAAACGGCCTGCTTAATGGGGAGGAGGCGGTAATGGCCTCCCGCGATAAGTGAAGTTGCACGTGCGACGCAGTGTTTACATCCCCAGTCGAACTCCGGGCTACAGCTGAATCTGTTTACATTCTCCCAACTGCCCCTCAGCCTTATGAAATTTTGTATGACGAAATCGGTTTCGCCACAATGTGTTGGAACCAAAGGCGCGTTGTTTGTACTTCCTTCATCGTCCAAACTCTCTCGCCCGCGATGACCTCTATGCCATTGAATTTAATCTTTTTTCATATTTTTTCACACATTGAGATATGGCCAACAAGTACGCTGTGAGCTTCGCAACTTATTCGACGAATTCATAAACAGGAACACTCATATTAAATTTTAATGCACACGAATTTAAATGTTAGCGGTTACTAAAGCAATCTAAAAACGTCGATGTTGAAAAACATCGATGGTTTTTGGTCGATGTATTTTGAACATCGATGTTTTAATTTTGAACATCGATGTTTGCTAACATCATTGTTTTGTTATCCATATCGCATCTCTATCGGACTGCGTGTATATTCGCGCCGCGTCGTTGCAGAGTTTCCTAGAAGCCGATCTCTCTGTCTTCACATCCAATTTCTTTCTCCCCTACCCCCCGCTGCGTTCGCAACAAGTCTCCATCGTCTCCAAAACATCCCCTCCGCTGTTATACAATCTCGTGCGCGGTGTCTTTCTGTAAGTTGAGGGTCAGTCTACGGATAGGCACCAACAGGAAAGCATTGCTTCTCTGGCCATTTTCGCGCCGTTGTACATTTGCGGCTACCGGCTTCTATGGCGACGATAGTGTAACGGTTAGCGTATTGGACTGTTATACCTAAGTTCGCGGGGATAAAGCCGGCTGTCCCATGTTAGTATATTTACTGCATGTAGAATATCATCAAGCCTCAATGACGCTAAATTCAAATCTCCGGTTTCGTCGCCCAAGAAATACCTCCTTTCTCCGCAAGTTAGTGAAAGGCGAGTACCGAAATTTGCGTGGTCAGGCTGAAGAGCGGGCCTGATGTCCCGAGTATGGCCCCGTAAATATGGCATCAATTCAATTCCATTTTAATTCGCACACCAGGGTAAAACGCGTCGATGTGCAACACCACAAGCCAGGCTAGCGAACGGGGTTTGTGGGTATGTAGGACTCTCAATCTCCCCCTCCTCGTCTGTCGGTTGGTAGAAGGAACATCAACGTCGTGCTATATATCTTATATTTTGACCAATTAAACTTTTGTTACTATTTATTCTACATATAGAAGTGCTTAAAATTTAAGTGTTTTATCCCTAGATCTTGCACATGTGGAACACATCACTTCGACATGCTCTAAAATTCTCACATTTTATGCAAGGATACTTTTAATTTTTTAGTATCAGTTTATCAAATTAAAACTTAGCTGCTTAGCGAGTGGCTCATTTTCCTGGTCTTAAGCTGCCATGGGCAATTTTTTTTCGTCTGTTTTACATTAACATTTCTTTTTCGTCGCTACTCGCCGTCTCATCACGATCAGTCCTTCGTGTTCCTAGCATATCATGATTCCCTCCATATTTGGGTCATTTTTATTGCACCATAACATATGTATTGTATTGATTTGCGAGGTATTGTAAAACATAATTTAATAAGAATCGTACAATCCAAAGAATCTGCCAACGAGTGACATTATCTTCCATCAATATTTCAATATGCGACAGAAGAGAATCCTGAACTTGGTGCTACGAAAAATAAGAGCTATTGGTACTGCATTAACAATACAAGCAATAAAATACAGTTAAAGATCACAAGAAAGAATTCATGATTTCGGTGTCATCTGTGACCTCGAAATTGCCCCATCCAAAACTTTCCTAGATATTACTTAACAAATGGGTAGAACAACAAATAGAATGTATTCTAACGTGCCTTAGTTTTTTACCAACGTCCTGTACCTGCCCAGAAATACAGCAGTCACCTACTCGACGTCTTGGCATCCCATGATTGTTAATACAAGGAACTCAGAGCAAGCTGTAGCTCGAAGATGTGGATAGAGGATGAAATGGAGGATGTGTTGTGATCCTTTAAAAGTGATCCAGCACTACTAGCTCGAACATGTCAAAAAATTATATTCATTGATTTCCCAGCCCCCAATTTTTGCTTTTGCACAGATTCACTCCGTTTAAAGTGGTACAGTACTTTAAAAATGGATTTTTTTTAAAATTTGACTGTAATATCTTTGTTGGGGATAAGATAAAAAGTTGCAATTTGCACACGTAAAAGATCGCTATGATACCAAACTGTAGTATAAATTTAAACTTCGAGATTCAACTCACAGTATGTTTAAAAAAGTGCAAATGTACACGAAAAATGTTTTATTTTAACATTTTGGAGCAGGTTAAGGAGTAATTATATATATATATATATATATATATATATATATATATATATATATATATATATATATATATTGTGACGTACCTGGTGGTGCCGGGTATCTTCACTGCAATATAACACTAAGAGAGGGTGTCTTTTACGTGAATGGGTCCTAGGATAAGTCGGTGCAACGTTGGGGAAGTTATTCATACATAGAAATACAATTATGACAAGATTTATTTTAAATCAAAGTTACTATTTACATAATCAGACACCGTTTTTATACTCCGCCTTGGTACCAAGATTAAGAGTAAAATACAACTTTCATACCTTCGGGGCCCCGTTTGAATACCTATGAGGTTCGTCGAGCCGCTCGTGCCGACAGGGTTGTCGACCTCTGCTACTGCTGCGGGCCGTCGGCAGCAGATGGCGTGGTGATCATCCACGGCTGATGCTCCAACAATTCTTCCCCGAGCAGGATCTTGATACCTCGGCTGCGCACCTTCCTCGAATCACTGTCCATTAGTGGGTTTAATTACACGACCCCCGCCTACTCCGTATACTGGTCACAGTCCTGTACCGCACGCTTTCAAGAATGTTCCCTCCGCACCAACTAATAAGAGCGACGTCAATTATTTTACCAACACTAATCTTTTACTATACTGATACTTCTAATGTTCTGTTTACATGTCCATTACTTTGCGATTCCTAATCACATAACTATGTCGCGTATTACATGCGTCCATTCACTAGCGGAGAGCCCTCGCTACACGTCCGCACTGGTCGCCGCTCTGCTAACCTCTACTTCGCCGGCCGCACGTCGGCACATCCTTCGGCGGCGGCCGCCTCAATCCAACTAACGAACTTTTTGCACGTGCGCGCTGCCACGCTTGTACCCGCCGTTCTCACGCTCGCCTCCCGGCGGGCACCGGTGGCGGCGGCGATCGTTGCCGGCTGCCCGCTGCTCGCAGCGCCCGGCGCTCGCACCGCGCAGTCCAGAATAGCTATTGAATTCTTACACTAATGATTTAATTAGTGTAATGAAACACATAATCTGGGTTTCATCACCCCCCCCTTTCTTTTTTTGAATTTTTCCCGCTTCTGGACAAAATTCACACTAGTAACATCGTCACTGCCGATGGTTGCACTCTTTTGCATATTCCTCGACGCCCTATATACACTTATAACTTAGAATCGAATTAACATGTGATTACTTATATTAACACTAATATTACAGTTATTTACACTTCACTATTTTCCATCCATGTTGAACCAGGTTTCCGATTTGAAGCTTGTGATGTCCTACTATGTCTTGTCTCTTGTGCGACAGTTCATCCCCATTTTGCTGACCGTGATTTCCTAACTCACAGTTGTAGGACATAGCTTCCAGCGTGTTGAACACATCTTGATAGGTATCATCCCATTTCCAGCTACGACCTCTTCTACGTTTGTACCAATGGTTGACCATACCATCACTCTTCCCTCGCCCCTGACTTCGCTCCATTCTTGACCTGCCTACATCTCCTTCACTCCCATTCGTTGGGGCGTCTGCAAACATGAAGTTGTACCCCTCCAATATCTTCAAACCCTTTCCTAAATCGGTGTGATCTGCTCTGCTCAGTAGGCTTTGCACGGTGACAGGATACTGTCGCGTTGACATGCAAATAATTCCTTGATATTTTATAGGAGCAAATAATGTTTTTGGCTCCATAACACTCTTCGTTCTGTATTCACTACGACTTCCCGTGATGTAGTTGTGATGGCTATTCCTCTGGTCGCTCTTGATGTTTATTTGGATTTCTTCATTCCGCTTTCGTACAGAAATCTTGTTTTCAAATTCCTTCAAAAATTTTGGAAATATACCAAAATTCTCTGCCCATGTCCTGGCGTTCTCTTCTAACATTGGGTGTAATAACTGGATCTTGTATCCTTCCAATATGTTGTTTAATGCTAGGTGCCGTTCTTCTGCTCGCAGAACTACCTTAGGGTTTTCCGCCCCATCTCCCAGAGATTTCATCGACTTTGGAGGCATAATTGGTGTCACCCCATACTTGACACTTGGCGGCATTTTCCCGTCTTCTTCCTGTTTAAACTCTTCTTGTACTCTTTTCTCTTCGCACCCTTGTATATTTTCCACGATTTCTTCTTCTACTATACGCTCCATTTCTTCTATTTTCATTTCCATTTCTTCTTCCATTATTAACTTCAATTCTTCCGTTTTCACTTTCACTTTATAAACATCCTCCTCGGTCTCGATTTGGACCTCCACCGTTTTGCCCTCCGCTGTCTTGACTCCCTCATGGATTTGGTTCGTCATCCCCTCGTTTCTATCTATTACCGCTACCCTAGCATCTACTTGATGGCATGATTGAAATTTCAGCACCTCATCTTTCCTATCCAGTTCCTCCGCTTTCCCATACGGTTTTTCGCATATTTCGATGAGCTTCCTATTCCGTTCTTCTGTGATTCTTCCCATTTCTTCTGCCGGCTTCTTAATCTGTTCTTCAACCACCTTCCCGTTCTGTTCTTCTATTAGTTTTCTATTCCGTTCCTCCGCCTTCCTATTCTGTTCCTCCTCGGATCTTTTCTGTTTACCTAATTCTTTGCTCTGTTCTTCCGCAAATTTCTCAATCTGCTTCTCCGTTTGCTGCCTCAGCTGTTCTTCTAATGAATCTTCTGCCATTACGCCCGTACACTCTTCGTATTCTTCGTCCATCCCCAAGTCAAATCCTACCGCCTGGCTCCCCAGTTCTACCACCTGCCGTTCTAGATCTATATTTGCTCTGTGATCGACCAGAAAATCCGTCCCTATGATTACCGAATACAATAATTTTTTGACTACCAGGGCCACCATCTCATATACTTGGTTGCCAATCCTGGCTTGAAACATGATTTGTTTTGTGATGGGGCTTGACTTCTTCTGAGTTGCCCCAATCACATACGCCCTATTCATAGGCAAACACATTACTTCTTTTCCTGTTGCTTTTAACTCCTCATACATTTCTTCTGATACTACTGTAGTCGTGCACCCTGTATCCACTAAAGCTTCTTTAATTATACCTTCACATTCTATCGATATCGTGGGACATTTCCTGATTCTGACCGCTGAGTTCTTACATCTCCGCCACGGTTGGGTATCGTAGGTTACCGGCTGCATAGCGTTTATGGAGACCGCGTTTACATCATCGATTTCCGCGTCCGCAATGGGGCCACCTATCACCGCGGACTCTATTAGTTTAAATAGTGTCCTTGATCACTACTTGTGCTAGGCTGTGCTAATCGGTCGGGTGCATTCCCGCCCCCACCTCGCGTCTCCGTACGGTTTGAATTAGATCTATTCCAGTCCGGTCTCTGGTTCCCCGGCTCTGGTCTCCATCCGTCTCCCCCTCTTCCGCGTTGGTTTCTCTGGTAATCATTGCTCCTATCATTCCCTTGCCCCTGGTTACGTTCCGATCTAACCATATTAACATTCCCTTCATTTCTGTTCTTTGGTACGCCTGCGAACGTCAAGTCGTACCCTCCTAACACATTCTGGAATCTTTCCAGGTCGGTGTGCTGCACACTACGTAACAGATTCTGCACTGTGACTGGGAACTGTCTCGTCAATACACATATTATTTCCTGATCGCTCATCGGTGGGGATAGCGTTTTGTATTCCATAATACGCCTTGTTGCGTATTCCCGCAAACTTCCCATGGACTGGTTGTAATGATTATTCATCAGGCTAATTTTAAAATTAATTTGAATTTCCTCATTCCAGTACCGCTCAAGTAATCGATCTTTAAATGCCTTTACTGATTCGGGAAACTTATCAAATGTATCGGCCCATATCCTTGCGTTGCCTTCTAACATTAAATATAATAATTGAATTTTACACCTTTCCGAAGTATTGATAACATCTAGATGTCGTTCTGCTGCCTTCATAAATATGCATGGATTTTCTTTCCCGTCTCCTGAAAATTTTAATGATCTTGGGGGGGTAAATGGTACCGTCCCGCTTGCTGCAATTGGGGATGCCTTGCATTCTTTTATTTGTTCAATCTCTGTTCGTAATAACACAACCTTCTCTTCGCATTCCCGCTTATTCTCCTGCATTTCTTCCTTGACTACCGATTGTATCCTTTCAATTTTCTCGTCCTGCATAGCGGTTTTAACATCTAATTGCTGATATAGCTTATTTTCTAATTCTCCCCCCAGATTGATTACTTGGGATTCTAACTCCTTTTTCTGTTTCCCTAATTCTTCAGCGGTCCGTTGCTCGTGACTTTCTACCAGCTCCGCGATTTTAGTCATCTCATTCTTCGTTAACTCAATTTGTTCTTCGGCGCGTCCTATTCGCCCCCCTATTGCATCTAATTTTCTATTCTGTTCTTCTGCCAGCTTCCCAATCTGTTCCTCTACTTTCCTATTCAGTTCTTCAGCTAACCTCCTGTTCTGCTCCTCTGTGAATATTTTCTGCTCCTCAGCTGACTTCCTAATCTGCTCCTCTGTGAATATTTTCTGCTCCTCAGCTGACTTCCTAATCTGCTCCACTGTAAATATTTTCTGTTCATCCAGTTTCCTATTCTGTTCCTTCTGTCCTTCCAATATCTTCTTATTCTGTTCGTCTACCTTCCTACTTCGTTCTTCTGCTTTGCTCTGTCCCTCCAATATCTTCCCATTCAGTTGTTCGAACATCTTCATCATCATCTGCATAGCGCCTGAATTAACATCTTCTCCACCCCCCTGATTTAAATTTCCTGCCGCTTGGTTCATCGGCGTCGACGTAATTTTCACTCTTCTATCAAAGCCTTCCCCCGACGTTTCATCCAATCTGCTTCCCATTCCACTATCCCTGCTCTCTGATAATGTACTACTACCAATTCCTTCATCTATCTCTCTTACCTGCTCCGCCTTCCCCTCCGAATTCAATACTACGTTTTGCTCCTCCATCTTAGTACTTTTACCCTCACGTTCGTCCCCAACTACTTCAAACTGTTCACCCGATCTTTCCATTTACCTCTCTTGACAACAATATAACAGTTGTCCTATTAATTTACGATGCCCGCCACGGCACTATATACTCTTCGTGAATGGATTAATTCACTCCTATTTCAATTGCTAATTGATGACGAACAACTCTCACTCACCACCAAACACGATAACACTAGGTCAGTGGCCATATAAATCTCCGCTCACCCACCAATGCATAAACATACTCCATACGATACATATACTATTACCATTTACACATATACACTGCTAATAAACTTATTAACACTATTACATAAATGCTTTCAAATTATAGTAAATCCCTTATTAATTGGAATTACTTTTCAACACACTTATTGCTATATTATGTACATAATCATCACTCACATTTACATGTCATATCTTCTCCCTGAATTTTCCTCAATAGTATCATATAAATATTCACAATATACATTCACAATGCTGGTATATATTTCCCAACCTGGTATCTTTTCTAATAAATTCCCCACCCTTTACCATCACCAATAGGTAGTGCACTACTGAGTGAATGTTCCCAGCAAAAAAAAACAATTTTATGCATAATTTGTACAACACTATTAACCACCTTTATATTCTCATAAGAGTTATTACTACTTCCCCATTTCTTTGATTTCCAAGTTATAAAAAAAAATTGTCAAGCCATTCAAATATTATTAATATGTCTTACAAAATTTGGAATTCTATTACATTATATTATTTGTAACATGTACATGTATAGCCTTCATAACCTCAGTAACTACAATATTAACTATATATTGGATGCTCACAAATAATTGCCTATGTCAGCCCGTAATTAATTATGCAACAACATTTTTGTAATTATCAACATTTCATTATGTTTACTTGACTTATGCATATTTTGCTAATACATGTATTGTTACTTTTTGTTGTCTACAATAATACACTTCACTGCCTGCTTCTCATCTGTACCCTGCACTACTATACATCAATTACATGCACATTATTTTCCAACATTTCACCAACTTCCCTAAGGCCACATTTCTTAACTATACGTTATCCACTTGTTCGGGCGCCAGCTGTGACGTACCTGGTGGTGCCGGGTATCTTCACTGCAATATAACACTAAGAGAGGGTGTCTTTTACGTGAATGGGTCCTAGGATAAGTCGGTGCAACGTTGGGGAAGTTATTCATACATAGAAATACAATTATGACAAGATTTATTTTAAATCAAAGTTACTATTTACATAATCAGACACCGTTTTTATACTCCGCCTTGGTACCAAGATTAAGAGTAAAATACAACTTTCATACCTTCGGGGCCCCGTTTGAATACCTATGAGGTTCGTCGAGCCGCTCGTGCCGACAGGGTTGTCGACCTCTGCTACTGCTGCGGGCCGTCGGCAGCAGATGGCGTGGTGATCATCCACGGCTGATGCTCCAACAATTCTTCCCCGAGCAGGATCTTGATACCTCGGCTGCGCACCTTCCTCGAATCACTGTCCATTAGTGGGTTTAATTACACGACCCCCGCCTACTCCGTATACTGGTCACAGTCCTGTACCGCACGCTTTCAAGAATGTTCCCTCCGCACCAACTAATAAGAGCGACGTCAATTATTTTACCAACACTAATCTTTTACTATACTGATACTTCTAATGTTCTGTTTACATGTCCATTACTTTGCGATTCCTAATCACATAACTATGTCGCGTATTACATGCGTCCATTCACTAGCGGAGAGCCCTCGCTACACGTCCGCACTGGTCGCCGCTCTGCTAACCTCTACTTCGCCGGCCGCACGTCGGCACATCCTTCGGCGGCGGCCGCCTCAATCCAACTAACGAACTTTTTGCACGTGCGCGCTGCCACGCTTGTACCCGCCGTTCTCACGCTCGCCTCCCGGCGGGCACCGGTGGCGGCGGCGATCGTTGCCGGCTGCCCGCTGCTCGCAGCGCCCGGCGCTCGCACCGCGCAGTCCAGAATAGCTATTGAATTCTTACACTAATGATTTAATTAGTGTAATGAAACACATAATCTGGGTTTCAATATATATATATATATATTCCACCGCTGCTAACTTTTGTTATTCAAATTCACTTTTCAAATTTTCAATGCTCTCTTTTGCGGTGTGCAAGTTTTGATGACTACTCAATGGATCATCTTACTCACTCACGCATGGTTTATTTCTGTGTTATTTACACAATCTCAGTATATCAAAAAATAAAATTTTCAATCAACATTCTACGACACACTCATTACCGATTGTTCTCCCTCGTATCCTTATAAGCCAGTGCCCAAAAAACTTCAATACAATCCCTTTGTGGACAACAAATAGTAAAACCAAATTTTCAGATCAACACGAGACCCTTAGAAGAAGATTCACTATCTCCTAGGCTGTTTTGCATTACTTTGATCTCATTATCTCGGCAATTGTCGCAAGGTGACTTCTATTACAAACCCATTGATCATGATGGAGTTGATTGATTATTCCGGTTTTCCGGACCCGTCAACAGACATGGCCATTAGTCACGTAAGAGTAGTGAAGTGTTCTTTCCCCGCATGATAGTGAGATGCGGCTCCGACCTACAGGTCAGTTTGCTAGGTTTTCCCCCTGTACATGTCTCCCACCAGCGTGTCACTTCCCAATCAGTACAAACACAAAGCTCCTGGCTGATCTCTCGCTGTATCAGGTAGTGTAGTTAACGTAAGTGTATATACACAACGGTGAGAATAGGACAAGGAAGGAGTAGAATAGATCTCGCGTGGACCGTGGCTGTTTGTTAGATTGATGATGATGATGATGCTGATGAAAGACGAGCAATCCATTTCTTTTCAATGGATGAGTTTAATGGTAGAAAAGTAGGTAGAAAGGGAATAAGGTATCGTAGAAAATAAGTAATTCTCTCTCATGTACTGACCTACCAAATTTAATACATACACGAAGAAAATGTATTCACTTTTTCGTAACCAGAGCTCGGAAATAAGTTTTTCTGTCGAAAATTTGCCGTTCTTTTCTTGCAGCATTACAAAACTTTATCTTACGTAAGCAGCAGACGAGAAAGTAAAAGGGAGAGGGCTCTGAAAAAGGAAGCCTCCTGGAACAATGAAATTGTCTAAATGGTTAAAAAAAGAAAGAACAAGATACGAATTTTCAAAATAATTTTATATGGTTCAAATAGGGAAGATTGAAGCTAGATAGGGAAGCTGCTCGGCATTGAAAACACGGCGTGAGGAAAATCATGGTCAGGGTTTAAATAATTAGTACTGAATGAGTATAATCGGCAATCACATGGCTGATTTGGCTATAAGGTTAGCCTTACACTTCATTGTATCATCCAACTCGATAGTGACTTAAAGGACGGTCTTGAAAAAGAAGAGTTGGTAGGGGGCGCTTTACCTGTTCCTTGCGAGACAAGCTCCGCCCTCAAGGTATTTTCTTCGCGATACATAAACGGAGCGGTCCTAAATTAATGTAACGAACATTCAGTGCATGTATAGGGAGGCTGTAAGTTCGATAATATTTGCCAACGTGGTGAGACATTTAATATAACAAGTTACGCAAGTCATATTTCTGACAGCGCGTCTCTGAACGGTACGCAACACATCTTGCATTTGTGTTTGGCAGGAAAACGAAACCTTAGTTAATTGAATCATTGATTGGCGACTTCGGGTGCGTAAGGCCATTAGTCTCGTAAGTGTAGCGAATGTTTCCATCGAGGGAGGTGACGGTGATTTCCCCTCGCCGACTGTCGGAATCCAGTCTCGACTTACGTCACCTTGCGGAGATTTTTTCCCAACCAGGTATCTCCCACCAGCAGGCCACCGTCCCATCCGAGGCAAGCTCTAAGCTCCCCACCGGTCTACCGACAAGTGTGATAGTGTACTGCAGATGAGTCTAGGTGTAAGGGGTAATGATAGGACAAGGAACTGGAAGGAATGATAGTGTGTGGCCCATGGCCCGTTTGTTACGGTACCGCTCCGACATTCGGCTGGTGTTGAACGAAGAAACAGCGGAAAACTACCTATTAGAGCAGTCGGCCGCTTGAATTCTCCTCCCGAAAGTGGCTGAATTCGACCTATCTTTAATAATAATAATAATAATAATAATAATAATAATAATAATAATAATAATAATAATAATAATAATAATAATGTCTTTATTAATGGCGAGGCTCAGGCCATAGGGCCTGCTCTTCCGCCTAATCACTGAATTTACATACATTTAAAGTAGAAACATTTTAAGAGGGGAGGACAAGCTGTACATTTACGTCTGGGAGAACAAATCTAGGGACCATCCCGGCATACGCCTTAAGCGATGGAGTAAACACAGAAAAACCTCAATCAGGATGGCGGCTTAGGGCCGAACATTAATAGAACTGAGTATGTTATACTGAGTAGTGAAAGGGAAGTTTCGTGAAAGAGAAAAGAAAAGACGTACAGGGGAAGGGATCAAAAAGTATAAATGATAAAGTTTGTGAGGGAGAGGGAAGAGAAAAAAGCGAAGGAAAGGACAAAGAAGTAGGCGAAAAAAGTGAAGTTATTTAAGGAACGTTACAGAAAGCTACGTTCAGTTTACAGTAGCACTTAATATAAATATACAATAATTTTTACACCAGAGAAGCACAATACAGTATAAGCTAATAACAACAGTAATTTTAAACACAATACTGGCAGTATTAAGGAACAATACAAAGAGTGCGGGTATCTTAACATCAATTTTGTTTATGCCAATATATTGTAGTGAATATCCTGATGATGGTAGAAAGATAGTTACAAGTATATTTTATCTGGAACGTCACTTATATTTTTGTATATTTTATTAACAATTTCATTAGGATAGTTTAGATCCAATTTCATTAGGATCTTTCTAAGAAGAGTTGGAAATCCTACCATCGTCTGGTCTCGAACCATAGTACCTCCAGGCCAAAGGCATTCCAGTGATATTGATGCTCTGAGGCAGCTTTGACGCACAGAACCGTTTTAAAATAATGTCTCGATTGTTTAACTTCGACTACTTTTTTTTCTCAAAGTGATGGTCATGATGCGTGATGGGTAACGATGATCTAAACCTGGTAACGGTATCCTGACGCATATAAGGTGATCAATAAAGACAAGAACGAAGTGTTCTGACACAGGAGTGCAGTGTGGTGACTGGCCGCGCGGTCTTTTGTAATATTAGATTATTATTATTATTATTATTATTATTATTATTATTATTATTATTATTATTATTATTATTATTATTATTATTATTATTATTATTATTATTTTCGTTAATCGGCCGACTAGGACCACGCATGCAAGCATCCTGCATTTACCGTGGCTCAGTTTTTATTTATTATCACGGTGGCAGGTGCTTGCGACAATTTTGGGGGGGGACCAGCATTTTTAGCTGGATCCGATTTTTATACCCCCCGTTTGTTAGCCCTGGGGGTATGGAAGATGAAATGATGATACGATGATAATGGGGGTGAAAGGACAACACATACAGACATACACAAATATACCCATGCCCGAGGCGGGACTCGAACCCGCGATCTTCTGGTCCGAAACCACTCCGGCACTACTGCCTTAGCGATCTCGACCATCTGATCGGCTATTATTATTATTATTATTATTATTATTATTATTATTATTATTATTATTATTATTATTATTATTATTATTATTATTATTATTATTATCTATACCATTATTATCACTATTATTATTAATCGATTTGTTTATTTTCTACACCACACCCATCGAGTTGTTTTCAATTACAATTAAACACCTTTTATCTTCCCTTATTTTATTTTATCATATTTGTAATGACGTGCGCTACAAAACTCCAACTCCCTCTTAACGCAGTCTATAAGCGAAATCCAGCGTACCTAATTTCACCCGTGACTTTTCGCCCCCGTCGACAGAACACAAGTGCTTCATGTCGGCACACATGTTCCGCGAATCGCCCCGCCCCGCCCCGCCCCGCGCCGCCCCGCCCCGCCCCGCCCCGCCCCGCCCCGCCCCGCCCCGCGTCCTCGGGAGCGCAGACCGCCGAGAGGCCCCGCGGGCGGCCAGCCGCGCCGCAGCTCCTCATCAGAAGTGATGGCGCCGCACAGCAGCGCCCCTGTCGGCGCAAACGCGCGTTTCGAGCCCGGCCGCGAACACAGCTTCCCCTCTCCTCTCGCTCGACGCTCCGCATGAAAAACCGCTCGCCCGCCCGCCCGCCCGCCCGCCCACCCACCCGCCTGCGAAAACCGGTTCTCTGCTATCCATTTCCGTTATTGCAATATGATGAATGCATCTAAGCCGCCTTTGGTGGAAGGAAAAAGAAAAAGCCGATGCGAATCCGCCAGCGTTAGTGTAGTGCTGGCGGCGGTGGGATCGGATTGGTAAGAGAGGGGAGAGGGGAGATGATCGGGTGAGAGGGTTTTGAGGTAGTGCAATATGGTGGAGATGGTGCAGACGATGGTTATGGGGGAGATGGTTGTGATGCAGATTGTTGGGATGCAGATTGTTGGGATGCAGATTGTTGGGATGCAGATGGTTGGGATGCAGATGGTTGGGATGCAGATGGTTGGGATGCAGATGGTTGGGATGCAGATGGTTGGGATGCAGATGGTTGGGATGCAGATGGTTGGGATGCAGATGGTTGGGATGCAGATGGTTGGGATGCAGGTGGTTGGGATGCAGGTGGTTGGGATGCAGATGGTTGGGATGCAGATGGTTGGGATGCAGATGATTGTGACGGAGATGGTTGTTGCAGTGACTGTCAGGCAAGTTGTAGTGACTGTAACAGAGAAAATAACTTGAGCTGCCTAGAGTATGTCGGAAGAGAAGTGGTACCTGTCGAATATGTGACGATGGGTAGTGCAGAGAGAAGTTGTCTAAGTAGTGGTAATTGAAACACCACCTTAAATACGTGTCGATATCAAGAAAGGTTATTCTGAAGGATACTCAACGATATAAAAAGAGTATGAGTGTTTTGAAGACAATTAGCTATGTTAAATGATGTTGAATGATGTTCGGTGATGTTGGTGGTTCAAGTGATGTCTGGTAATGCCAGGCGATGGCGTGTAAAGGCAGGTGGAGGGAGATAACGAGTAATGACTGATGATGAGTGACGGCGATGATACTAGGAGATGGCATGTGAGGAGCTGGCGAATGATGACAGGTGAATGCGGGAGATCGCGGAATGTTGTCGGGTGATAGCGAATAGTAGCGACTGGTGGTGGCGGGTAGTAGCGCGCGGTGGCTGGTGAGGGTGAATGATGGCAGGTGACAGGTAATGGCGAGTAGTGGCGGATGGCGGAGTAGTGGAGTAGTGGTTGAGTAGTGGCGGAGTAGTGGTGGAGTAGTGGTGGAGTAGTGGCGGAGTAGTGGCGGAGTAGTGGCGGAGTAGTGGCGGAGTAGTGGTGGAGTAGTGGCGGAGTAGTGGTGGAGTAGTGGCGGAGTGGTGGAGAGTGATGGCGAGAGGTGTCAGGTGTTTGCGAGTGGTGACAGGTGATGGCAAGTGGTGGCAGATGATGGCGAGTGGTGATTGTGATGAGCTGGGTAGTGATGAGTGATGGCAGGTGATGATGGTGATAGCGCGATGTGGAGGGTGGAGATGGTGAAGGCGGATTGTGGCGGGTGATAAACATTGGTGGCGGGTGGTGGTTGTGATGGCGAGTTGTGGTAGGTGAGTAGTGGTGGAGTAGTGGTGGAGTAGTGGCGGAGTAGTGGCGGAGTAGTGGCGGAGTAGTGGCGGAGTAGTGGTGGAGTAGTGGCGGAGTAGTGGTGGAGTAGTGGCGGAGTGGTGGAGAGTGATGGCGAGAGGTGTCAGGTGTTTGCGAGTGGTGACAGGTGATGGCAAGTGGTGGCAGATGATGGCGAGTGGTGATTGTGATGAGCTGGGTAGTGATGAGTGATGGCAGGTGATGATGGTGATAGCGCGATGTGGAGGGTGGAGATGGTGAAGGCGGATTGTGGCGGGTGATAAACATTGGTGGCGGGTGGTGGTTGTGATGGCGAGTTGTGGTAGGTGATGGCGAGTTGAGTTGGGTGATGGCGAGTGGTAGCGGATGATGGCGAGTGGTGGCTGGACTTCGAAAATAGTGGCGGTGATGGGAGAGAAGGACGATCGCAGACATTGAGTAGCCATGGCAATGCTGAAGGTAGTGGGAATAAAAACGAGCGAGGCAAAGAGAAACAGCGGGGGTGGGAAGGGGGAATAGCGAGCTGTGTGCGCGCGACAAGTAGAGGGCAGTCAACGCACGTTGCACGTCGCCTCGGTTGAGGAGACGGCTGCAGCCGGCGCAGGAAGCAGCTGGGCCGCCATCGCCATCGCATCCGTTTCGCGGGCACGGGAAGCCGTTGTTCGGGGAGTATCCGAAGAGAAAAATGGAGTGCATTGTGCGATCAAATGTAGAGATGCAGAATTCCACGAGCCTCGTGATTCCCCCCCCCTCTCCCCCTCCCGCCTTCCTTTCCCACACCCAGCCCGACTCTTTCCGACAATCGAGTGCTGCACAGGGAGAGCCCATTCGATTTGCTGGTGGCGCGGCGGCGTGTCGGCGGCGAGCGGCGCAACTGCGGAAGTGGGGTTTCGTGGCCATATTGTTCGCCCGACCTGCCCCCTGCGCCGAGCCGCAGTTTCGTCGGCGATTAAATGTTTGCATGCGTCCCCCGTTATTACGCTCCTGACTTCGCTGTTATTTGAGTCGGCTACTCGATTTAATGGATCGGAAGAGATTCGGCGGGGGTTCGGGAGGAGGGGGGAGTCGCTGCAAATGTAATAGACTGGCAAAGCTTGTTACTTTTTTACGCATACAACCGTCTCTCCCTTCTATCGAAATACCTTTTTCATTCTCAGCGAGAGTAAAAGCTTGCAGCCTCCGTAAGATTTTATTATTTATGCTCCATTAAAATTTTCTCGGAAGCGAAAGCTTCTGCCAGGGTAGAATGGCTTTTTTTCTCCTCAAGAGAAAAGGTATTCGAAAAATAACCATGAGTGTTTTCAATAAGTATAAACGTCTATATATTAACTGATATTACGTTTACCGTACATATGTGCGAGTATTTTCAATTCTTTATGATTTTGTTCTGTGTTTATCTGATAACTGTATTAATTGATTGATTAATTGACTGAGATATTAATATTTCGTGACGCGCCAACTGTAAACGTTATTAGTCTCGTAAGTGTAGTGTATGTTTGGCTGATGGAGGGCGAGAACCGGCGCCGATCTACATGCCAGTTTGTGGGTTTTTTCTCAACCAGGTATCTCACACCAAGCTCTAAGTTCCCGACTGATCTTCCCGCGTGTGTAGTAGTGTAGGGCGGAGAGATGTGAGTGTGTGTGTATGTAAGTAAAAGGTGAGGATAAGACAAGGAAGATAAAGAAAAAAAGGCACCAAGTCCTTGGCCCTTTTGTTAGAGTACTGCTCCGGCACTCGCCTGGTGTTGTCAGGAAAATCCTCGCAAAACTACCTATCAGAGCAGCTGGCCACTGGATTTCTCCTCCAGGCAGCGCCAACTAGTCAGTGTCGAAAGTCAGTGACATAGCCAGTGTCGAAAATCCTGTCACTGTCGAGACTCAAACTTCCTGGTGCAGGACATCAATTGATGCCATGAGCCTTTAAGTCACATTTCACAACTATAATTTCAATGATTCTTGTATTGCCGCGTGAAAAATCGCTAAAACCACATCATGTAACTTAACTCTAGGCATGATACACAAGTAAATTATAAGAAAATAAAATGAATAACGAGCTTATTCAATTAAACATTTGAATAATCTCTTTTCAACCTCAATGTAACATCCAATATAAAGTTAATTTCGTGAAGACATTTGTGAAGCCAAGTGTACACATTATTTCAAAATTGTGGATGCTAAAAGTAGCCTAAAAGCGCTGCGCTGACTAACTGCGCCCGTCCGAGCTGTTCGCCCGCCTGGGAAGCGCGGCGCTCCCACGAGCTCGGGCAACTTCCCCTGACTCCGCATACATTTCCCCTCCACATCTCGAAAGGGGAATAACACGCGCGCAAGCTGATGCGGCGCAAGAAAGGAAATAGTGGCTTCGTACGAAAATATGTTTCCAAGATTTATTCTATCAAATAACCAACATTTGAATGATGCGTGTATTCTTTACAATTTATTATTATTTCTTGTTAATTTTTTTAATTTTATCTTGTATAAAAATGTTTGTCACGTCTATATTTGAATGACGAATTATTTCCTTGTGTTCGTTTTGTGTCGTGTTAATAAACCGTTAAGATATTTATTACATTATGCAATAATGTGAAATAACTTATTAAGTCCCCTAAGTTAACAATTTTTGCTTACGAAGGACAGCGCTTTCAATAGACAAGAATCTTTGTCTGTTAAACCTCCTAATCTGAATGTAGAAAGTTAATGCTATTATATTACTTGTAAGTAAACCCGATTATAAAATTTAGAAACTTTTGATTTAAAATGTATAATTTTTCTTTCAATTGAGAATTTGAAACCTGACTGATGTATTATTTAATTTTAATGGGCCATTTCTTTGCTTTAAAGCGAAAATTGGAATTATTATTATAGCTAAATTTGTGACAACTGGCAAGTAACTTATTCAAACGACTGTCATGAGGTACCACAATTCAGGAGCAATTTAAACAACCCATACTTTTAAATTTCGTGCCAATTTCTCCAGAGGCAGTGACCGCGAGCTCTGGCAAGCTTGTTACCTGGCCCGTGACTTTCACCTGCCCGGTCTAAGATATTCGGGCGACTGCAATGCATGAGACGCGCCTCTGTGTCTCAGTGCACGAAAAGGAAAGCTTCATGAGTGAGACAAAGCGTTCAAGTAATTTGGAGCAAGACCACACAAACCGAGAAGAAGATCAGTGCGAAAAGAAGAACACACGCCTGATCCAAAACACGGTAGATCACACTATTATCAAATGTTACTGGTCCTTCGTTCCAGTGTCACAGAATTCTTAACTATCAGATAAATTACAATTTTACAAAAAAGTGTTTTAGCGCCGCGATCAAATTATCTTGCTTACTAATGAACTTTCGTATTACCGCAGTAGACTGTACGGACTGTAATAATCAAGAATTGTGTTTATGTCATTTGCTGTTTACCGCTATCATCTGCACACACATTTTTTTCAGAACAGAGTGTTCATGATGTGACGTCTTCATCTGCTGGCATTCACGGCGAGCTATGGACCCCAATCCGCCAAAGCAACAAAAGCCACGTCAAAGCAATCATATTGCTAGCAAATCTACGAAGTTGTACTATCACCATATATTCTGAATAGCAAACAAGTGCACATTAACAATCATTTATTACTGAATGCAATTTGAATTTAATCAATCTGCATTTATGAATTGCTGAAGTGAATGTCAATTCAATCAATATGTATTGTTTGTTAACGAACTAAGTTTCAAACTAATTCATCTGTAACTATGTGTTTCAACAATTTCATTATTATCGTTGACAATTTGGTAACTATTTATTGAGAATTCACAAATTAGTAACAAAGCGATTAAACAGTATTCACGTACTTTACACTTCAGCACTCTTTGTAAATATTTCGTAACCCGCAAAGTCTTTCACACCTAATTAGTCCATTCACTTCATGAGATCCAAGTAATCCCTGCACGGGAGCCAACATGCGTTGACCGTAAAGTAAGTAGTAAGCACAATCACAATTTCTCGAAAACAACAGAAAAGGTACCAATAAGAGCCTCTCAATAATAGGTACACATCATCCGAATATGTCTTCTATCAAAATCATTCATTTGCCCACTATTTGAAATTAGATGCACTGGAATCTAATTTTTGTGTATTATTACTTCAGTTTTATTTTCGTAACCACTCACAGTATGATAAACCTGTAGTAGAGAAATCCCGGAAAAGTGTCTATTAGAAAATTTGTTTCATTTTCTGAAACCTAAACTCCCCAAATCATAAATGAATAATATGATCGTCGACTCCCCCTCCCCGGTTACCCTGAAATTGTTTCCTGGCAGAAACCAATAGCAAATACGCACACCTTTTCCGAACTTCAAGCAACAAAATAAAACAATACCACCAAATTAACTACCCCCAATAACGGACGTACCTCACCTAATTTCATTTTCAATGCAATCTCTTTGACCAGGAGGTTCTAGGTTCGAGTCCCGAAGGTGGTAGGATTTTCGACAGCAGCTTTTCAGGTAAGGTCGAATTTAGTCGCTGTCTGGAAGAGAATTCTAGCAACCGACTGCTCTGATCGGTAGTTTTACGTGGTTTCTCCGATCAGCACCAGGCGAATGCCGGAGTTGTACACTAACAAACGGGCCACGAAACGAGAGCGTTCTTTCCTGTCTCTTCTTTGTCCTATCCTCACCCTTTACACACACTACCACTAACATGCACTACACTACCCCACGTGCCGAGAGACCGGTCGGGAGCTTAGAGCTTGTCCTGGCTGGGGTAGTGCCCTGCAGGTGGAAGATACCTGGTTGAAGAAAAAACGCAAGCCGACGGTAGGTCGGCGCCGGATCTCGCCATAGAACATAGGAAGAACACCGCCACCTCTCGAGCAAAAGTATGCACTATACTTACGGGAATAACTACCATATTCGTTCACGCGCCCCGAATCACTACCAATCACTCAATCAGTCGATTAATTTGCAAAATCGCTTTCGCGCCGCGCTTACTCGCCCTCTAAACCGACCAGCACTTGTGTAGATCGACGCGATAACAATAAGGAAATCCCACCTTCACCTGCGAAGCACCTCCGTTGTCATCGCCCACTAACACGAGATTATTTAAGTCGGTGCCATGCACACGACCAGCGGCCATAAATCAAGCGGTTGGGGTGAGGGCAGGCGAAACGTCTTGCGCTCCGCCTCAAACACCCTCTCTGTTCGGGCGCGCACGCTATAGAACGATTTTCTTAAGAATGGGATAAAGTGACAGTTCGCGAAACAAGTGAACATCACGTGTACTTCCGAGAAGTAAACACGTGCACCGTCACGAGTACGCATCTCACATTCAAGACTCGGTTTTAAAACAAACATAATACTTATCACATAAAAACTAAATTCAATGTAATTTTTATAAAAAGAAAGAATTTTTACAGAAGAGCATAAAGCTCTGCACTTCCTAATTTCAATTATTTCTCGTGACGCACTATATTTTCGTCGGACGAGGACATCACAGCCAGGGAGCGTCGTAACTATTTACAAGTTAGCCAACTGCAAACGAACGAATGGAGGAAGGAGAGTCTAATAAGTTCAAGGACACAACGACCACAGAATCGTCAGTTGTGTTGCCAGCACTAGCTGTCAAATCATCCCACTCTAAAGAAAATCGGACATTAGCAGGCGGTGAGCTGAGGTGTGTAGAGAGCGCTTCTGTGGCTGATAGCTGGAAAAAGCTAACACCGTTGTCACGAATGATTCGGGGAGTGGTGCATTTCCTCGCGTTATTGGAAGCAGTTGCGTAATGTTGAAATATTGCAATTTCTGCGCTAACATCTCGGCTATTACTTGAAAACGTCCGATTCAAACAAACGCCTGGGGTGGAATCTGGTCTTCATTTCGATAACCAGATGCAGCAATCATTTCTTATTTTTACAAATGAAACAAACAGGAATAAATTTAACTGTTACAACATTTCCAGGGAGGTCAAAGTCTTCAGGATTTATAATCTGCCTTGTGCAGAGTCATTTAGCTAGTTGCTTCAACTTCTATAAAGCTACCACTGATAATGATAATAATAATGATAATAATGATAATAATAATAATAATAATAATAATAATAATAATAATAATAATAATAATAATAATACCCAATCCATTATACAGACAAGCAAGAATAATTTCACGAAAGTTTGCCTTGACGGGCAGACGGACGAGCAAACGGACGTTTTGCCATGAATCGATTTTTCGGTGTCAAGGACCCACTAAAACATGAATTCTGACTGAATAAAGTGTTAGAGGAAATAATGTATTTTACGTAGGGACAAAATCTATCTATGTTTCTTGTTACCAGAGGCCGTCAATATGAGATTTTGTGTTGAAAATTCGCCGTTTTTCCCCGCTGCATTACAATACTTTCTCTGTACTGGGTAAGCAGTAGTGAGAGAGTAAAAAGATTAGTTTTGTTCAGTAATGATCTTGACTGCACGAACTGAACTTGCACTTTTCTTTATTTAGTTATGAAGCGTACTTATTATAAAAAATTATTTGATGATATTTTGACATATTTAACAATAAGTAGGTTTCCTCAGCAACAACTCACATTATTAAATATATTTAAGACTTGTTTAATATTTTGTAAAAATTTCTATCGGTAGTTTAGTTCGCGACGACCTCTAAACTTTCCTACCCTCATAATATTTCACATTCGCCCTTCCACTCTCCCTTCGCTTCTCTAGTTTCCTTCGTTGTACCACAGAGAAAGAGTAGTGCAGTTTGCCAGTGATCGTTCCCTGCGGGAATTCGCAACGACTGCATGACTATCTCCGCGCTGTAAAAGCGTTGCCGTACGAGGACACGGACACTATTTAGAGTTTTAAAAACATTCCGACAAAGTTAGTTAATTGGATTATTATGCGAGACGCATGCTCTCTCGAAGCATTTAAACTCAATTTTCATCGTGTTTAAAACGTTACCCACGTTCATATGAAAGAAAATTTGAAGGAGATGCAATCTCAAAACTACCACGTACGATAAATAAATAAAGATATTGTCTGGTATCAATACTTTTTATTCAGCTTATAATCGTTTCGATCGCATAGCGATCATCCTCAGAGCTAAAATGTGAAATACAAATATTATTAACAGGTTGTAGTTATTGTATGCAAGATGCGTAAGCAAACTGGGTCGCATAAGATAACTACAACCTGTTAATAATATTTGTATTTCACATTTTAGCTCTGAGGATGATCGCTATGCGATCGAAACGATCATAAGCTGAATAAAAAGTATTGATACCAGACAATATCTTTATTTATTTATCATAATATAAAGGTATCTACCTCGCCAGCGATCCAAGTAACTACTACGTACCCTAACATATTCCCCATTTTCCCACCCTCACCTCATTGTTTTCCAAACACAGCAGTCGTTTTCCTTTTCAGTCGCCCAGTTCCGTGTCCTAGTTCGCAGGGCCTTCCTAATTCGTCCTCCCCCTGCCCGCCCGCATCCCTTCCCACTGCCTTTCATCGCAGCCTGCGGTCTTCGCGAAGACCAGCGGCGGGACTACCTGGGTGCGCGGACGCGGCGGCGGTGGCGTCGGGGGAAAAGGGGGCGGGGCCGGCTGCGGCGGCGACGGATGGCGGCGGCGGCGGACAGCGCGACCGCGGGCGGCGGGTAAGCACGGCCCTTCATCACGCGTCACCGCAAGCCCGTAACGGCGTCGCGCCCGCGCCGGCGCCGCGTGAAATATCGGCGGCGGCGACGCCTGCGGCCGCCGCCCGTAAACCTCCGCCCGCCCGCCCGCGCCCCACACGCGCTCCCCGGGCGCCCCGCCACCGCCTAACGACGCGGCCGCCCCGCGCCGCCTCCGTCGCCTTATGGCGCCGCTCGTCGCATCACGCCCGTCGCTTCTCGTCACACTTCGTCCGCCTCGCCCCCCTTTTCCTCGTCGCGGAGCGCGGAAACTCGCCCGGCCGTTTGTCAACACACGCCGCCGCCGCCGCCGCCTCACTTCATACTGCGGCCCACCGGATCACACTGCGGCCTACCCGATCTGACGTCACCGCACCACGCCGACGTTCACTTCCCGTCCATTACCTCTTTCCGATGTCGGTAACGTTGTTTCAACACTCATAATTTTGTTACATCACCTTACCCTGCCGCACCACACGTCGGCTCACTGTTCATCGCCTCACTACGCCAACCGCCGTCTTATTACGCCACTCATTACATTAAGTGGTTGCATCACACATCAACTGACTCACGTGTATCTCCTTGGCGTGTTGCCCATCACACGTCGCCATTTGTCACTTGCTACCTCACACTGGCAGCTACCTGCTACCTCACACCGACACTTCACATGACCTCATACCATTGCCGCACTCGTAAATCCCAGCACATTCTGGGATGTAATCTCCCCGCTCCATGCCAACACCTCTGCCAAGTCACCCTGCCGTTGCCGCCCTTGTCGCCATCGCCGTCGCCCTCGCCGTCGCCGTCGCCGTCCATTTTCTCGTAGCCGTCCCCGTCGCCGTCGCCCACTCCGTCGCCTTCCCCGTCGCTGTCCCCGTACCCGTTCGAGTGGCCGTCCCCGTCGCCGTCCCCGTCGCCGTCCCCGTCGCCGTCCCCGTCGCCGTCCCCGTCGCCGTCCCCGTCGCCGTCCCCGTCGCCGTCCCCGTCGCCGTCCCCGTCGCCGTCCCCGTCGCCGTCCCCGTCGCCGTCCCCGTCGCCGTCCCCGTCGCCGTTCCCGTCGCCGTTCCCGTCGCCGTCCCCGTCGCCGTCCCCGTCACCGTGCTTGTCGTCGTCCCCGTCGCCGTCCCCGTCGTCGCCCCCGCCACCGTCCCCGTCGCCGTCCCCGTCACCTTCCTCGTCCCCGTCGCCGTCCCTTTCGGCCGGCGCCGCGGTATGGTCTCTTAGCGACAGCGCAAACACGTCGCGCGGTGGGACCTCCCACCACGGCGCGCCGGCCGCGACATGACGGAGCGACCCCGATAGCAGCCACGCGGCCGCGCCGCCCCGCCCCACTGCCGCTGCGCCGCATCCCGGTGGACACCTACGCGCCCGCCCGCCTGAGCCCGCCTCCGCCCGCCTCCGCCCGCCTCCGCCCGCCTCCGCCCGCCTCCGCCCGCCTCCGCCCGCCTCCGCCCGCCTCCGCCCGCCTCCGCCCGCCTCCGCCCGCCTCCGCCCGCCTCCGCCCGCCTCCGCCCGCCTCCGCCCGCCTCCGCCCGCCTCCGCCCGCCTCCGCCCGCCTCCGCCCGCCTCCGCCCGCCTCCGCCCGCCTCCGCCCGCCTCCGCCCGCCTCCGCCCGCCTCCGCCCGCCTCCGCCCGCCTCCGCCCGCCTCCGCCCGCCTCCGCCCGCCTCCGCCCGCCTCCGCCCGCCTCCGCCCGCCTCCGCCCGCCTCCGCCCGCCTCCGCCCGCCTCCGCCCGCCTCCGCCCGCCTCCGCCCGCCTCCGCCCGCCTCCGCCCGCCTCCGCCCGCCTCCGCCCGCCTCCGCCCGCCTCCGCCCGCCTCCGCCCGCCTCCGCCCGCCTCCGCCCGCCTCCGCCCGCCTCCGCCCGCCTCCGCCCGCCTCCGCCCGCCTCCGCCCGCCTCCGCCCGCCTCCGCCCGCCTCCGCCCGCCTCCGCCCGCCTCCGCCCGCCTCCGCCCGCCTCCGCCCGCCTCCGCCCGCCTCCGCCCGCCTCCGCCCGCCTCCGCCCGCCTCCGCCCGCCTCCGCCCGCCTCCGCCCGCCTCCGCCCGCCTCCGCCCGCCTCCGCCCGCCTCCGCCCGCCTCCGCCCGCCTCCGCCCGCCTCCGCCCGCCTCCGCCCGCCTCCGCCCGCCTCCGCCCGCCTCCGCCCGCCTCCGCCCGCCTCCGCCCGCCTCCGCCCGCCTCCGCCCGCCTCCGCCCGCCTCCGCCCGCCTCCGCCCGCCTCCGACCGCCTCCGACCGCCTCCGCCCGCCTCCGCCCGCCTCCGCCCGCCTCCGCCCGCCTCCGCCCGCCTCCGCCCGCCTCCGCCCGCCTCCGCCCGCCTCCGCCCGCCTCCGCCCGCCTCCGCCCGCCTCCGCCCGCCTCCGCCCGCCTCCGCCCGCCTCCGCCCGCCTCCGCCCGCCTCCGCCCGCCTCCGCCCGCCTCCGCCCGCCTCCGCCCGCCTCCGCCCGCCTCCGCCCGCCTCCGCCCGCCTCCGCCCGCCTCCGCCCGCCTCCGCCCGCCTCCGCCCGCCTCCGCCCGCCTCCGCCCGCCTCCGCCCGCCTCCGCCCGCCTCCGCCCGCCTCCGCCCGCCCCTGGCGCACGCCCACTCACTTCCGCCCTCCGCCGCCCCCCGATCAGAGCGGCGGCTTGCTCTGATCGGTTTTCCATGGTGCCTCCGATCAATACCAGGCTTGCACTACCCTAACAAACGGGCCGAGGACCGTGCGCGATCTTTCCTTGCTTACCCCTGTCCTCTCCATTTCCATTATGATATGGTCGAACAGGCACCGTTAAAGTTGCCGCCGGAAGTTGGTCCCGGCGCCGCTCAAGAGAGGGCGCCGATTACCAACGCCACAGCTCCGTCACGCTCGGCCAAGCCCCGGAGCCGGAGAACTCACCCTTATCGGGTAGCTGGCCGACGGACCTTCAGCCCGGGCGGGCTATAAGAGCGGCGCCCGGGCGAGCGGTGGACAGTTGAGAAGTGACTGCCAGTGAGTGTACAGTGACGAGTGTAGAGCGACATTGAACGGTTACGGACTTGGACTCTCCCTGCGGCTAAACAGTGATCTACGCTACGTCTACGGAATATCTGATGGAATATTGTTCGACCTGGCTTGTATTATTGATTCTCCTGTTGGCTTGCGGTAATAAAAGAATTTTAGAAATTGCTGTTCCTTATTTTGGATATAACACATTACAAACACACTCGCACTTGCCCTACACTACCACACATGTCGCGAGAGCAGCAGAGAGCTCAGCTCAGGCTGAGGCGGTGTCCCAATGGGAGAAATAACGTTAGAGGAAAATCTCTCGTAGGTCGACTTGTAAGTCATCGTTAGACTTCACCAACGAACAGGCGACAAACACCGCTACCTCCCAGGATAAAAGCAAACACTACACTGATGGCATTAAGAGGAGCTGACACGTCCGGAACCAACCAATCCGCCGTCTCCGCCTTCTGGCCCACAAACCTCTTCCCCCCTCGCCCTTTCTCGCACAGTCATGGCTCTCCCAAATACATGTAGTGATTATACACAACGTGATGAAAAGTATCCGGACACGTCCAAAATGATGTTATGGTGTGAACGTGTTTTTCATGGAAGGGGCTTCCACTCCTTGTTTTTTGTGTGGCACTATCACGGCACAGGCGTACGTTGATGTTTTGAACTAATTCTTGCTTCCCACTGTTGAAGAGCAATTCGGGGATGGCGATTGCATCTTCCAACACCTGTTCATACTGCACGGCCTGTGGCGGAGTGGTTACACGACAATAACATCCCTGTAATGGACTGGCATGCACAGAGTTCTGACTTGAATCCTATCGAACACCTTTTGATGTTTTGGAACGCCGACTTCGTGCCAGGCCTCACCGACCTACATCGATACCTCTCCTCAGGGCACCACTCCGTGAAGAATGGGCTGCCATTCTCAAAGAAACCTTCCAGCACCGTTTTCTGTGGAAACTAGCTCAAAATTCTGCATTTTTAGAAAAGTTCAAACACTATATTCTCAATTTTTTTCTTTAAACTTTTCGAACGGATAGTGCTAATTGATACTCTTTAATATGACGTAAAGTTTATCTCGAGGTATTTGTTTGTTTTATCAAAAGTTATTTTTTGAAAGATTTCTCATGCTGTTAATTTGGACCTTTCCAGCAATTTGCAAACACTATTGTATTTGTGAGTAAGTGTGCTTCAAATGAAGTTTTTTGAAAACTCAAAACGTTTCTGTGAAAAAGAGCTTCAAATTTCGAATTTACAGTAGCACTTAAACACCATTTTCTTGGCAATGGGTTCAAATGTTTCAAAGGAAATTACCGTTTAGGGCAAGGTTTTACTGTTCTTTAATACCCTTAAAATAATATATCCGTTCTACGATTAGGAAACCGAAAAATTAAGAAAATGTCAAAAAATGTATTTGGGGTGGCGATAGATTGCAGCTGGCAATGTTATGTGGCATTTCCGAATAGCTAGCCGAGGCGAAAGGAAATAAAAAACTTATACGAGAAAGTCTGTGCCATTCTGTGACACTACTAGTGTTCTTTTCACTTAAGAAGAATGCCTTTTAGTATAGACATTCATTTTAAGTTATGACAAAAGGAAATGACCCCTTTTTATGTCATTTTTTTTGCATTTATCTGTGATTTATATTAATAAGCCATTTGAGCCTTTCGTCATTTTTTGCGTACAACATCGATTTGAGTATCATTTTAAGTGAACTTGCTTCAAATAATATTTACGAGATGCAAAAATGTTCACGTAATTCCTGAGTAGCCTATTCGATTTCTTCGCTCAGACATTAAGTCTACCTTCGTGAGTATGTAGTGTGAAGTTCCTGTGTCGCCTGCCGGCACAATTGTCGGTTTGGCGATTTCACAATAAATAAAGACAGATTTCCTGGTCCAGTCCAAACCAAAAATTTGCAGACCGAGTTCCCTTGAACGAAAAGAAGAAGCACTCGATTGCATCGGAAACGTCCACTAGATCCAACTGACCTGTATTTTTATTTTCTCGTATGCGAAGTATAGATATAATTACGAACTGCCGCGGATAAAAGTGTAGATTGCATATCTGATCAGATTGTGTTAATTGGACGCAGAATAGGTCACACCAAGCTAACACATCTGTTCATTGGGAAAACGGCTGTTATGTGTAATGTTTCAATGTATATTAACCATCTATGTCTGTGCTCCAGGGTTGAGGTCGACCGGACGAGGCATGGTCTGAATAACGACATGTCAAGAGTACCAAAGGACAGAGAACAATGCAGTCAGTTTCTCAATTACTTAAAGGGCATATACTTGTAAGGTGATATATAAGAAAAATGTAAAAAAATCTGTTAATAATGTGATGTAATTGTTCCCATCCTAAGTGTCATAACATTCCATTTACAGAAATAATGTTATTGTGTAGATGTCGCTAATAACCTTTTGTAGTTGATGGGACAAAGTAAATATTTTTTAAATGAGCACATTCTTCGACAAAACAAAATTTTTGTACGTTTTTCATACCGGAAAATTGGATTTTTCTCAAAACAAATCGATCCACCCATCCGAATACAACATTAGCACCTAAGCAATTCACGCAATGTTCTTCAAGGCGAACATCCCCCTGATCGATCTAACCGTGCTCGAGTCCCTGCGAATTTGTTACGGGTCTTTTAATTTTTGGGGGAGTTCCACTCCATACCACGTCATACCACAGTGCTCCGTTCTACATCGCCGCGACGCGTACCTTGATTGCCATCATACCAGCATTTACCCCGTCCGTCAACAGTTATTCAGCCTAGGGATAGTGACCACAGTTCCATCTGTCGAATCAACTAACCACGCATTTCCGACCGTCTGTCGTACACTGAGCACCCTTGTAACATCGGAACACTGGCATACCAATTGTTATTAGTTGATCAGAAACTTGAATTTGTCGTTGGTCTGCTATAGATATCACTTAAAATGTTTGATTCTGAAGAGAGGCCACTAGGCTGCTTTCCACGCTCTGATCGATGGACCAATCACTCTCTCCCTCTGACCGATTACTCTCTCCCCCTCTGACCAATGGACCGATCACTCTCCCACTGACCGGTGGACCGATCACTCTCCCTCTGGCCGAAGGACCGATCACTCTCTCCCTCTAACCGATCATTTTCTCTCCCTCTAACCGACCATTCTCTCTCCCTCTAACCGACCATTCTCTCTCCCTCTAACCGACCATTCTCTCTCCCTCTAACCGACCATTCTCTCTCCCTCTAACCGACCATTCTCTCTCCCTCTAACCGACCATTCTCTCTCCCTCTAACCGACCATTCTCTCTCCCTCTAACCGACCATTCTCTCTCCCTCTAACCGACCATTCTCTCTCCCTCTAACCGACCATTCTCTCTCCCTCTAACCGACCATTCTCTCTCCCTCTAACCGACCATTCTCTCTCCCTCTAACCGACCATTCTCTCTCCCTCTAACCGACCATTCTCTCTCCCTCTAACCGACCATTGTCTCTCCCTCTAACCGACCATTCTCTCTCCCTCTAACCGACCATTCTCTCTCCCTCTAACCGACCATTCTCTCTCCCTCTAACCGACCATTCTCTCTCCCTCTAACCGACCATTCTCTCTCCCTCTAACCGACCATTCTCTCTCCCTCTAACCGACCATTCTCTCTCCCTCTAACCGACCATTCTCTCTCCCTCTAACCGACCATTCTCTCTCCCTCTAACCGACCATTCTCTCTCCCTCTAACCGACCATTCTCTCTCCCTCTAACCGACCATTCTCTCTCCCTCTAACCGACCATTCTCTCTCCCTCTAACCGACCATTCTCTCTCCCTCAAACCGTCCATTCTCTCTCCCTCTAACCGACCATTCTCTCTCCCTCTAACCGACCATTCTCTCTCCCTCTAACCGATCATTCTCTCTCCCTCTAACCGATCATTCTCTCTCCCTCTAACCGATCATTCTCCCTCTCTGACCAATGGACCCATCACTCTCTCCCCCTCTGACCGATGGACCGATCACTCTCCTCCTCTGACTGACGTACCGATCACTATCTCCCCCTCTGACCGGCGGACCGATCACTGTTTCCCCCTTTTACCGGCGGACCGATCACTGTCTCCTGTCCGGTGGACCCGTCATTGCAAGCCAGGGCCAGCTCCTTGGCCCACCATCGCACAGGGCGACGGACGCTCCCCAGTGTCCCTTCCCTCCTCGATTCGAGTGCGGCCGAGTCCCAGGCCGCCCTTTGCCCGGACCGCTTCTCGGAAGGACGCGACCGCCGCCGCCGCCGCCGCCGCCGCCGCCGCCGCGCGCGCTGTGCAAGCGCCGGTGGCGGCGCGGCGCGGCGCCCTGAGAAGTCGCCGCTGCACGGACGATCAACGCGCGCAGCCCTGACAATCCGCTCCTGTGCGCGGGATTTATTCCCGGAGGTCAGACCGTGTTTGCGGAGACTCGCCTTTGTAAGACCCTTCCGCGGGCAGACCACTTGTGCTTCTGTGGTTCGACAGCCCGCTTCAGGCCATGGCCGCTTTCGACACTCGTCGGAGGTTTCCGTCATCAGTGGGGGGAGGTCTTACGAGCACAGGTCCATCGCCCGGCCTACAGGTTGGGAGTGGGTAGAGTGTATGGAATCGTACGCGGTTCGCAGCCATTTTTCTGGGGTGCTGCTCCGGATTTCGCCTGGATTTCAGTGATCGGTTAGTGATTTCGAGTGCGTCAACTGCAAAAGTCAATAGTCCTATAAGCGTAGTGCATTTCTTTCCTCGGGAGGGGGCGGTGATCTACCCCCACTGGATGCTTAGATCTGAAGGCTAGCGGGGTTTCCCCAATCAGGTATCTTCCACCAGCGATGCACCGCTCCAGCCGGGACAAGTGTATGAGTGTTGTATAAATAAGGGATGAGGATAGGACAAGGAATAGGAATGAAAGGGAGTAATGCTCCGGAATTCACCTG
>JAZDUA010001181.1:0-25000 GCA_038098605.1 Gryllus longicercus | reverse complement strand
TGTCTCTCTATGTCTGTCTGTCTCTCTATGTCTGTCTGTCTCTCTATGTCTGTCTGTCTCTCTATGTCTGTCTGTCTCTCTATGTCTGTCTGTCTCTCTATGTCTGTCTGTCTCTCTATGTCTGTCTGTCTGTCTCTCTATGTCCGTCTGTCTCTCTCTCTATGTCCGTCTGTCTCTCTCTCTATGTCTGTCTGTCTCTCTCTCTATGTCTGTCTGTCTCTCTCTCTATGTCTGTCAGTCTCTCTCTATGTCTGTCTCTCTGTATGTCTGTCTGTCTCTATCTATGTCTGTCTGTCTCTATCTATGTCTGTCTGTCTCTCTCTGTCTGTCTGTCTCTCTCTGTCTGTCTGTCTCTCTGTCTCTCTGTCTGTCTCTCTGTCTCTCTGTCTGTCTCTCTGTCTCTGTCTGTCTCTCTCTGTCTCTCTGTCTCTCTCTCTGTCTCTCTGTCTCTCTCTCTGTCTCTCTCTCTCTCTCTCTCTCTGTCTTTGTCTCGTTCTCTCTGTGAGCGCTGAACGATGTTCGCCCCGGGCGCGCGCAACGCGCAACATGGGCCCCGCCTCGCCGCGGTTTTTAGGTCTGCGAGCGCTCCCGTGAATAATGATTTCTACTGGAAAATGTGTATTGGGAATTTTTGCTTAAATGTTTTATCATTACCACCACGGGCAACGAACCCTTCCGGCGCGTAGTTTGAATAATTCTAACCGCCCGACCGACACGCCCTCCGCCGCAATTTTGCTTCCAGCCGGCGATTAGCGTGCTCGTGCAGGGATTCGTGTTTGACGCTTTTGCGAACTCAGGCTATCTCCCAGCCCTTACAATAAGGCCTTCTTTCGCATAAATGTCTTATAGGTGACATGGTTTTTTTCAGACAATTCATCTTTGTGATGGTGGGTAGGCATGACGGAAAAATCGATGTTTTTAAAACATTGATATTTTCCAGCAGAAAAATCGAAATATTAACATCCAAATTTTTGTTTCGATATTTTCGTCATTTCGATATATTTGTCCAAAAAATCGACAGTTAAAAAACCTCATTTTTAAATAATATTTCCAGTATCTAATGTTTTCGTGGTTTGCTCGCAATCATCGGCCACTGAGAATTGTCACTGTTGTATATCCTTATGTTGTACGTAACAATTTGCTATTCGCAACACTTCTCCAGTGTTGTTACCTTTCTGATTATTTTGTATGAGGTAATATTTTTAAACTGTATTTTGTACTTGACTAAATAGAACATTCATTTGTTAATTAAGATGACAGTCAAATTTAAGGCAAAATATACTTAAATTCAGTGGCGGTTCCTGCTTAGGTTGCACAATCCCTAGATAATCGAAAAACATTATATTAGGAATATACATTTACCTTTTAATGAAATTCAATATTCAAGATATTGCAGCAATATCTATGTATATAAAATCATTTTAAAACAAAAGAGCTTCCAAATGGCGCTCTCTCCGGCGACTTGTGACTCCCAGGCATTACACTACACTCTTGACTCTATTACTAGCTTTACTGCATTTTTCTCTTTGGCTTTTCGCTTTAACACGGGGAACATCTGCCCTTTAGTGGCACAACCAAACGGGTGGGGGGACCGAGTGCTGTCGAGCTCTGCCCGGCGATTTGAGGGAGTCTGAGGGGATACCAATATTGTGTCTTCGACTGACTCGCTGCAACCTAATTTTATGAATTTCATTAGTAATTGAAAAAAGACAGTTCAGTCAATTATTGATCGCATTTAATGCATTATTTCTGAAGTTAAGATAATTTGTTTTCATTTTATATTAGTTTTATTAATTCAAAATGTACACTTGATGAATTATTTGTGTAAAGTTGGCCGTTCTGGAAGGAAGTCCCTTTCTGTTTCTCACGGGGAAAGCATATTTCCACCTGCAGCAGCCTGTGTGGAAGTCGAGCGTGTGGAAGGATCTTTATTAAAAAATATACCAAGGTTGTGAAATTTGCGAAATAAAATTATTTTATTTGTGTGAAACGTGACGAAACAATAGTACTTGTCACAATTACAATACCATTTGAACATTCCAACAATTAAAACAATACGCGTAAGTGATTTCGACTTTGAATGAACGGATTGACTTATAGCACAAGTAAATAAACAATTTTTCTTGTTACATAATTCCCGAAAAGCGTATTCACTTGTTTAGGAAATGCGGGCAAAAATGTATCCATCTCCAGCGCTCCCATTCCGGCCAGTAGAACCGCGCCGTGCGACACTCGCCAACATGCGCTAACGAGACTAACTCTGCGAGGCGACCCGGAACCGAGCGGTGAAAACTGGGGAACTGAGAACTGGGAACTGCGCCGGGTAACTTAGGCGTTTCCACGCGTGAACGCTCGCCCGGATGTGCGCACTCACAGGCGCACCCCGCACGTGCCACGTGTCCCCGCGGGGTGGATGTAGTGTACATGGATATGGATGTGGATGCGAATGACTGTGGACGGAAGCTCGACGACAGAGATGCGAGCTCGGCTATTGACGTGTCCGCTTTCTTTAAACGAGATGTTAGGGACACTTGAGTAGAAAGCGCGCTCGGAGGTTTTCACTTAGCTCGCCCGACACAGCCGGCTATTTCAGCTACACTCCTATAGATGCACTACGATTGCCCCCTGAAATAAATTGAAATCCAAACATGCATGGATGTTTGTTACAATTTTGCCGTCCAATTTGAACCCAAACGTTATATTTTTTTAAAAATTTTTTAGAAGACACCCAAAAGCATATTGTTTATAAATGACTTTCTTCCATTTCTTTAAAATTGATGCGAAATAGATATTTCCAGTAGTTATTACTAATTTTCTATACTAATGGAAGCCATTCAATACCATTCACAGTATACATTATTGACGTAATAAATATTAACTCTAAGTCAACGAATTAAAATACATTTTATACGCAGCATAATGGCAAAATTCATTACAAGTAAACTCAAGTCGGCTGACACTATCAGTAACACGCCATCCCCTACCTCGCGAAAAAGTCCATGTTCACTCTCTGGGTCAATGTTGTTTAAATGTTTAAATAAGTTTCCTGGTAGATTAACCCATATTATAAATGCAAACAAACAAAAAATTACAAGATCTGTAAACAAAAAAATATGAATCTTAATTGAAACTAGACGACAGAATGTCTCCTAATGTACTCACAATTTTGGTATTTTATCCTTTCGAATTTCAAGAGCATTTTAAATAGAATTGTAATAATGAGGATAATTCCCAAATAATCTAGTGGATGAATGAAGAATTACAGAAAAAAATCAGATTTATGAATAGAAAATAAAAACAAGTGAAAGTACAAAAACTAATAGGATAATATATTGATTCCGGAAAACTAACTAGACGTAAAACATCGATAATCCGAATAATTGAAGCAGGACCCCTGCTGGATTGTCCAGATTTCAGAAAAAAATGATTACAAGGATGCGGAGATATCTTCTCTGCAAAAAATTATAAAACATTGTAAATGTTCAATTTCTTCAGGGACACACTGCTTACTTCTGAGAGTTTTGGAAGATTACTATTTTTCTGAAGGACATTTAAAATACTTAATAAAGTAGCACTCAACTGACAGTAGGTCAAGACGTCCGAAACTAGTATTAAACTTGAAATTTGATATTCTGTGACGGTGTAATTAATTTACCGACTCCTTTGCATTACAGACATTGACTATCGAAATCTACAATGAAGTACAGATATGTCTTTTGCATTTCTGAACAAATCTTAAATGATGAAAATGACATAAATGGATATACGAGTTACGTGTTTTTTATAACCTCGCAATAATCGCTAGGTGAAAACATTTATGATTTACTTCGGTTTTGAAGCAACCAACACTTGGTGACTCAAAACGAAGAGCGATTGCCTATTTTTTGAAACAATATCTATTTACTAAATATGTAATTAAGACATCTATTTGGGAGAATTATCAGAATAATCATCTATGGGATAAGTATCAAACCAGACGTTAGGCCAGTTTGATAAAAAGTGACACGAATATCCTACAAGGTTTGTACAAACGAATATCCTACATGGTGTGTACATCCACTTTGTAATAATTACAATACACCAAAATGGTACTTTAATTTTTGCTATTCGTTCTTTCATTCCGAAACTAATTATTATTGCTGATTGAGAGCCATAGATTATTAGGAAGACACGTCCTAATAACTTTTTTTTCTCTGAATTTACATAGCTCAACGGATGAAACACTTTTCAAAATAAATTAAAAAGCTTGCATCACTATTTCACTTGCATTAGAAAACCCTAAAACAAACTCACAATATTCTCGTGCTCACAGCCACGCTCCCGTCGCTACTCGATCCAACACGAACTAACAAGGAGAAGTCCCGATGCGTTCCCGGAACTACGCCTGTCGGGTTGTGTCCAACTCGAGCGCTATACAAAGCGACTTCGCGTGTGTCCTTTTGGTCGTCGCCGTTCCTTGACACGTGTCCCGGGCAGGACGCGAATATTACACCCTGCTGCTCGCGGTGAAGGTGATGGTGCAGCTGCAGTTGTCGTCGTGGCCACGAGAACCGTCTTGGTTAAAAGTCGTGGTTACTACGTTAATGTGCACTGCGGAGGAATGTATAAGAGGCTCAGTAGTTTGGAGTTAGTTGGTTTTACGTTGAAGACTAACTGAACCTTTGCGAACAATCCGCTCTTTTTAAATATTTGTTTTAAAAGTTAAAAGAGCTTCATTCTCAAATTAATCTGCGTCTTACACCATTTACGTCCGATACCGTACCTAAACCCTAATATTATAGAATATACAGAACGATATATGACCTTTTCTGCTCAGTTGGCGAGTGTATACTCAGATTTAAATAATTTTCCAAAACAGTATAAATCTAGTACTATTCAGAATGACACATGCTTTAACAGACTAGTTACTTTCCTAATCTCTTTGGTCTAGGCTACCTTTTCAATTTTCCTCACCCTCTTCCCAGCTGCTCCCTATCAGCTCCTAAATTCTATTTTTTTAACATTTTTGCAATTTTTGCGTCTCCTAATGGTAGATATAAAAATTTTTAAATATTATAGAATAATAAAACATGCATGTTTCGCATGCGTTTCTGAAAAGGAGAAGCCCCACGTCGAGCTTGTTTTCACATAAAACATTTAATTTTCGAGAAACTACATCCAAAATCGTTTACAGCACTTTTTCTTACAAATGTAATAATATATAAAACACACCCGTAATGTAAATATTAACGATATAAGGTTGTTTTTTTAAAAGCACACGTGCGTAATTTTAAAAATATCAAATAAAATACATCAAAATAATTTTTAAGTCATGTAAATCAATGCACTATCCGTTCAAAAAAGTTAAAAGAAAAAAATTGAACAATTTTTAAGAAATTTTTAAAATAATATTTCCTATATTCCTATCAAAATTACGGGGAAACTATTTATATTATGAAAATGAAGTTCATGGCATTACTTAATGAACTAATTGAGGAAAAAATATAATTTGAAAAAAACATGTATCTTAAATAATGTAGTTGATCAGGAAATTCAAAAACTTTCAACTTTTGCTATTTTTAAAATTTCGAGTGTCAACACTAAAAACCGGGTTGATACCATCTTTGTATTTGACTCTATTCTTTCACTAATTTTAAAAATAAAATTAAAAGCCTTTTTTAAAAAAAATTTAGACAATACTTCTGGGGCTTTATGTAAATTACCTCCAAAACTTAAAGAACTGTTTTGAAAATTGCTAGGATTCCAGACATGTCACATCGATTGGGGGAACATTCATTTTGGAAAATGTTTTACAAATACGAATAGTTTTCGCGCTTGCTTTGTTATTAGACGTGGACAAATGACAGATGCTTTGAAAAAGATATCTTTGTATCAGAGACCCGAGAGCGTAGAACACCGTTACAATTTTGAAATCAATTTTTGGCAGAATTGCATGATTTTCTGTAAACTATTCATTATTCCGCATTTACATACGAATTCAAGGAAGTGAAAACGTGTGAGATCGTAGTTCGGGTCACATGACTAGAGTACGAATAAATCAGAACAATATTATTCTGCCGAGGAAACTCAAAGAAGCTCTCTTCAACATTTTTCACGTAGATAATCATAAAAACATAGGAGAATACATGGCAATTCTCGGTAATTTCTGGATGTACAGCGAAATGTCAGTTTGAACGACCTGATTGTGCGGCGCTTCTATCCCGCTCAATACTTCCTACGATTATGCACCTCTCGCTTATCTTCTAGTCTTTACCTTCCCCGCTCCATCACACCGCCTCTCTCTCCGTAGTTTCTATGTTCCGTGCTATCCGAGACAATGGGAAGTGTCGGAGCCATCCGAATATCACCTTCGTCGAGACATTGTCTCTATCTGCACCGCGCCCTGCTCCCTCACTCACCACCCGCCCCAACCCGCCCAATCCCTGCAATTCTCCTCCCCATCCCACCCCATAGACGCCCTCGCCATGTCCCGCCCCTCCGCCCCACTCCTTTGTCCATCCCTTCCTTCTCCTTAGTCCGTCCCGTTCATCGGCCGCCCCTCCGCCCACCCTCCCTTTCGCTTGTCCCCCTCCATTGCCCTTTACCCACATCCCTCACCACCCCCTCCCTTCTACTTTGCCCGACACTCCCTTCCCTTCCTCTTTACCGCCTTCCCTTTCCCCTCTCCCTTCTTCTTTCCACACCCCTCCTTTCCCCTTTCCCCCTTCCCCTCCCCCTTTGTTCCTCCCTTCTCCTTTCCCCACCCCTTCCTTCTCCTTTGAGTCTCTCCCTTCCCCTTTGCCCCTCCCTTCTCCTTTCCCCACCCCTCCCTTCCCCTTTGCCTCCCTCCCTTCCCCTTTGCCCATCCCTTCTCATTTCCCCGCCTTCCCCTCCTTTCCCCTTTGTCCCCTCATTTACCCCCTCCCTTTCCCTTTGCTCGACACTCCACACATTGACCGCTCCTCCCTTCTCGTTTGTCCACCACGCCTCGTTCACCCCCCCCCCCCACCCCTTCACCCCCTCCCGGGCCGCTTCGCCCACCCGGCCATCGCGCTGCGAAACGATCTTGCGGTCCGCCGTTCCTATCTGCGCCCGCGCTTCCATCTCGCCAATGTGCTCCGGCGCTAACATTTTCACAGCGCTCTCTCTACGCCGCGCGCTGGCGCTCTGTAGCCGCGCGTCGCTCGGCCAACGCCCCGCCCCTCCCCCCCCACACACCCCCGCTCCCGCTTGCGCCCCGGGGGCCCCGCAAAGGTTGCCGCGCGCGCTCGCTCGCTCTCCTACACATCGGAATCGCTGCGTCAAAGCGCACACCCACGTGCTGCGACCCTATAAACTCCGTGTGATTTCAGTATTTGCGTTTTCTAAAGAAACGTTTTCCACTGGAAAAATACCTTTGAAAATCAATAATAATAATAATAATAATAATAATAATAATAATTATTATTATTATTATTATTATTATTATTATTATTATTATTATTATTATTATTATTATTATTATTATTATATCTCTGTCGACTTTTGAATATATTCAACTAACGCTTGCCTCCATGTTTGAACCATCTCATTTGTCTGTTGAAGTCCACGGCCTCCAGATGTGCGGGAGAGAGATCTGTCAACAGCACTGTTCTTGTCGATTGCTCCATGATCTGTCGTTAGTTTGCTAGTTTCGCAAAACAGATTATCGGCAACTGTTGAATTGTTACGGTTATTATTATTACGGTTATTAATTATGAACCTTACAAGTGCGATAGCATTCGAACACTTGTGAAAGGAAGGAAGCTGTGTTGCCAGATGGTCTTAATTATATCCCACTAGAAAAGACTGCAAAAAAGTCAAAAAACTTATTACTTCATGTTTAAAATGTATGAGGTGTGGAAATTAAATAAATTGTGAAAGTGGTATTAATTGTATATGATGAAATTTATATTTTACAGTAAACACTTGTATTTTTAATGGGTAAAAAAATGTATAACAACTATTTATATAATAGGGTGCATGCAGACACTGTGATGGGTTCTCACAAAGATAATTAAATAGGAATAATAAATTTACGTAATTGTGAATATGGACGTCCGAAACAATGAGGGTATAGAAAAGAAACCGAGGTGCGCTTTATTTTGGAAACAATACAAGAACAACAGAATTGATAGTAGGGAAAATACATAATACGTTAACAAATAATGCAGTGAAAGGTCGCGAGAGCAAATTCCGTGGGGCAGAAAATAAATTGAGAAGTTATTACGAGCAGGAAACAAAGGAATAAACAGATACAGTGTTAAATGTGTGTGACCAATCAGGAGTGAGGTCGTGAGAGATGAGAGACAGATGAAGGGCGCGCGATATGAAAAAACGGGACAGACGATGTTCGGACACGGCGTGAGTCCGATGTAAAAGGGAAAGCTATTTTGATGCGGGAAGAATTAGACTGAATTGTGACCTTGTGTAAGCGATATTTGTAGGTAGTAAGTGGACAATTAGAAAGGAAATATAATTACGTGCGTGGAGGAAGCGAACATCATTGATGTGGACCGGAAATGGAGTAATCTTTGCCAAAACACGTTTTTGAGAATTTCTTTGAATTTTACGGATCCAAAAACCCAAACCATTAGTTCCCCATCAGGAAGCTGAGACGCATCGAATGACACCTAATACGTCTCGATTGGTGCACGGGAAGTGGTCTAGCCGTGAGTGACGGACCCGCACTTCCGGAAATCCGCACATTCAGATTTGCTCAAATACTGTATAGGGATGTACTGTGCATGCTCAGAAGCCCTACATTTTGAGAAGATGAAAACTTCATCCAAACAAACGTTTTGCATTAATTACCTTTTATCTTTACTATTTCCATTAACGTGTTCTCAAAAGGCGAAGAACAGGTTTGGAGTACTGGCTTTGACTCCCTTTACGCGTCAGGGACACGAACTGGATGTAATCGCATTCTAGGAAGTCACTAAATCAGAGCGTGAACCTAGAACAACACCAATTAAGCCACGGTGTCTCCAGGCAGAACAAACTGCTTGCAAGAGCTCGGTCAGAGTGTGGGACGACGGAATGAGGAAGTGGCGGAACGGAAAGCGATGGCAACGGGATCGACGACAACGCAGAGGGCGAGAAGGTACGGAGGAAGAAATAGAGGGAAAGTGAAGACGGGAGGAAAGGCCCCGATGGAGGCAGACGCGGAGTGGATCTGGAGGTGCGGTGGATGTGCGGGACGTAGCGAGGGCGTTGACGAGGCGGTGGAATTGGAGGGAGATTAAAATGACGTCACAGTGGAGGTGCGCGAAAAGGGCGACACAGGATGCGGGAGTGAAAGCGGACATGGACGGCGAGGAAGACGCGGAGCGAGGGTCGTGTGAGTGCGGTGTGTGGGCGAGGTCGAGGGTGGCGGTGGGGTGGATTAGTTCTGCACGAGGAGGAGGGCCGGACGGCGCGGGTCGTGAGCCAGCGAGCGTAGGCGAGCGTGGGCGAGCGTGGGCGAGCGTGGGCGGGCGAGTCGCCGCCGAAGGCCGGGACGCGTGACCCGCGATTCAAGCGCCGCCCTGTGACCTTACGCGCCCCGCTCGCAAGAGACACGGCTCGCCTCGGAGCGCCACGGCGCGGCGCGAGGACTGCGCTAATTGAGACAACCCGACCGCCCTCGACCCACTGCGCTGCACGCGCTGCACCCGAGCCCCCGCCAGCGAGGCGCTTTACTTCTGCCCTTCACTACGGCCCTTCACTACGGCCCTTCACTACGGCCCTTCACTACGGCCCTTCACTACGGCCCTTCACTACGGCCCTTCACTACGGCCCTTCACTACGGCCCTTCACTACGGCCCTTCACTACGACCCTTCACTACGGCCCTTCACTACGGCCCTTCACTACGGCCCTTCACTACGGCCCTTCACTACGGCCCTTCACTACGGCCCTTCACTACGCCGCTTCACTACGCCGCTTCACTACGCCGCTTCACTACGTCGCTTCACTACGCCGCTTCACTACGGCCGCTTCACTGCGGCTACTTAGGAACTTCACAGGAAGCTACTTAGACGAAATGATTTTTTTATAAAGAGTCTAAATAATAATATAAAACTTTAACAAACGAAAAAGAAAAAGAAAATGAACGGGTTGAATAACGTGTTCATTTTTTCAAATATTGTATTATCTCGACCGTTTAAAGTTTGCAAATTATCTCGAAAAGCATCGACAAGCCACAGAAATAAAATTACAATCAGCACTTTTGTTATTTCAAGAATAAAATTGTATTATTTATTCTTGCCAACTTTATTACAAGAATCACGAATGACAAATGAAATACTTGAAATATTTTACTCGCCACATCAAGAAGGAACTGAAGGGACAATTCGAATATTATAAGATAATATAACAGTAACGCAAATGAAAATAACAATAACAATAATATTAATCCAGAATTCAAAATTTCGGTTTAAATGGAAAAACTAGTTAGTTCGTTACTCGTTTTATTCCTCGTGCTAGATTTACAATTTCCCCCGTAGATATGGATATTGAGTGTAAATAAAAAAAGATTTTGTACAATTTCGCACAGTCGTGAACTTCAACAACTTATGCCTTCCTCTCCAATAGATTCTCTACACTCAGTTGCATTAAAGTATTATGCTCGAGTTTAACTAACAGCAATAGTATGATAGTAAGGACCACCATTTTACTCTCATCTGATGTTCATAACTTTGTCTTTAGCCCTTTAACAAATTAATATAAAAGACCTTATAGAGCCGATCAGATGGCCGAGATCGCTAAGGCAGTAGTGCCGGAGTGGTTTCGGACCAGAAGATCGCGGGTTCGAGTCCCGCCTCGGGCATGGATGTATTTGTGTATTTGTGTATGTCTGTATGTATTGTCCTTTCACCCCCATCATCATCATATATCGTCATTTCATCTTCCATACCCCCAGGGCTAACAACCTTGGGGGATAAAAACCGGATCCAGCTTAAATGCTGGTCCCCCCAAAGAATTGTCGCAAGCACCTGCCTTCGTGAGAATGAATAAAAACTGGGCCACGGTAAAGGCAGAGTGCTTGCCTGCGTGGTCCTAGTTGGCCGATCAACGAAAAAAAAAAAAAAAAAAAAAAGACCTTATAGTTACTTACAAACAACAACGTTTAAAGCCAATCATCTTCGTGAGAACAAGTTATCAGTACTTTCTGGTGACAATTGTAATATATATTTCAAATTTACATTTTGTATTGTTGAATATTTCATATATGTATTTCAAAATTGTAGTAATCATTTTCGTGGCAAGATTTCTATTAGTTTCTGATTTTCTTCGTTGACATACGTTTCGATATTTGTTGGAAAGAAAAACTTCTCAGAGAGTCGTAAGAATTGCAAGAAGTTTACAAGATATAAAGTTCACTTCCTCTCGTAAAAACATTCTGTAGCAACGAACCATTTTTCCCTACCAAAAATTGCTGAATAATATCTCAGACTGCTTGCCAACAATATACATTAAGAGGCCGTTTCAAACCACCATACTTTCCCAAAACTGCCAAATGAATTAAAACTGAAACGCCGTTAAACCTCGCTTCATTTAACTTAGGCGAATGTATATTATATTCTTCCGAATAATAAATATCACTGCTTAAGGATGATTATTCCCCAAAAGCTACAAGCTATGTAATGTATAATTTACCTCTTCGGAGGACAAAACGTGTCGAACGAGAAGAAATGAAAATTTACAACTCTCACCAATTTCTGCCTCATTCATCGTCTTCGTTGACCATTACTGCCCCTTTAATGTGTTACGTTTACTCTCGACATTGGCATTCTAACGTGTATTCGCCGCATAAAGTATACCTCCTGACGAATGAAGTAAATGTGAAGCAGCGCATTCCCCAAATCCACTTTCCTGACACGTTCCTAAATCCCCGTAAAGAATCTGTGAAGTATGCAAATGAAACGCGAATCGTAATAAGTTGGTAACTCTCGTTTGTACACGGCAGATCCGTCTCCCAGGAGGCAGTGCGGTTGGAATGAAGGCGAAGAGGGCGACGCGGGGGCGACGCGGGGGCGACGCGGGGGCGACGCGGGGACGACGCGGGGGCGACGCGGAGGCGACGCGGGGGCGACGCGGGGGCGTCGCGGGGGCGACGCGGGGGCGACGCGGGGGCGACGCGGGGGCGACGCGGGGGGCGACGCGGGGGCGACGCGGGGGCGACGCGGGGGCGACGCGGGGGCGACGCGGGGGCGCGCGCAAACGCCTAACTCCTGGGGAAGCGGGTTGGCGGGGCTGAGGGGATGGCGAAGTTAATGAGAGGGTGGCAGGGGAGTGAATGAGGGGGATGGCGTGAGTGAGGGAGGTGTCGAAGGTAAGGAAGGCGGCGGGAGAGGCAGAGGGGCCGGGTGAGGAAGAGGCAGGGCTGGCGGTAGTGGGAAATGGCTGAGAGTGGTGAGGTTGACGTGTGCAAGGGGTGATTGAAACTAAGGTGGTGGTGGTGGTGGAAACGTGGGCGGCGGGGGCGGCGGGGGCGGCAGGAGCGGCGGCGGGGGGGCGGGGGAGCTGGGGGCGGCGGGGTAGGTGGGGGTGGCGGGGGAGGTGGGGGTGGCGGGGGAGGTGAGGGCGGCGGGGCGGCGGTGTCGCGGGGGCGGGGGCGGCGGGGCGGCGGGGGCGGGGGTAAGCTGTCGCTCGCTAACATTCAGCGCACGCCTGGAGGTATTGGGTGAGATAATGAAAAGGACTGCGTTACGACGCTGAGGATAAACACGCGGAGAACGAGGCGCGAGAGGGGCGGGGTGATCCTCAGCCCTCACCGACTTCTCCCCCTTCTCATTCTCAGCCCAGGCTCCCGGCCCGTCTCTTCTCCCTTAACCAGTTGAGAGTTCTCAGGGCAACCACTATTTCCACCGCTGCGTTTTCGAGGGTTTCCGAGGGTTTGAGGCTCCGTTGGTGGCGTATTTTAGACACTCGACTGATAGAGACTGGCTAGAGAATTCTAGCTCAGCTGCTCTGATCGGTAGTTTTTCGAGAGAGCAGGGTGATCCTCAGCCCCCACCGGCGTCAAACCCAACATCCTTCTCCACATCCCATCGTCAGTACACAGCCTACCATTTCTCCCACCAACCGGATGACAAGGCTCAGAACAACAACAGTTATCAATGCTGAGGTTCGAGTCGAGAGGTCCGAGATGGTTGAAGCTAAGGTGGTGGTGGAAGTGGGGGCGGTAGGGACGGCGGGGGAGGGGTCGGCGGGTGGCGGAGGCGGCAAAGGCGAATCCTGTCGGTGGCGTAGTTTCGACACTATACAGATAGTTAAGTTGAATTCACCCTCTGACAGGAAGAGAATTCTACGAGGCGGCTGCTCTAATGTGTAGTTTTTCTTGGTTTATCCGCTCAATATCAGGCGACTGCCGGACAAGAACATTAACAAACGGGCTTCCCATCACGCGCTATCTTTCCTTCCTCAACATGGTCTCTTCCTTTCTCCTTGCATATATACTAACATACATGCATACATGCATACATACATGCATACATACATACATACATGCATACATACATACATGCATACATACATGCATGCATACATGCATACATGCATACATACATACATGCATACATACATACATACATACATACATACATACATACATACATACATACATACATACATGCATGCATACATACATACATGCATACATGCATGCATACATACATACATGCACACATGCACACATGCACACGTGCACACGTGCACACGTGCATACATGCATACATGCATACATGCATACATACTCAATTAAAAGCACCACCCAACCGAACATGTCGGGAGCTAACAGTTTGTCCCGGCTGGAGTCCTGCCCATCTAGCGCTACTTAACAATTACACCCTGATTGCGTTCTTCATCGATATTGCTCACAAACATACGAGTATTAAATCAGTGATTATCCACCACTCTGTATCTTACATTAAATTGATAGAAGATCCCATTTGCTCTCATACCTTTCGTCAACGATTTTCTCTTAGTATCCTTTACGTTTTCCTTAATCTAGACGACAGATGCCGATCTTTGCTTCCATGTTCCCCTCCCCATTTATTACATATCAACAAGATGTGGCCTTTGCATACCTATTTATCACTATGATCATGGCCTACATTTATTCTCTCCCTCCACCAACGTCTTCCGCTCTACCTCCACCATCGTCAGCTCTAACCCCACCATCGTCAGTTGTAACCCCACCATCGTCAGCTGTAACTCGACCATCGTCAGCTCTACCTCCACCATCGTCGTCAGCTCTACCTCCACCATCGTCGTCAGCTCTATCTCCACCATCGTCGTCAGCTCTAACTCCACCATCGTCCTCAGTTCTAACTCCACCATCGTCCTCAGTTCTAACTCCACCATCGTCCTCAGTTCTAACTCCACCATCGTCCTCAGTTCTAACTCCACCATCGTCCTCAGTTCTAACTCCACCATCGTCCTCAGTTCTAACTCCACCATCGTCCTCAGTTCTAACTCCACCATCGTCCTCAGTTCTAACTCCACCATCGTCCTCAGTTCTAACTCCACCATCGTCCTCAGTTCTAACTCCACCATCGTCCTCAGTTCTAACTCCACCATCGTCCTCAGTTCTAACTCCACCATCGTCCTCAGTTCTAACTCCACCATCGTCCTCAGTTCTAACTCCACCATCGTCCTCAGTTCTAACTCCACCATCGTCCTCAGTTCTAACTCCACCATCGTCCTCAGTTCTAACTCCACCATCGTCCTCAGTTCTAACTCCACCATCGTCCTCAGTTCTAACTCCACCATCGTCCTCAGTTCTAACTCCACCATCGTCCTCAGTTCTAACTCCACCATCGTCCTCAGTTCTAACTCCACCATCGTCCTCAGTTCTAACTCCACCATCGTCCTCAGTTCTAACTCCACCATCGTCCTCAGTTCTAACTCCACCATCGTCCTCAGTTCTAACTCCACCATCGTCCTCAGTTCTAACTCCACCATCGTCCTCAGTTCTAACTCCACCATCGTCCTCAGTTCTAACTCCACCATCGTCCTCAGTTCTAACTCCACCATCGTCCTCAGTTCTAACTCCACCATCGTCCTCAGTTCTAACTCCACCATCGTCCTCAGTTCTAACTCCACCATCGTCCTCAGTTCTAACTCCACCATCGTCCTCAGTTCTAACTCCACCATCGTCCTCAGTTCTAACTCCACCATCGTCCTCAGTTCTAACTCCACCATCGTCCTCAGTTCTAACTCCACCATCGTCCTCAGTTCTAACTCGACCATTTCCACCACTCTCGCCGTTATCGTCACTACCTCCTTCGCCGTCTCCATCGTCCACATCGCACGTCGTCACCTGCTCCTCCACTGCCCCCTCCCGCGCTCTCCCTTGCGGGTGGCGACGGCTCCTTCGCCTCCGGGGGAGGTGAGCGACTTCAGAAATATGCAAACGCATGCAAAAGGGCCGCACCTTGAGGTTAAATTAATTACGGCCACGAAGGCCGACAGCGTCGCGCGCCCCGGCGGTGGCGGCGGGCGGCGGAAGCGCAGCCTCTGTCGGCGGAGGGGGCGGGGCGGGGCGGGGCGGGGCGGGGCGGGGCGGGGCGGGGCGGGGCCGGCGGAAGCGGAGGCAGTTGGCGGGCAGAGAGGAATCGCGAGGCCACGGGCAACGGAGGCGAGGCGCGCGGAGCGGGCGGGCAAGCAGCGGGGGCGGCAGCGGGGGCGGCAGCGGGGGCGGCAGCGGGGGCGGCAGCGGGGGCGGCAGCGGGGGCGGCAATGGGGGCGGCAATGGGGGGTAATGGAGCTGCAGGGGTGGGGCTGTGGGGGCAGCGGGGTCGGCTGCTGTGCGGAGGGCGATGCGGGGGGGCGGCACGGCCCCGGAGTTAGCAAAGGGGAAGGAAGGGGCGGGGCGTATTCATGACGGCAGTCGTACGCTTTCAAGGGAGGAACCAGGGTGTCAGGCGGCGGATGTGAAGAAGGGAAAGGATGATGTCGGCGGAGCCAATGAGAAGTACGTTGCAGTGATATTTGCGGAATTGTTGGGAACGGGAAGATTGTGGTAATTTTGGTTACAGCGATTAGTATCAAAATGATTGTCTGAGGATTGTGCGGGAAAATCTAAAGTGATCTAAATTAGTATGATGAAGGTGTGAATCCGAAGTATCAGAAAGTGAATTAGAGTAATGGGAAGAATCATTTTAGGAAAGATAAAGCGGGGTAAAGTCCGAGGCGCACCCACAATATTATAGGGAAGGGGGTCTCAGGTATGGCGTCCAGCCGACTTGGTGTTTTCTTATAAAGAATTTTTCATTTGTGCTGTATACAAAATGTATTCTTATTTGTTGAGTTATTAATAATTATAACTCAGTAATTGATATATTGGTGAATTTTTTTGGAAATAATTAGTAAAAGATACATTTTTTTATAAATGCAACATTCTGGGGGGAGGGAGCTCGGCCCCTAGATCCCTTCACAGTAGTAACAAGTAGTCAAAGTACTTGACAAGTAGAAACAGGTATAGCAGGCTGTAAGGTTAAGAAGGAAACGTATGCCACATTTCAGTGTACGCCAAAGATAAGAGGAGTCACTACATACATATACAAAGTGCAATTATGAAATGGGCAGGTGAGCATAATCAGACGTGAAATTTGGTCGTCCAACCATGCAAAGGTACTTAAAGATATGACATTCTCTGTTCATGAAGAACATGATACGGGATAAAAAAATATAATGAGGGAATTGTGACGAGGAAGTTCATCTTGGGGAGACGGATAATCAATATACGTTGGGACGCTGTGTCACAAGGCTGATGGATCGAGAGACATTACCAAAATGGGAGCGGTATAATGCTTCGCGATCTGTTTCGATGTGACCGACGTCGAGAAGATCGCAGGCAGTGTAATCGGGTCACGTTACGGTGAGATACGACGCGATGCAAGCCGATGCGGTGTGATCCGGGACGCAACGTGACGCGACGTGATGTGATAATACTGACGTGACGCAACGAGTCACGACGTGACTTGGAACGATGTGATGCGACGTAGCGCGTCGTAGGCGACGTGATGGGATGCGTTGCAGTGCATTGATATGTCGGATACGTCGCAATAAGATAGAATCTGATTCATCACGACGTGCGACAATGTGGTTCGAAAAACAGAGGATGCACCCACAAAAAATCGCGTGAGATGCGAAAGAAAACGCAAGACACGTGACAGTAACCGAATGAAGACCTCGTCTGACCGGACGGTGAACCGCAAGCTGGGCCGGTAAGAGACGACCCTGGCGCCAGTAGTGGGGAGATGAATTGCGAGAGTGATTGTGGGCGCGATGCATCCCGCCCTGTCGACCTTCGACCCCCCCACCACCACCACCTCCACTACCCCTACACCTTCGGGTGTATACAGACATTACGTAGGTAAGCCGTCAGGCGAGAACGCAGGGGACTCTGAGGAAGCAAGGACGACGTCGGGGAGGCAGAGCCTTCGTGGAGACACGCGGCTTCGGTGTTGAGACGGGACGGAAGAAGGGAGAGGCTGAGATAGGGGACCGTCCCGGGCAAGGTGAGAAATACGGGGTTGTCGGCGCCGAATCATCGCGACGCAGGCTAGAAGTCGGTGGAGCAAAGGCGACTGGAAGGAGACGGTCGCATGAAGAACGAAAACGACGCAGTGGGTTAAGATAGATATTACGGTAGTGCGAGGAAGGGAGGGGAAGAGAAGGTAGAACGCAGGAGGAAACAGGACGACGAGGACGAAGGCAGAACTTCATGTGGTGGGACAGACTGTTGCCGGAAGTAATTGGAAGGATAGTGATTGGGATAGTCTGGAGAACGGAAGGCGGCAGGAAGGGAGAGGGGCGTATCATGGAAGATTAGAAGGCGAATTTCGAGGCGGACGGTAGAAGTGAAATAAGGGCCAAGCGAGGGAAGGCACAGCTATATGGATGCGATAGAGAAAGTAGGGTAGTCCTGTTTGAAACTGAAAATACGAAATAATTGTCAGATAAGTCTTTTGGAGAGGGAACAGACGTTAAAGGAGGGTGAGAAAGTGGCTGAAAATGAAGGGCTAGAAGGAGTCGGCGTGGGAAGTGACAGCTAAACGAAAGGAGTTAGACAGGATGGACTGGAGGTGGCTGAGGAAGCATCGTATCAGAGCGGGGCGGGAAGAGACGGTCGCGGAGAGGTGGGGCGTGGCGGGGTGGGGGTGGGGAGTTGAAGAGAGTGACGGGGGACGGCGCGAGGCAGGGTGGGGCAGAGCGGGGTAGGGTCGAGGCGGGTTGTGGCGGGGCGAGGCGAGGAGAGGAGGGTCCATGCAGGGCGAGACGGAGCGAGGTGAGGCGAGGCAAGGCGGGTAGGGCGAGGCGAGGCGGGAAAAGTCGGAGCCGCGGCGTGGCGGGGAAGCCGAAGCGCAGCGTGGCGGGGGTGAGACGGGGCGAGGCGGGGAGAGGAGGGGCGAGGCGATTCGAGGCGGGGCGGAGAAGAGCGAGTCGAGGCAAAGCGTGGCGGGGCGAGGCGGGGAAAGTCGGTGCAGGGCGTGGTGGGGCGAGACGTGGCGAGGTGGGAGAGGCGGAGCGTGGCGGGGCGAGGCGAGGCGCGGCGTGGCGGTGTGGGGAAAGTCGGAGCGGGGGCGTGGCGGGGGAGAGATGGGGCGAGGGTGGGGAGAGGAGGGGCGAGGCGAGGTGAGGTGGGGGCGGAGAAGGGCGAGTCGAGGCGAAGCGTGGCGGGGCGAGTCGTGGCGGGACGAGGCGGGGAAAGCCGGAGCGGGGCGTGGAGGGGCAAGACGGGGGAGAGGCGGATGAGGCGGAGCGGGGCGGGGCGGGGCGAGACGAGGCTGGGCGGGGCGAGGCGGGGCCGGGCGAGGCGGAGAGAGGCAAGACGAGACGAGGGCGAGGCGAGGCGAGGCGAGGCGGGGAGAGGCGAGGCGAGGCGAGGCGAGGCTAGGCGAGGCGTGGCGAGGCGGGGTGGGGCGAGGCTAGGTAGGTCTAGTTAGGTCTAGGTAGGTCATTGCGGGGCGAGACGGAGCGGGGCGGGGCGGGGCGGGACGAGACGAGGCTGGGCGGGGCAGGGCGGGGCGAGGCGGGGCAGGGCGAGGCGGAGCGAGGCGGAGAGAGGCGAGACGAGGCGAGGCGAGGCGAGGCGGGGTGGCTAGGTAGTCTAGTTAGGTCTAGGTAGGTCATGGCGGGGCGAGGCGGGGCGGGGTGGGGTGGGCGAGGAAGATGTGGGCGTCGAGGGACCGCCGTGCTTATAAGCCCACCTCGCCCCGACGCGTCAGAGGGAAACGGAGGCAGCGAAAGGGGGCGTGGCCGTGGTCGATGCAGCGCAACGCGTGCACCTGGAGTGACGCCCTTTCACGTTTTACGCGGCCGCTGAACCGGCGGAAGGCGCCCATCGATCCGATGGCTTCCGCGGACGCACATCCACGACGCCCCTAATAATTTTGCTCGCTCCCTTGTAACTTTGTTTTACTCCCTCGCTACGAAGTAGAGAGAAAGTTAAGTTATGCTGCGAAAAAAAAACCGCAAATTTTTGGCAGAGAAGTTACCAGTGCCTTGGTAACAAAAAAGTGGATAAATTCAGTTGCTGAATGTAAGGGGGAATATTCTAACACACGGTGTAGCCAGAACCCTTGTTTTGTGGGTCCTTGATACTTAAAAAACGAATAACGGCAAAACGTCCGTACGTCGGGCTATGAAGAAAGCTAACAGCGAAACCGCCCGGTCAATTTTCTCCAAAACTGATATTCTTCAATCGATCTGGCAGATGTCGCTGCCCAATTGAATTTGAAACCGATATTTTAATTTTTGGTGGGAACTTTACATAAAGCCCCTGGGACATTTTCAAAATTAAAAAAAAAAGTGACGCAATCTCCTGTGATTGAAATTTGTTGTTGGTGAGTGTGAAAATTATTTAAGAAAACGGTGCAGGTTTCATGTTCGTTAAAAAGTGATTTTTCGAAAACATTTTCGGCGTATTCCTATAACTACAAGTCTGAAGATAGTGATTTTTCCCTTAATGGAATCTGCTCCTTACAGATAGATTTTGAAATAAGATCAGGTACAATTTTTTCCAATATTTGAGTACTTTTCTCGTAATTTTGCGAGAAAATACAGGCGAGAAAATAGTGCTGTTTTAGCACCACTATTTTTTAAATCAGTAAAACCTAATTTCTCTTAGGTCCGATGCTGCGCAAGTCCAACATGTCCGAGAATGAGACGAAGTACTGCATGCTCCGCAATAAAAATTAATCAAACATTAGTTCTAGGAATAACCGTGCATGAGAAATAACTATGCTACAAATAACTGTACTAAGAAAAACTGTCTAAGGATATTTCTTTGCCATTGAGTATTGACAGAATTCGACCTAGATAGTCGACCTAGCGTCGAAAATCCAACCACCCTCGGTACTCGAACCTAGAACCTCCCGATCAGAGGACTGTAGTTACATCAGTTGATGCTCTGAGCCGTCTATCCCGGTTGATGTATTTACTTCTAATTTAAGGGTAAATGATAACAATCCACTTCAGTAATATCAGGTGTAAAACAAACAATAAAAATTAATCTTCTCGTAGATTAGTGGACAGTACTATACGTTCCAAAGCTCTGCCTGTATCTGATGAATGACAATTCATTAGGAAATTGTTATTTTCGAGACTAGTACAGAAAGAGTCTTCGACGAATGAATGAAATGTCAACGGACGAAGCAACAATCGAAACTCAGTCCGGCATTTTGAAAAGAGTACGTCAAAAACAATTTCGTACGATGGTTGGTTGGTTGTTAGAGCATCAACTAACGAGGTCATTGAATTGAATTGAATTGAATTGAATTTGCCTTGTTTTTACGTAGCGAGACTCGGGCCATTAGGCCCGCTCTTCCGTCCGACCACGCAAATTTCGCTACGCTCCACCAACTAGGAGAGAAAGGAGGGTATTTCTTAGGCGAGAAACAGGCGATTTCAATTTAGCTCAGAGGCGTCATTATGGCTTGAGTATCTTTTACATGCAAGTAAATCTACGAACATGGGACAGCCGGCTTTACTTCCCCTCCGAAGGAAGGCGTACGAAGCATTTTTTCGCCCTTAAAAAATCCACGGCTTCGACCGGGTTTGAACTCGCCAACTTGGGTACAACATCTCAGTACGCTAACCGTTACACCATCGCCGCGCCCCGCCGTCATTATCACCGAGGTAACTCCGAATCAAAAATCGGTGGCCGGAACAGTTCCCCTCCAGGCAGCGGAGAATTCGACACATCTACGTAGCAAGTGTCGACAATCCTCCACCCTCAGGGCTCGAACCCGAGGACCTCCCGTTCCGAGACATCGCTCTGACAACAGCCGCGCAACCCGCCTCAGTCGCTTCTGCCGGGCGAAGGGCGGGGGGAGGGGGGAACGCGCTCTAGCCGCGTCTCCACCAGAGCGGCGCAAAAACCACGGCATCCCCCCCCCCCTCGCCGGCAGCGGCATCAGCTCACACCCCGAGGGCTCGAGCGGCCCCACGCACCTGCACGCACCGTGCGTAAACCTCCACATGCGACTGCGCTCGCGAACTTCGTGCACCCGTCTTACAAACAGCGACCGACGCGCGGTAGCCAATCCGTAAGGTGACTCCGCAGGATAGCCCTTTTTGTCTCGTAAGGCGGCTACACACATTCGGCATTCACCGAGCCGCAAGCTGACTTGTTTGCAGAGTGTTCGCTTCCTTTGAGGTGTAGAATGCTGTTCCTGCGAACTTCGTACACCCATCGTACAAACAGCGACCGATGCGCGGTAGCCAATCGGTACGGTCGCGGAAGCACAGCGGGATAGCACGTTTATCCTTTAAGGCGGCTGACACACATTCGGCATTCACCGAGCCGCGAGCTGATTTGTTCGTAGAATTTTAGCTTCCTTTGAGGGTGTCCAACGCTGCGCTCGCGAACTTCGTACACCCATCCTACAAACAGCGACCGGTGCGCTGTAGCAAATCGGCAAGGCGACACCGCAGGATAGCCCTTTTTGCCCCTTGAGGCGGCTACACATATTCGGCATTCACCGTGCACCGACCTGATTTGTTCGGAGAATTTTCGCTTCCTTTGAGGTGTGCAACGGTGCGCTGGCAAACTTCGTACACCATCCTACAAACAGCGACCGGTGCGCTGTAGCAAATCGGCAAGGCGACACCGCAGGATAGCTCTTTTTGCCCCTTGAGGCGGCTATACACATTTGGCATTCGCCGATCAGCAAACTGATTTGTTCGGAGAGTGTTCGCTTCTTCTGAAGTGCCCAAAAGACGACACAGCTCGTGGATGCAGTTATAACTTTTCCGAAAACACGTGCAAAGGTGGCGCACGAGATATAATGTCGTTGGACATACGAAAAATGTTATTGTGTCGCGATGTTCGTAGCCCCATAGATTCGCCTGCGATGAGAATTTTTTTCTTTTATGATCCTGTGTTCTTAGGCTTTTCCTTTATACCCAAGATGAATACTTTCGATAGATGGCGACGGTGATGGGTGAAATGATTTTGACGAAGAAACAGGAAGCAATGAGAGACGGAGTAAACTGGAGAACTCCGAGAACACTTTACGGTTGATTGGTTTGATTCGTGATTTCGGGCACGTCAACTACAGAGGTCCTAATTCTCGCCAGTATAGTGTATGTTTTCTCCTTGGGAGGTGGCTGTTGTCTTGCCCCCCGCTGTAGGGACGCGATCCGGCGCCGACACCGACTGCTGCGGAGTTTTACCCAACCAGGTATCTTCTACCAGCTGGGGCACCGCCCCAAACGGGACAAGCTCTAATTTCCCGACATGTTAGTGTAAGTAAGTAACGGATGAGAGAAGGACTAGGAAGAGCACGGTACGTGGCCCGTTTGTAAGGGTACTGCTCTGGCATTCGCCTTATGTTGATCGGAGAGACCACACAAAACTACCGATCAGAGAAACCGACCGCTAGAATTCTCCTCCAGACAGCGACTGAATTCCAGTTAGCTGACAAGCTAGTGTCGGAAATCCTGCCACCGTCGGAACTTGAACCTAGGACCCTCCCGGCCAAAGGGACTGCAGTAACATCAGCTGATGTCCTGAACATCTCTCCCGGTACACTTTCCAGAACATCTATAATCGTCACATGGATTGACTGAGTTTTTGAGGCTGGAATCCAGAGTCGAAAACCACCGCGATGGTTGTTACCCAACTAGTCACCTTATATGATAGTATTGAATAAGCACGAAATTATCTATAAAATGCTTAACAATCACATTATTTATTATGTGATTGTAATTACCCAATTACATTATTTCGCCTCGAATATAATCTCTTACTCACCTACTTAGAGATGAAACCCCTGAAATTCGAATCGATGGTCAACATTATTACCATTATACAAGCTTCTCTAAAGGTAAGAATTCTAAATTTGATCGAGGCAATCGATCGATCTGGCCCAACTCGAGTCCCAGAGAATTTGACAAGGATGTTTTCATTTCTAATGGTAATTTACATGAAACCTCATTCCTTTGATTTTTTTCCAAAATGACTCAACATTTTTGGATTTTTTGCGGGGATAGACGATTATAAAAATGATTATACAAATGATGCAGGTCCCGTATTCGTTAAAACTCTGATTTTTGAAAATTTCAAAACCACGATTTTGATTATAGAACTTCTTTCCTTAATGATATTGTTTTTCGAACTTGTTCTACACCATTAATCTTAAAACTAGAGATTTCTTTCTTAGTACATTCTATTTCGCAATAATAGAACTTTAATTATTTCACGTATTGCTTTTTCTTTCAAAAGCGAGGTAGTTTTCATAATGTTTGGGAAAATGTTCTAAAATGTCGTTGAGAACAAAGCAGACAATAAGGAAACTTTTTTCCCTAATATGTCTCCAGGAGTAGAACCATAGAACACGAAAGATTTGTAACTTACGTTTTGTGAATTGACAAGTCTATATATGCTTCTTGCAGATTCGTAATATTTCTATTGTTAGGAGCTCACACTTTAAAGTAAACAAGGCAAACTTCAAGAAATTAGTTTCACCTGTCTATATTATGTCCCTCCCAAAAAATTACAATTACATTTAATAATATCTGTGAGTTTTGTAAATGAGTAAAAGAAGTGGCAACTGATAGGGGCCGGCGATGCAATTAGAGGTTCACCAAACGCGCAACCAGAAATTGAGCGAACAGAAATTGCAGTAATATGATAATTTCATTACTTCCAGGCTGTCCGGGTACGCCGCGTCGGTGGCAGATAGGCCGACGTTTCGCCGGTCATGTCGCAGGCTTCTTCAGGGGTAGTGACGGAGAAGCCTGCGACATGACAGGCGAAACGTCGGCCTATCTGCCAACGACGCGGCGTCACCCGGACAGCCTACTTATATGCTCGAGCCGCGGAAGCCTACTTATACAATATGATAATTTGTAACACTCTGGGAGAAAGTGTGTGCTGTTGTTGCATTTCCAGCATCTTAATCGTAAAATCACTGTAAAACATTTATATTATTTAGTAAAATCTCTTTATGAGATACCAACGCGTGTTTTGCGGATAATTTGCCGCCAATGGAGTTCAATAACCCTTTCCTCTCCACTCTAGGGACTTGCTTCCGACTCGCAGTGCCCCCGCACGACCACGAAACCATTCCGATCGTCCTTCGCGCACCGCTTCGGTCGACAGAGCTGCAGTGGCGTCATCTGCGACGTGCGTGTTGGCCTTGCGAATCTCGCATCCCGCCGGGTACAGGGAATGTTGACGAACAGACCAGACCGCCTCTTGGCCCGAGGCCGGGCCGGCCCGCAGGGCCGCCCTCGCCCCGCCCAGCTCCGCCCCGTCCCGCCCCGCCCCGCCCCGCCCCGCCCCCCCGCCCCGCCCCGCCTCGCCCTGCTCAGCCCCGCTCAGCCCCGCCCAACCCCGCTCAGCCCCGCCCAGCCCGCACCGCCCCGTTCAGCCCAGCACCGCCCCCTTCAGCCACGCCGAGCCCCGCCCATCCCCGCCCCCGCCCCGCCCATCCCCGCCCCGCTCCGCTCAGCCCGCCCAACCCCGCCCAGCCCTCACCGCCCCGTTCAGCCCGCACCGCCCCG
>JAZDUA010000369.1:600000-967500 GCA_038098605.1 Gryllus longicercus | reverse complement strand
AGTAAATCTACTAACATGGGACAGCCGGCTTTACTTCCCCTCCGAAGGAAGGCGTACGAAGGATTTTTTCGCCCTGAAAAATCCACGGCTTCGATCGGGTTTGAACCCGCTAACTTGGGTACAGCAGTCCGAAACGCTAACCGTTACACCATCGCCGCCGCCGCTCCTTCGTCCCCTCGTGTTCGTCTTCGACTTTGCCTCAGCATTTCCCTCGGCATTCCCCTTCTCATCCCTACACTTCTTCCATTTTACAACTTTCTTCGCCTCTGCTTTTCTCTCCGCATTGCCCTTAACCATCGTCTTCCATTTTCGCTTTCGCTTTTTATTACCTCTCATGACTTTCCTGCACGTTATGGTCGCTCTCTTTGCTCCAAAGCTCCCACTGCTACTATATCTTGCCCGCCGTCCCTCATTCCAAGATTGTTTCTTGCCTATTTCATTCTCTCCTTTTTCTCCTCTCTTTCTTTCTTCTCTATAAATGACCCTCTTATCATGAACAATTGTATTAAAATTTTCTTGAAAGTGGTCAGGCTCAAGAGTAGGCTAAATGGCCTGAATCTCACCACCAATACAAACATTTATTTATTTTATTTATTTTTCTTCTCTTTCGTATTTTTCGTCTCATTTTCTTCATACCTCTCAATTTTGATGACTGCCTCCTGCTCTCCAACTCTTTTCTTGTTCGCGGCCCATATACCGTCATTTTGCATGTCACACAGTGTCTTCTCCATTTCTTCTCACACTGTCTTCCCAACAACATCTCCTAGTTCCATTTCTAAATCGTTTTTTTCCTTTTCCTTGTGTTTCTTCCCTTCATATTCATACACAATTACATACTTGTTAATTTAGATACACTCTTCCAGTTTCTCTCCGCCCCGTATTGCGGCTCGTCGCTTTCCATCTCTCGGCGTCCTTTTCCTTCTCCCTCTTTTCTGCACCCTCCTTTTCCTTTTCTTGCCGCACGAGTTGCAGATCGTAGAAAGGTCGCAGCCGAGCCCCCTCTTATTGGCAACGATCCTGCTCACACGACCCCGCCCACACGACCCCGCCCACACGACCCCGCCCACACGACCCCGCCCACACGACCCCGCCCACACGACCCCGCCCACACGACCCCGCCCACACGACCCCGCCCACACGACCCCGCCCACACGACCCCGCCCACACGACCCCGCCCACACGACCCCGCCCACACGACCCCGCCCACACGACCCCGCCTACACGACCCCGCCCACACGACCCCGCCCACACGACCCCGCCCACACGACCCCGCCCACACGACCCCGCCCACACGACCCCGCCCACACGACCCCGCCCACACGACTCCACCACCACAACCAGAATCTATCCGCACGTACCCGCTCACACGGGTCTACCCACACTACCTCATCCATCCCGCCAAAACGACTCCGCCAACACGACCCCGCCAATACGACCTCGCCAACGCGACCTCACCAACACAACTTCGCTAACATGACCTCACACACAAAACACCACCCTACCGAACCGACTCATTCGTCACCTCTCGCACGACCACGCCCACACGACCACGCCTACTCGACCACGCCCACACGCCCACGCCCACACGACCACGCCCACACGACCACGCCCACACGACCACGCCCACACGACCACGCCCACACGACCACGCCCACACGACCACGCCCACACGACCACGCCCACACGACCACGCCCACACGACCACGCCCACACGACCACGCCCACACGACCACTACCACACGACCACTACCCCACGACCACCATCTACACGACTTCATCCACACGACTCCACTTACACGATCCCATCCACACGATTCACTTCACTTCGCATACACGATCCAACTCGCCCACGCGCACCCGCCCACGCGACCACGCCCACACGCACGATCCCTTCCGCTTGCAAACCTCATTTCCGCGACTTTGATTTCACACCTTTCTCGCATAACCCTATTTAATCCTTTTCTACTCTTTCGCTTCTCTTCCTTTTTTGCAAGATATTTATTTCTTTTTTCGCTTCTTAGAGATGTCTTCCTCATTCGACACATTTCGTTACACTTTCCCTCCTCTTCACCTCGTCTCCTTCGCAAACAATTCCGGTTAATTTCCTTTTGCAATTTCTTCCTCCCTTTTCCCCGCACACGCTGTACGGCTGCGTGGCCAAGCCGAGGCGCAGACAGCGCTGGGCCGCCTCTCCGAGCATGGGGCGCGGGGCGCGGAGCGTGGGGCGCGGGGCGGGGGGCGTGGGGCGCGGGGCGTGGGTGCGGGGCGCGGAGCGTGGGGCGCGGGGTGTGGGGCGCGGGGCGTGGGGCGCGGGGCGTGGGGCGCGGGGCGTGGGGCGCGGGGCGTGGGGCGCGGGGCGTGGGGCGCGGAGCGTGCTGCGCGCGGCCGGGCCGTCGCTCACGGGAAAGCGGCGTCGCCGTTACCGTCATCTTAAACGGTTATCGCGCCGCCGGGCACCGCCGAGCGCCGGCCGCCGCGCTGTGTTCGCGTTTGCGAGGTAATCAGCGACATCGGGCTTTCCTCCGCAACACAATTGAATGGCGTTTCGCGCAGGCGGCGACAGCGGCAGCGGCAGCGGCAGCAGCAGCGGCAGCAGCAGCGGCAGCGGAGGAGCAGAGGGGGGAGAAGGAGAGGGGAGGAAGGGGGCGGTGAGAACTTGGAGCGGAAAGACGGCGACAGGGGTAGGAGAGAGGACGTGGAGCAACGGAGAACTGGAGAACTAAGAGTTTAGAAGATCTCGAAAGAGATGAATGGAGATGTCCTAGGACCAGAAAAAGAATGGGAAATAGCAGCAACATTGATAAGGGAGGTGGAATAGAAAAAAGAGTGACAGGGCAAGGCGGAAAAATTATCGCTAAACAGAAGATACTTGCAAATAATATATTGCTTACAAGTGAACAAATATGTGCAATATAAGCAAACATATGGGACCTTACAAAAAATTGCAAATACGAAAATCTAGCAAGAGATATGATCATGGGAAACGCTGTTTTAAGCGATAAAATGTCCTACAAGGAATTGCTTCAAAAATGGATAAAAAATTAAGAAGAATAACAAACAAAAACATATCAATGTGTACTACACGAAAGATGGATTAACATTTTCCATCTGACTATAACGTAGAGCGCTAGTCTTGCAAAGTATGACTCATCACAATCCCCACGTGCGTATTTGCTAAATTCATAGTTTTCATTTTCCTTAAAATGATGCGTAATTTGCGATGATTGTCCTGGATGAATTCGAAATGTCTTTAGCTCTTTGGCAAACGCTCGTAACCTAAATATTAAACACTGGCACTAACCCATCTGATCTAATGTACGAATTTTGAACAGAAATGTTAAGCGATCTTCATGTTCAAATGGAATAGGTGATACTACAAAACATATACATTCTCATACTGTTAATCACAAATAATAAATGTAATATTGCTACGACTATCGCACTAATTCTACAGCTATTGATTGCAAAACTACTAGCCAAACAAAGCGCAGCGGAAAAAACCTCAATTGTATTAAATCCAAGTTTAAATTAAATATTGAATTTAGAGTATTGTGTTCTATTCATCAAAAAATACTAAAATATTGACCTAATTGAGTTTTGAACTCGTACCCTCCGAGGATATACAAGATCGGATAATGACTAAACAAAATCTCTAGCTTCAATATTAAAGGGTAGATAGAGTCGAATAGAGTCGAAAGGGTCGATAGATTCGAAAACCATTTGAACTGAATTTTCAAAATTCGAAAGGTTTTAATAAAACTCGAACCTTTACCTTATTATCCAATATATTTTGCAATATTTGATAAAAACTAAGGACCACAACAGCATATTCCTCACATTATCTGTAACTTTTGCAATTTTCAATAATTCAGAGAATTCAACAAAATGCGACCCGCGCCATTTCTTAAAGGTATTATGTTCTATCCGGAACAAAAATAAAGAAAATGTTGAGCCGTATTTTGCGAAAATGTAAGACAATTTTTAAACAATTACTTTTCAAAAAGAAAGGTTTCAATTTTTCTTTACATTTCTTCCACGGATAGAGTAAAAGGTCACTTAAAAGTGGCGCAGGAATAATTTTCATTGAATTATAAATTTTCCAAAATCCTAACGATACAAATGATGCCAGAAAACATGTGCTGTATAGCACTATAATTTTAAAAGTGGAGACGTAAACGTGGAGGTGAATTTGTTTAAGTAATATAATTTGGGTGAGAGGTGTTTCAGAGAATGAAAAATTGAGAAAATGATGCTTGAACAGGACGGCCTTAGGAAGTGATTCAGGGATGGTCTATGAATAAAGAGATGGTGTATTCGAGAGAACAAGAAACCCAGCGAGTAAGAAGCAAGGACTAGAACGGTCAGAACTGAGAAGTGTGCAGGTGTCCGAAATGCAATTGTTAGACGTGATTCTAAGATAAATGAATAGAATAGTCTGGTCCAACGGCCACCAGTGAATCTAATTACAACGCCTTGCAGACCTAATTTCAACAAAACTTCTTACTTTCTCATTCGACGATTATTTTCCACGTTTTAGTGCTTGATACCGAAGAGGTTTTTATCCTCAAAACGTGGGTGTCTCTGTCAACAACACGGGCGCCTACACCCTACACAAAATTTCCACCAATTTGGATTGAATCCCCCAATCTATCTGTCAGATGTTGTGGGTCCTCGAATTTGAAACGGACCTTAATTTACATACGGCCGTAGGGACATTTTTGAAAACCTATGAAATTTCAATTAAAACTTTTGAAATTTCAAAAACATTTTGAATATCAACCCCGGAAAAATTTCTGCAAATTCCAAATCTTTCTGCGCGCTCAACTAGTATTGTAATTTTACATAATCTCTGCAAATAATACGAGAAAGTATTGACAGTTTTAGAAACACTAGTTTACTTTAAAATATACTCGAAAAAATATTAAATTTTAGACGAAGTTGAGTTCTTTAATTCACAATTACATATTTAGTATTTATAAAAAGGGAAACGATAAAAAAATACTCTATAAGAATACGTGTTGTTTCCAAGGGTTATTATGATTTAATTGTTTAAAGGAAAATTTTCTTCGTTTGTTTACATTTTAATTGTTTCTTGATTTGTTCACATTGTTGTTGGAGTACGAAAAAATGTCAATTTTAACGAAACAAATACTCTAATAAATACACAACTATGTATGCTCAGTATAGCACCCAACACAAAAAATAGCGAAGAAAAGACAGAATCTAACATTCCACGTTGTGTGAATGCAATTTATCCTCGAGAGAACAATTCCGTCTAAAACACAAATTTAAATTCAGTGTGCGAACGAGATGTTAATTCGCATGAAATTGTGATTGTCTCTCCACACGTCTAGAATAAAAAAGGAAAAAAGCTACAAACAACGTTCTAGTACCATTCATTTGTGCCATTTGAGGCAAGTTATAAAACAGGTCGAAAGAAATATCTCGCAACGATGATTCATTACCCGTTTGAAACTGTGCTTTGAATAGTCTTGTCCTAGTGACTTGGCTGGATGTTTTCATTGTACAACAATTCTATAATTATTAAATGTTGAGATTATTAATAATTTTCTAATATTATTTTCTTTTGGTGAATATGTTTTTCAAAAATAATTACGATTAATTGCGTCGTGGAATGAAGACTTTCGTTTTTCAAGCCCATTGTAAATCCAAGTTCTTATCGGTTGTTATGGCAGGAAAGAGACTTAAAGGAATGACAAAAGTGGCCGTATACGAATTGATGTGTTAAAGTGATTTAAGTAATGTTTTTTCAGAATCCTTTTCGTATGTTTTGCGAAGTGAAAAATATTTTCTCAGAGTGATTAATGGAGCGAAAAGCTGAAGTTCGAAAAAAATGGTTCTGAGACAAGTAAAAAAGAATCCCTTCATTGTATAAGTTGTACTGCGTAATAGCATTCGTGTTATGAAAAGAATTACTCCTTCGGTAACTTGGGTGTTTCGAGATTTTCTGTGTGAGTGAAGAGAGAATGGGAAACAACCTCATTTACACGAAATCGCCTAGCCTCGTTAGTGGTACCCTGTGGTGGTGCATTAAGCATCCAATCAGCCCGGATTGCTGATGAATATATACAAGCGATTTAATTTCTTACACATGGGGTGCTGCACTAGAGGTCGTCAAAAGCCACAAATTGGCAATTTTACGAGAGAGCTACAGGAGGGAACGTAAGCTCGTTTCTAAAACCAGAGATCTGAAAAGGATGCCAAATTTTGTCTGAAATTATCTCCGAAGTATTCTTAAACATTTCAGACAAACAATTAAATATATAAACAATTTCTAACTTAACAAAATTGGTTTTAATACGCGTCACTTTGACATTTTGTGCCAGGGTAGACAAAAAATGTGCAGCCGCAGCGAGTCACACCGTTGAACATATCCGTAACTCCAAACAGCCCAATGAAAATTCGCTGTGATATGTGGCGTCGTTAACACGAGGGCCAGAACCGTTAGGTCGGTGAAAGTGCGCTGCGGGGGAGGAAGGGGTTGAGCCTGAACTTCCGGGATTTTGCGCTCTGGCAGTTGACGCAGACAGCGTGGCAGAGCCAAAAATAACCTTAGGCTGTAAACTCCTAGGAAGCTGGCTAGCCTGCCTCGCTTGCCGACGGTGGGCGAGCCTACCTGGGAATCTTGTGTGGTGGGGGTGTACCCCCCTCCTAAGATGCTGGCTAGCGAGCCCTCGCTTGCCGACAGCGGGCGAGCCTCTCTAGGGAACTTGTGAGGTGGGGGTGTAGTCCTCAACTATTTAACGCGGCGCCATCTGCGGCCGCGTTCTCATTCAGTTTACATCAGAGAGCCTAGTACTTGTAAGTACAGGGAGCGTAGGAGTGTGGGCGAGATGTCCGGAGTGTAAGGGCCAGACGATCTCGGGTGCTTCAGGCACGCGGTCCGCCAGACGGCGACCGGTTTAAAATTTGGCATCAGGCCATGTGACGGTAATTGTCACGGGACGGAAGTCCGACAGCTTGCATCACGCGTGACTTTTTTTCTGCGGTAAAGCAGGGTACTGGAAGGGAAAGGTTGCTGGAGTGTTTAAATTTAGCAATTTATTGTAACTAGTCTGTAACTTTTCAATATACTATTTTTATTTTTGTTATTTGAATTTATTCTCATTTCACTACGTCACAGATAGAACACCCTGTAGCCTTTGTGTCATGAAAATTCGTCCTACGTATTAGAACGAGCCCTAACCTTGCGTTATGAAAATTCGCCCTCCGTATGGAACAACCCCTAGTCTTCGCACCGCGGGGACGCCTGTTTCCCGGCGCGTGGGAGGGGCCGAGGAGCTGGCGGCGGAGGCGCGCGGGAGGGGACGCAGAGAGGGCCTCGCGCACGGGCGCCGGGGGGGGGGCGGGGACGGCGGGCGCGCGGAGACGCAGGCATATGCTTCCCGGGATCCGAAGTCGCGCGAACTCAATACGGCAGGGATCTCCAAAATACGACCCCCGGGCCCCTTCCGGCTCACAATTTTGCACTTTTTTAATCGTGCAACATTTTTACCATATTAGAAAAATAGGGAATACTGGACGAAATATTTCTGAAGCTATGAAAGAATCTCACTCACTAACAGGAAACAAAATTTTAAAATATACGCTGAGGTAGTTCACGAAGTGACAAGTAAATAAGTATATTTTATGACGAGATTTTTCTAGTACCAAATTCAATTGCGAAAGTATTGTTTTAACAGCTAATAACATCAGAGTTATTAATATGTTCAATCATTTGAGGTTATAAATCAAATTCAACATTTCAACGTTCGAAGAGCAATTAATCGAAGCTTGAAATAGATATGTTCTAATATATCAAGTCTAAACTTTAACATTTATTTGTTTCACATTGAATCTCGTTACCCTAATAAACAGAGGTCTTCAATCTTCGACACGACACTCAATGAAATCAACCTACAAAAAAGTTTCAATCATCCCGCCATGCGTCTAGTTCAGGATTTCCGAAGAGGGTGGTGTAAAAATTCAGTGGGTGATGCCAAGAAGGAAGGGGGTGGGAGTAGAAGTCTGTCAGCGGATGGTGAGGATCATTAAAACGTAGAAGGAATTGTGTCATAATCACATAACGATTACAAGCCACCAGCCAGAGTTCATTAGACGTGCATTCTCACTTGTCATTATTCATTCACACATGGCATTATCCACCAATTCATCGGAACCTCTGAGAAAGGTCTTGCTGACAAAGCTGCTAATAGCATGAGTTTGATCAACGTGGAATTGATTTGTCTCTTTATCTTACCCTTTAAATTATTAGTGAGTTTTCGTCTATTTTTTAATGAAAACAGTCATTAATAAATGTGTTCCTCTAAAAATAATATTTTAATGTATTTTATTTATCATCCTGAGAATGTATTTTTTTTGTATTTGATTATTATATTTAGTTTTAATTTCAATTTCGGAACCAACAACAAAAATTGAAGAACTCATTTGTGCTACAAAAAGTGTAACTAATTAGTATGAAAAGGCACACAAAAGGAACACAGAGTGAAGTGATAAATGAAAATAAAATTTGCCTTCATTAAAAGTATGTAAAAGAAAAAACACCATTTTGAATGTGAATGATACACGCGCTCGTGAGTCTGCATGTTTGTGAGTGAAAATTGCTCCGACTCCTTCCGATTGTCTGGATTAGTACTATGGCCCTTCTCTTCGATGTCTGTGCATCCCTGCACTAGGGCTCCGGAAGAGCGAATCAGGGCGGCGGGGCTCGGAGGCGGGGTGGAAGGTGGGGCGTGGGAACGGCGCGGCGTATGGTGCCGAGAGGGAGGGGGTGTGGGGCGGGGGAACGGGGTGCTGAAATGAGAACGGGTGTACTAACACGGCGAACGTGTCGAATGGGGATGAAGTGGTGCTTGGAAATTACGGAACAAAGAGACGCGGCGCCGAGCGAGAAACTGGTAATGCTACTGTGCAGCGGTGACTTCTCATCTTCGCTCCTTCTCTAACGCTTTTGTTCGCCTTTAATACCACAATACGGAAGAGCTGGAAGCACGACAGATGTCGTTGATAATATAACAACATAACATTGCTAAAATCCATTTGCATTGAAAGGACGTTATAGTTTAATGGCAACTCGGAAAGTAACTTCCGTTTGCCCATTTGCGAGAATCTGAAAGAAATAGATGGGAATACCAGGCAAATCCGTTGAGAGATTTTTGATCATCCTTCCCAAAGCCACACTGACACCTTATTTTGCTTCTGGACATAAATCTAGCTTTAGTATATCTGCGCTCGGTTTCTTGAGCTCTGAGGAATGTAAGTAAGGAACATAGTTATTTTATTAGTAGTACCTCAAGTATTTGTTCTACATAATTTAGCTGGTATGCATCGATTTCTTCACGTGAGCACGATACGTGTCGAGAGCCAAAAGATGTAGCTTATTTGCCACTCCAAATTATTTCTATTACATGGGAGCATGTATTACTTGTTACGAAATTTTTGCCAAAAATATCATAATCCAATGTATGAAAAGAGTTGGGTTGTCTAGCGCACTTGCCACCCGCGATGCCGTGAAAATTATTTTGTCTCGCAAATGCTCCCTGGCTAATTCTTTGAGGCTAGCCTCAATTCTTCAGACAGAGCGTCGGCTCCCAGCACCTCCCCGGTCACACATCGTCAACAACAACAATTACAACGTATTGGAACGATCAGATTATGTAGGGTATCAAAATTTTCTGACTGTTGGTCGAAACTGGTCCGACCAATAGGCAATACTCTAAAAATAGCTAATGAACCATTAGTGTGACAAGGCGACACACACGTAACCAAAGGGCACGCACACAGAGGGAATGTAACACCGGGCAGAGATGAGAGAGTGCGATGCTGTCTGAAATCCATCGAGAGAGGCGGTTTTTATTTTCAACCAGCAAAGACGCATCTCTTTTTAAAAAAAACTTCGAGATCTGTGACTATTTGAAACCGCAACGTGAAAGTTACAAAGTTATCGACCCGCCGGATGTCATTCTCTCTGGAATCGGTGCATTGTTTACATTATCAAGCAAAATAATCACGACAACGGACTTTATTCTGTTCCGCGGAAGAAAGCCAGAACGTCGAAAAGGCACTTATCAAGGTGAGCAACCTGCCGCGACGTGCATTCCGACGTGGATAGACTGACGTCTGACGGCTCTACCAAGCGAGAAAAAACGCATCATCGGGACGAGAGCGAGGGGCATTAATCTAATTATCGGTGCGTGCTGCGGACCCAGGACTGATCTAGACGCGAACCCGTGCCACCCTTGGACTTGCGACACGCCCTGCCCCGCCTCTAGTTGCATCACCTGGCGTGCGCGAGCTGAGCGCCAATCCAGGACTGCGACGAAACGCTCTACAGCGAGGTAACTCAAAATTTGTCACTGTAGACCCCTGCCCAGAATTTCGAGACTGTAACGCTAGTGGACATAGAAGGGGATTGCGTAGTTACAAAGTCATTAAATGTCCATGCTATAAAATAGTATCATTTTGAATAAATGTGTGCCCGCCATACTGACGGACACTTAAACAATGAATTGGAAGTGCTTTTAATTCATACGGTAAGAGCATGCGCATCATCCGGACCCAAAGGACCCTTAAGATCTCTAGATCTGGCGCAGGAGGCAGGTTGGTATCGCGCATGGCGCCCACATTGAAATAAATTTCACTTAAACAATGAATTGGAAGTGCTTTTAATTCATACGGTAAGAGCATGCGCATCATCCGGACCCAAAGGACCCTTAAGATCTCTAGATCTGGCGCAGGAGGCAGGTTGGTATCGCGCATGGCGCCCACATTGAAATAAATTTATCGCAAGCGACCTGACATCCTCCAGTATGTACTGGCGTGCCTCGACACATTGTGGGGTCCCGCTAGATTCGGTTGGCACAAGTCACAGGCGTATGCCGACGGGCAGGTTCGTCACAATATTTAACTGCTCTTTTGTGTCAAATAAAATTTAACAATACGGATCTGAAATTCCCCAATTATCATCACTTAAGACACGTCAAACACCGGCTTTCGTCGCAACACGTCGACAATGGCCATGACTATTGCTTACAGGAAACACTGACTCCATGGTGATATATGTTTAGAGAAAATTTCAAACCGTGTGTAACGTTTGAACTACTACAAAAATGAATGACACTTTCATGAAAAAGGATTGAACGAAGACGGGGTGCCCAATATACGATGGCATGAATACCCGAGATGACAATAGTTGACCCAAGAACGAATGAAAAGAATCTCGTAAAAAATTAAGGCGATAATAGAAGAATAGGAAGAAAGGTGTAAAAATCTAGTATACACTATTACGACCAAGACCAAAGTAAAATGGTTACACGTTCTGAATTTCAGAAAGCATCTCACATGATGACGTCTCAATATTTTATCCCTCGACCAGCAGTTGAAAAATGAACCAAATGAACTGCTGAGTGGACAAAAGCATGCCACGTGTGTTTCCTTCAATACGGCGAATTGACTGCGATTACCTCTCAACGTGCCGTTCGACTACAATTCCTATGCCGACACAACTTCTATGCATATGCAGCGCACAGTGCAAATAATGCAACATTGCCAAATTAACTCTGAAGTCCTCCACTCCCATTCGCTTCCTACCTCTTCCGATGTCCCCCACTTCCCCTCTGCCTGCCCCTCAAATCCACATTTCCTCTTCTTTGTTTCCCTCGACTCATCTGCTCTCCTGTCCTTCACCTTTCTTGCTCTCCCTTTCTACTTCAGTCTTATTATTTCTTGCCTGCACCTCAAAACCTGTCTTCTTCTTTCTCGCCCCCCCTCTGCCTTCTTCTCCCAGACAATCAATGCCTTTTTTCTCTTTCTCCTCTACTCTCACTCCCCTCCATACACCCCTCCTCCTTCCCTTCTCTACTGCATCTTTCTCTCCCACACTCCTCCCTCTCTTCTCCTCCTTTGATGTTCTCGGGCTCTGCAGAGGTCATTAGTATAGTGAATGTTTCGTGCCTGGAAATGTGCGGTGTTCCTCCCTCACTGGGTGGTGAGATGCGGGACCGACCCACAAGCCAGTTCAAAGTATAAGCTTCCGACACGTACAGTAGTGAGATGCTTGTAAGTGTAAGGGGAGAGGATAGGACAAGGAATAGGAAGGAATGATCGCGCGCGGATCGTTTTTAAGGTACAACCCGGGCATTCTCCTGGTAATAATGCGAGAAACAACGTAAAATTTGTAATCAGAACAGCCGACCACTAGAAATAGGGAGTTTTAGCGCCACGCGTTAGGTAGCGGCGTTATGCACTAACAGTCACGTGACAGACCTTGAAGTCATAACGTCTTACCTTAGCCCTAAGGTACGACCTTATACCTTCATAAATAGTGCACGCCTGTGGGAGTCTCTACGGTCACCTTACTAGCAGCAAAATCGCCGCCGAAAAACAGGAAAAGTTTTTTTCCAACTCTAATAAAGCATTTCTCGTATGTAAGGCAGTTACAATTATTCCTTACGCATTCCACAAAGCTGGCAAAAATTAACGAGATATGTAGGAGAGGTGACAGGAAAGAAATTCGCGAAAAAGAAGTTCAAATCATATCTTCGGGATAGGTTATGTCTTAAGCTCATAACGAACGCTGTTTTAAGGTACTTCCTATATTTTCAAGAAAAGCAGATTCAAAATCTAAAACTCCATGCACAATGTGTATTTGCTTGTCTGTTGACTCTTAACGTGTTTTAAATGTCTCACCACTAGCCTACACTCTTTGATAAATTATGCAATTTCTCTGTTCAACGATTGAAATGCTTCCTTTGTTATAATGCATAACGCAATGTCGCAATTGCTAAAACTCTTATGAACGTTGTTCATTACGACCTTATGAAGGCGTTAGACACGTGATCAATAGAGTTTAAGGATATCTCCTTACGCCTGGCGCTAAAACTCCCTAATATCTCTCGACCTGGCTCTGTAGCTAGCGTCGCAAATCCGCCTCCGTCTGGACTCGAGCCCTAGAACCACTCGGACGCAATCGCTGCACAGACAGCGGCGCTGCTGGCTCCGAACGAACCTCAGCCGCACTCCCTCCTGCTCCGGCGCAGCGTCGCCCCCAGCGACTCTCGAGCGATTTCTCGCGCCCGCGCGCGCGCGCGCTCGCGTCCGATTGTAGCGGGCACCGGAGTTAATTACGTCGCCATTATCCGCACGCGCGTGTATTTGTTAATTAACGCGCGTCGAGTAGGGAGAGAGCCCTCGCGCGCGCGCGCGCGCGCCCGCGCCGGATGCGCGCCCGTCAACCGGCGCCTCCCCCTCCACCCCCTCCGGCCCCTCCGCCCCCTCCCCGCCCCCACCCCGCCCCCACCCCGCCCACACCCCGCCCACCCCCGCCCACACCCCGCCCACACCCCGCCCACACCCCGCCCACACCCCGCCCACACCCCGCCCCCGCCCCGCCCCCCGCCCCACCCCACCCCGCCCCCACCCCGCCCCACCCCGCCCCCACCCCGCCCCCACCCCGCCCCCACCCCGCCCCCACCCCGCCCCCACCCCGCCCCCACCCCGCCCCCACCCCACCCCGCCCCGCCCCCGCCCCGCCCCCACCCCGCCCCCACCCCGCCCCCACCCCGCCCCCACCCCGCCCCCACCCCGCCCCCGCCCTGTCCCCGCCCCACCCCCACCCCGCCCCCACCCCGCCCCCACCCCGCCCCCACCCCGCCCCCACCCCGCCCCACCCCGCCCCCCACCCCGCTCCGCCCACGCACGCGGTCTTCAGCCATGTCACTGGCGACGCCACCTCACAGTACGGAATTTTTCCGAACTTCAGGGACCAAATTCTACTTCGCCTCTCTTGGCTCTTTCGAAATGCATATAGAGAATATATTTAGGGTTACCATACGTCCTCTTTTCCCTGGACATGTAAGAAAAACTGTCCGGGTGGATTTTAGAAGGACGAAATATCCCCTTTTTTATTGGAAGGGAGGTTATTACTTTTAAAAGCAACCTAGACGTATGATGTGCCAAGTATAATGCCCTTTTTTTACTTATTCGTGTCCCCGGCAAGATAACATTTTTATAAATAATTTTTGTATTATTAAATTACATTTAACTTCAACTATCTCCCCTAACGACCCCTAAACTCCGTAGATCAACTATACTCCTTGAAAGATCCTTCACTCCAGGAAATGCGACCGGGATGCCATTAGTTGGTATTGCGTTCTGGTGCTGTTTATATTAGATTCTGTGCTCTGTCGTGTGAATACTGTTCTTCTAGCCTGTGAAGTTAGTACGTGTGACACTTATATTTCCAGCATGATGCCAAAGAAAACCTTTGTTTAATATCATATTTAAGAAAAGTTCAAAGCGTTTGTTGCAAGATTCAAAGCAAAGTAAAGTTTTAATTGTTGAGAGAGATTTCAATATCCACCAAATATGTACTTCCGGTAAAAAAAAAAGTGGAAGAGATCGTAATTTTTATGAAGTAGGACTATATGGATTGTTAAAGTGAAGATAATGAGAAAAGTATTTATGTTGTCAAAGTAGGTATTTTGTAATATCTCCTTTTTCTTCCATCGATTAGTCCTTTTTCGTTGCCGTGTCAACTTGTTTGGTCGAAATCTGAGGCTGTGTGTGGTTCTATGAGCAGAGGAGAGGGTAGATTGCTAGTCTTGCCCACAAACCCTCCTCCTTTCTCCGGACTTGGGAGCGGCAAGGGCATCAGCTTGGCTACTCGATTCACTAAGCATCCGCCCCACGCGGTGTTGAGGATGATGCTGTCGTATTGGCGAATTCAGAAGACAACTTGCAAAAAGGCTTCAAAAAATTTTCGAAATGTGCAGAATATTATAATATGGTCATTTCTAAAGAGAAAAAACAAAATCAATGGTGATCTCAAAAGAGCTTTTACTTACATCTAAACTGATGGTAAAGAATAAAATAATAGAGCAAGTAATAAAATTCACTTATTTAGGAGTTGAAATTCCAAGCACATGGAATACGCATATTGAAATTAAACCGCAAGTAATGAAAGGAGCCAAAATATCAGGGTATTTGAATGATGTAATATGGAGAAAGAAATATATTAATGTAGAAACGAAGTAAAAATTTACAAAACTATGGGGAGGCCAGTAATAACATATGGAGCAGGAATAAGGGTCGATAATAGAATAACTAAGACTCTACTTAGAACATCAAAGAGGAGTACATTAAGATCAATATTGGGTGTAACAAGATGGGATAGATTGACAAACCAAGATATAAGAAATGGATGTGACATTGAAGACATTAAAATTTACAAGAACAAGAAGAAGAAGAAGAACAAGAAGAAGAAGAAGAACAAGAAGAAGAAGAAGAAGAAGAACAAGAAGAAGAAGAAGAAGAAGAAAAGAAAGAATGAGAACGTTTTCAGGTAGGACAGCAAAAGACTAATCAAGAAAGCGAGAGATTCAAATCCTGTGGGGAAAAGGGACCCAGGTAGACCGAAGAAAAAATGGATCGAGAGTTGGATTTCCACATCTCCTGAATTATCCTGATGAAGTGCGAAGAAAAACGGGTGTTAACCTTCATAAAAGAAGAAGAAAAGATATTTTGTCTTTTAGAAAAATAAATTATTATATGAAACATTTAATATGAAGTATCGTCTTAAGAAATTTTTCCATAATGGAATTATGGTAACCGTAATAAAATTACAGTGAGATAACTAAGACACTTAGAATGCTGCCTTAAGCCTAATTCTATTCGTTGTAAATCAAAGATGCCGGAGAAAATAATAAATATATAAGTTTATTTCCATGGTAAAAACTAATATTATGCAAACATGCGATCAAGATCTGTAGCACGTAATTTTCTTTACTGTCGCTTGATATCATGTTTCTTATGTACAGAAATCAAATAATCCATAATATAGTGCAAACAAATTCAGTGATTGAAACAGCGTTAACTCACCAAGTAATGTGCTTTCACATTATGTTGCTGATCTTGCAAGAGCATTCTTCGTTCTCCAACTTGAAGATCTCGCTGTAGTTCGCTGGGACTTGTAGGAGTTCGTTGTATAGACCAGGTCGCATCAAAGTTCGCGCTCGCCTAGCTGGCTCGTAGCTGGCATGCGTAATCATTTTTCCGAAGATATATGCAGAGACAGTTAATTAAATTTTATGTTTGTGATTATTGAGTTACTGGCTTTTAAATAGTGATATTCAAATATGGTTATAAATTAGTACTTGTATTAAATCATACTATTGCAATTATTGTCTGTTTACTGTAAAGTCAAGCAAGGGCCTTAACTTCAGCAAGTCAACCTCGTTAATGCATCTGCTATTTTTATGGAACTTTGGATATCGCAATACAACCTATCCAATAAACATGAGTGTTAGATATAGTTTATCGAGCTTGAATAAAGTCATGAGCTGATATTTCATACTTTCGATTCAGTTTACTTCCCAGGAAAACATCACAATAGCAGAATATGATTTCCACTCTGCTAGCTGCACGTTGTTCATTCTTATATCAAATTCTGAATCACGAAGGAGGCTTAGGTAATTCCGTACCCTTATGAACTGAAGTTCAGGAAATGAGTGTGGCATAATATGTCCAAAGTAAATGCCTGTAATCCTGAAACAAAAAGTTATATTATTTTGTAAAGACGGTATTGAAGGTGTGATAACTGCCAGCTTGACGCGTGCGGCAGTCCCATTACAACATAGCGCCAGAATTTTTCCATTTTTTTCATTACCAGGGTTCGGAAGAAGAGTTTGCCAGTTTGCCGAAAATTCGCCGTTTTCCGGCGCACGATTATATAACTTTCTCTTTCTATGAGGTAAGTACAAGAAAGTAAAAATTCAATTGTTTGCTCCTCCACTACATAACGAAATTATTTTATCATTATATCTTTATGATTCGTATTCTAACACGAACTATTTTTCAATTTTTTAGAAGTTATATTAAATGACACGGACTGAAAATTACAAAATGCTTTCTTGCATTCCATATTAATTTCGTGCCTATGAATCCATGAAATCAGAATATGTACACCCATGACATCATAACACGGCATCGTACCCTGTCGTGCCTTACCAGCGTGTGCTCCGCAAGGTGCCTTCTTTTTTGACTGGCGGAACCGAATTCTGAGTCTCGCTGCTCTTCAGTGGCGTTCGAAGTTTCTCAGATCTCTTCTAGGAGTACGCCGGATGTATTCACGGCCCACAGGAATGATTTACCGTCCCGCTTGCTTTCCTGTCCTTTACTTTCCCATCTCTTCCTCAGGAGCCAATTGAGGCTGTTGAGTCCTAAAAGCGCCATCAAATAGTTTATTTTGTGTTTTCGGGAGCGTCAAATTGTATGAACATAAGTCTTGCAAGTGTAATGCATGTTATATTCAAAAGTGGCTCTGTTCTCTCACAAGAACACTACATCGTGAGATCCACAGTCATCGACTTCTGGGATTTCCCCATCGAGATATCACTGGTCCATTGTCCTAGCCGGGACAAGCTCAAGATGTGAGTGGTAATGTAGTGTCAGTTTCTTGGTCTGATGTGAAGGTAACGCTTTAGTAATCGCCTGGTCTTGATCGGAGAAAGCACGAATCTCTTAGAGCATCCAGCAACATGAATACTCCTCCAGTCTGAAAAGCCACCACTCTCGACAGTCAAACCCCACGACCTACTGGTCACGAAGACAGGAGTGGGAACAGCGGCCCTCACACATCTCAGCGGCTCCGCCGATATCAAAAGCGGCTACGTAAGTGACAAGAAGCTGAGTTCTCCGAAATAGAGGAACGGCCCATTGTCCGGCGCCTCCGCGCCGCCAACCGGCGAGTGTGCCGCCGCTGCACGTCGCGCCGACGCCCCGAGACGCCCCGAGACGCCCCTGCGACGCCCCTGCGACGCCCCTGCGACGCCCCTGCGACGCCCCTGCGACGCCCCTGCGACGCCCCTGCGACGCCCCTGCGACGCCCCTGCGACGCCCCTGCGACGCCCCTGCGACGCCCCTGCGACGCCCCTGCGACGCCCCTGCGACGCCCCTGCGACGCCCCTGCGACGCCCCTGCGACGCCCCTGCGACGCCCCTGCGACGCCCCTGCGACGCCCCTGCGACGCCCCTGCGACGCCCCTGCGACGCCCCTGCGACGCCCCTGCGACGCCCCTGCGACGCCCCTGCGACGCCCCTGCGACGCCCCTGCGACGCCCCTGCGACGCCCCTGCGACGCCCCTGCGACGCCCCTGCGACGCCCCTGCGACGCCCCTGCGACGCCCCTGCGACGCCCCTGCGACGCCCCTGCGGGCGCGGCGCTCTCTGGCTTTTCATAATTCCATACGGCAGCGCCAGGAAATGAAAATTTTGGTGGATCATGTGAACGGCAGTAAACCGAGCGACGGAGTATACTTCCCGAAAGTTCGAGGATGTATTTTATTGTGCGTTCTGAATTAATATGGGGACGTCGTTCTCCCGTCGAATATTTCACAACCATAGTGGTCTTACACGTAGTCTGTTGAAACGTGTAGTAATATTGTTTGAATACGTTTTCACAGCGTTTGAAATATTATTAGGAATGTTTGATTATTATCGAAAGAGAATAATCAAATAGTCCGAAGAGAAGTCATGTTTGCATTCTCATATTTTTCGAGCTTGCTATAGTTTCATGTGTGGTTCATGGTAATCAAATAGATCTTCAGAACCTTCCCTCATGTTTGCTTTCTCGTCCTTATGAAGGTACTTCGTGAGAATTATTTTCGCGCCCTTGCAAAAGAACTTCGTAAGAAGAGAAGGTTATGTAATCGTAAGCCGAAAATACAGACCAACGTCTTTTCGGCAGCAAAACTCTTAATGCCGAAATCTGGTAACAAAAAAATGGATAAATCATTCTGCTAAATATAGAAAAAATGCACCTAACACGTGGTGAGGCTAGAATCCATGTTGTGTAGGTCATTGTTATCGAAAAATCAATTAAAGGCAAAACACCAGTCTGCCAGTTAGGAGCTATCGTTAACCATAGTTAACAATAGATCTTAAACAAGAGGTCCTCAAACTTTTTAAACAAGAGGTCAGTTCACAGTTCTCAGGCCGTTGGAGGGTCGACCTATAGTAAAAACAAAACAATGAACAAATTCTTATGCACACTGCATGTAACTTGTTTTGAAGTGAAGAATAAAACGGGAACAAATACAATATTTCAAATAAAGTAAACTTTACAAACTTACCAGTATTTCAATGGGAATTATTGGTCTGTACAGCAGTTAATCTGTATCTGGTTGGAAATTTCAAATTTTTAATTCTAGAAAAAGTCTGTTCAAAGACGTAAAGGCTGCCAAAGATGATTGCCATTTTGAGTGTATAGTTCCAGAGATGAGTCCTTGAATGGGTCTTTCAAAGAGTCGCAATTCTGCAGTTCAGCCAATTCCATTTGGTAAATTGTATGCACATTTTCAATGTCAATAGAAAGTGCTTTATGGGAAAGCTGTATGTCCTGTTTTTGAAGATGAAGGTATTTAAATCTAAATTGGAACTCCGTTTGCAATTTTTCCAGTGAATCCACGCATGTTTTGTTTGGGAATACAACCGATGGTTTTTCCGCTAACAGATTTTGAGTTGTGGGTAGATAGCAGAAGTTTTCTTTCTCCACTTGTTTGATGAGGCCTAATTTTATTTCAAATGCTTTGACATGTGATTACATATCACAGATGAGCTTCCCCTTTCTTGGAAGTTGCACACTGAAATTGTTGAGTAGCTCTGTTACATCTGTCAGAAAGACAAGGTGTCATTTCCATTCTGCATCATTGAGCTCTGGTACTTCTTTGTTTTTCTGCAAGCAGAAAAGTTGTAATCTGTGGAAGGAAGTCATAAAAACGTATCAAAACTCTCCCTCTACTCAGTCAATGGGGTTATGTGTAATACAGAACATCTTCATAGCCAAACTTTAGCTCAGACAGAAATTCCTGAAATTGTCTGGTTTAGTGCATAGGCTCTAATGATGTTAACACAAGATACCACAATTTTCATATCAGAGTCCCACTTCAGTGATTTACTACACAGCACGATTAGTTGTCACGCTGGCAAGTTTAGCTCAGTGTAGCTCCAAATCGTTCACAGTTTGGCAAACCTTTTCATAGATATCCTCTCCTGTAGTTGTTCCTTTGATGCTTTTCAGCGCAGCAAGCTCTTCTGTGACTTCGGAATAATCATTCGTCCCACGAATAAAAATTGCATGTGCAGAATCACGAACATCATTGCTTTCGTCTACTACCGAGAACAAATATGAAAGTTTTTTATGAAATTAATTCCCGGGATTGGTCAATGTGGATAAAAAACAATTAGTTATGCCAACGTTTCAAAATATTTACTTTGTTCATCAGAACTAGAGTACAAAGACAAATCAGCAATGCACGAGGGAAAAAATTAATATTAATTAATTAACACTACACAAAAAACTATTATAAACTAAGACAAATAAAGCACCAAAATATAGAAAGTACACACCTTACTAATACACATTAAGGTCCAGCTTCATTCCAGCCACCACACCCAACGCCGCATGGAGTCTGAATCGGGCCACGGCCAGAACCGCAAAATAATGAGAACTGGTTGAATTGAATAAACCACGCGCTACAGCCACTCCATGCCCCACCACCATGTGTTTCCGGTCAGGTACATGCTAAATTAGCGATACAATACCAGATGTACTGACCAAATTTGTTCGGTTTTGACAAGAGTTCTGGATTACGAATAATCTGTACTAACGATAGTTCCAATACGCTTTCTCATCCAACGTCAAAACGGCAATTATTCAATGTTTTCGTATTATTTTTTGGAGTTGAAAATAAAAAAAGCAAATTGTTACAATCACTTATATATCGATTATTAAAAAAGTTTTGTGTCGCGAACGATTAGGAAAGGTCCAAAACACTTCTCTCAACATTAGAAGGAACAAAATATTAAAAGTGATTTTACTAGTTTTTTGGAAGGGTTCTGGGTCTCGAGTGGTCTGTTCTACCGAATGCTAACACACATTCTCATCCGACGATAAAACCGGTAATTATTCAATGTTTTTCTGTTCAGACAGACGGGCATACTGACGGACTGGCGGACTGGTGGGCGACCGACGGAGGGGCAGATGTACGGACGGACGGACAGACGGAGGGTGAGAGTACGGTGGGAGGGAGGGACGGATGGACGAACGAACGAAGGGAGGGGCAGGCGGACGGCCGGAGGGACGGACAGACAGGCCAACGGGTAGACACGCACAGACATTCTTCTAACACGAATATTTATTTCTTAATCTAATATATACATTTATACATACACATATACATTTATACATTTCAGTTGCCGTCTGGCGTAGTGTAAATTCTTACACTACGTCCTTTAGGCTATCCGAGGACAAAAATTAATAAAAACATTGAAACCATTTTTGAAGAAATTTAAAAAAAGTAATTCACGTTAATTTCGCTCAAACATGAAAATGACCATTCCAAACTCGCAGGGCTTCGAGGTCGTTTATATCTATCCGGGAATATCGATTTTGGAGAAAATCATCTGAGCGACGCATCTGCCCTAGTTTTGGCAGACAGACGGACTCATGGACGGACCGGCAGACGTTTTACCATCAATCGATTTTTCGTTTTCGAGAACCCACAAAACATGGATTCTGACTATACAAACTGTCAGAGGAAGTAATTTATTATGAACAGAATAAGATTCTCACTTCTTCGTTACGAGGGCCCAAAAAAACGAGATTATCTCAAGAATTCGCCGATTTAGAGCGCGCTATGACGAAACTATTTCTTACGAAGTAAGGCAAGAAAGTAAAAACCACACAATAATTACGTAATTGGGTTTGTCAATAATACACTAAAGAAAGCATCCGGCAGTGTTTGATTTTGAATATTCTCGTGGAAGTTTCTTTATCGACTACCCCGAAAGGAAACTGGCAACGGTACGGGTTGAGGCGCTGGGCAGTGAGGCGATCGCGGGCCAGCGGCTGCCCAGAGGGCGACCTGGCCACCGGCGGCGGTTCACAGGGGCGAGCGGGCGAGCGAGCGAGCGTTATTTTAGCTCGGACCGGCGCCGAGCCAGGAGCTCTGCAGATCTGATGAATCGTATTTTTAGCGCGTTTCATGTACAGGTGGGAGCTTGCTATTAGCGTCAGTGTGTCTCCCCTAATAACTTTTGAACCCCTCTGCTGAAGCTAACCGCATTTCGCGTGGTGCGAAAACATTAAAGGAACATTACGATCCCGTGCATTCTGCTAGGGCGAGGGGGTGGACGGGGCGCAGGCCAGTCTAAAGAGGGGCACTTAGCGTCGGTGCCGGCTCGCTGGCCACGCAGGCCCCGACTTGCCGGCGCGCGCAGCCAGACGACCGCACGAGGCGGCTGGCTTTCAAATTTTACGCACTTCATACTGTTTGATCTTCCGCGCTAATCTTCCCCCATTGTGAGGTGAAAGCGGGGGGATTCGATTTGCAACCGCCCTCTAAACTCGCGCAAGTGACACAGAAGGGTTTATTGTATAGAAGCATGTTAATTATTATTATTATTATTATTATTATTATTATTATTATTATTATTATTTAACTATTATTATTATTATTATTATTATTATTATATTCACTAAGATTTCTATTTCTATTATTTACAGTGATATTATTCATTTTAACTAAGATTAAAAACAATTAAAAACTGTGAGATTAGGTAAAGAAAAACTAACTGAATGTTCAAAAGCAATTCGTCTCAGTATTGAAGGTAAACTAGACGAACATCCCAATCGACGTGTCGCAGAATAATTTCCCAAACTTCTTTGCAGCAGAGATTAGAATACTACAATACAAAATTTAATGATTACAATCATCTAATTTTATACTATAAATATTACTTTAGATTTTAACACGCATAGTATCTAAATGTACAAAGGATTCTTGCAACAGGAAAACCTTAACCCATCTTTTTAATATGTGTGTTCATGTCTAGTGTTAAATGTCATCTGATAATGTGTTGTAACATAACGTAAAACGCAAAATAGCGCCACAAATCTAAACATCTCTTCGAAAAAAGACTATTGGTCTTGCTTCATAAACAGCTGTACTGTCCCCACTACTCGATATCAACCTTTAGATCGATCATTATCTATACAGTGTTCATTCTTATGATATAATACCTGAGCACACAGACTTTCAATAAATGGTAAAATTTCAAATGACGTTCGTTGCTATTTGTTTGCATTTTCACCAGATTATTAACAATAGACTCGTGTATTAATTTGTACATGTTCATCTGCATTTGTGATATCCAGCATTGTAACTGAAGAGTATATGGGTTAGGTAGTTGTATGTATAATACTTTCTCTCGCATGATTCGTAAGAATGTTTACCTATTTCATCAGGTTTTATATTGTGTTATTCATCTCCAAAAATATGAGATACATATTCCAGGATATTTCTGTTTAATATGCCGTCGACTGTATTTATTTAACATTCAAAAGAAAATACGCCTACAGCGCAGCAGGAGAGGGACGTTATTGAATATTCCAAGAAAAAATAACAGTAGTTCTTCAAATACAATAACTGAGAACCAATGCCAACATATTTCACAAAACACAGCAAACAGTTGAATAAAAGAAGTCCTTTTCGATTTCATACAAAATGTACAAGGTGCAGAGAAGTATTTCATTTATTTTCTGTTATTCGAAAGTTTAATAAATGTCATTTGTAAAAGCATGTTTATACTGTACTAATATAATTAAATATTTTGTAAAAGTTTACACATATTAACAGAGAAAACAAAATATCCTTAACGGAATTGTTAGATATCTTCTCTAGTAGTATGTAATAGTAAGAGTGTAAGAGTGATAATTCTCATTAATGAATAGCCATCATACACAGTAGCACAAAATGATTTTTCTGTGGTGCTGGAAGGCGGACGATAGGTGTAGTGTCCAACCTTTGAATACCTTTTATCATTGTAAACTAGTCATGCTAAAACAGAACATAGTTTCTCGCCCATACTTTCAAGCAAAATTATTCAAGAAGTACTTATTTACGAAAAATTGTACAGCACTTATTTTAAAATCTATCTTTAGGGAACAGATTTCATTAAATGAAAAAATATCTATCTTCATAAATGTAGTTGTAGGAAGACGCCGAAAAAATTTTGAATATTTGGAATTTTCGAAAAAGCAGGGTTTCCAACGAACATGAGACCTGCATCATTCTCATAAATGTCCTTTACATTATCCAACAACAAAATTTAATCAAAAACTGTGTTCTTTTTTTTTTTTTTTTTTAAATTTGGAAATGTATCAGATGCTTCATATAAAGCACCCCCCAAAATTAAAATATTGGTTTCAAATACAAGGGTCCCTGACATCAGACAGACCGATTGGAGAAAATCTGCCATTCCAATCGGCTTAGGGGATTAAAAGTTTTTCAAAAAGCTGAAGACTTTTTCATCTCCGCCTTCCCTCCCTCCAACCGCATCGTGGTTTCTGGCCACAGACGCTCATGTTTTCCTGGGCGCATAAACCAACGCGGGCAAAACTCGCGTATCCCTAGCCTTCAAGCACCTTTTGGCCACAGCCCGCTGGGTAAAATTGCCTTGAAAGAAAAACAGCGCCTCTTATTTTTCTTGGAAATACGAGTTCGTGATTGCCCGTATACTGAAGGTCTATGTGAGTAAACGCGGCCCAACAATAGGTTGTTACAGAGCAGGTAGCAAAACGCCCTCGTCCATACAGAAGGGTGTCTAGCCCGAGTTAGAATATACTTTATATAGTGGCGGAAGCGCCGCCATCTTTGCAGCAAATTGAAGTCTTTTTTTTGTTCAGTCAAAGCAGCCCCCTTTGGGCAATTATTCAATATATTAAATTTGTGCTATTTGAATTGTATAAAATGTAAATCAAAGTCTGAAGCAGAAATTAGGTCTTAGAAAGTACTTACGTAAAAAGGATATATTTGTGATTGCATTACTAGTATTTTTTACAGTTATATGTCGAACATACTGAAAGTATTGTGAATATTATTATTCTAACTACTAATATAATAGAAATGCAGTTAAACGAAAAATGCAACAATATAGAAATAAGATTTGGTACAAAAAACTCGTCGATTCAGTGTAACAACAGTCCTATATGCCACCACTCATGATTGACTACAAAAAGCATGACCGCCCTTAGTTCTGCGTGTCCACCAAGAGAGCTGAAACATAGGGGAAACCACCCTACGAAGAATATTCTAACTCGCTGGTCTTGCCCACCAACGAGTAATGGTTCCACTGAGGGGAGAGGGCACAGACAGCCGCTGCGATGAGCTGAGGACCCGAGCCACGGTAAAACAACACGGACAAAAATAGGCGTTTGAAGGCGGTTTCGGAAAACTATTAAACACGAGATGCGCAAACATGGAGAAGGGAAACTATCTCGTACCCCGTGCGTGAGTCAGCTTTTTGGATTCGGATCTGGCAAAGAGCACAAACAATCCGATTTTAGCGCGCAGGGCCAGGGCGGTCGGTAGAAGCGACTGCGTCGCCTGCGCCGGGAACCGAAGAGGGACCGCCGCAGCGCTTCCGCGAGGGACTGTATCTCCCGCCCGCCCACTCGGCGCCGCCTACGCGGCCGTTTGCAGGGCGTATCGCCTAATCCGCCGGGCGCCTCCGCCCCTGCCGCCGCCGCCGCCGCCGTGCTGGGCGTGATTTGCTGCACTGCGCAAACAGCGGAGGCGGCAGCGGCTGCGGATCACGACGGAGGCGGCGGCGGCGGCGGCGGCGGCGGCGGCGGCGGCGGCGGAGGCGGCGACGGCGGCTGTGGCGGCGGCGGCTGTTGCGGCGATGACGTCGTCCTCGCAGGCTTGCTGATGTGGACAATGGGGAGGCGACTCGGCCGCAAGCGGTGGTGTTGGCAATCGAAGTGACCTCGGCAATCGAAGTGACGAAAAATCGTCTGTCATATTATGATGTAACAGCCACCTTTTACTTCTAGAATCCATAGTATACAGAAAGTTATTTAATACTGTAAAAAATAGATGTCGAGATTTTAAGGAAACTACGTCTCAAGAGGTTCCAGACACCAAAAAAATGTTGTTTTTTTTTATTCGCGTCTCTTTCCGTCCGACTGAACAGCACTAGCTCTTTAACCATGAAGTGATTTTTCACCAAAGATGAACTTCCTGAATTGATCTATCTGCATTTCCCACCCAACAATTTTTTTTATATATTAGGTGTACCGAAGTGTGGTGTTAACATCAAAAGACTAGAATATTTCTAAATTTTCCAAAAATGGCACCAGTTCTTTTCTATATGTTTTCTCGAATGTGCGCTTATAAAAATGGCACATGTCCGATTTCCATTAAAATCTCTGAATTTTATAAATTGTCCCGCCAATAGACGTCTTTCAATCGTAAGACGTAAATTAACTTCTGAAAAAATTCCTGTTAAAATCGAACCGAATTGCCGGCTGAGTTTAGATGTTTCTGCAGCGACTCTGACTGGGAATTTCTAGGATTTTCGACATTTGCTATAAACAGTAGAAACCCGGTAATCCGAACTAAGTGGAGGTGTGGTCTGTTCGGATTATCCGAAAAAATGTACCGTACGTACACAAACATACATAGGTTTACTAGACAATGCACTACAGCGTGCGATGTGAGAAAATGGCCACGTCGTATAGCGATTGCATCATCTCATCATCACATTGCATTATCAAGCAGATTCAGTTTCTTACGGTTCTTATTTTGTAAGTTCCTCTCAGTGAAAATTACTGCTACATAAATATGTAATATACACCGTAGATATCAGAGCAATAAACGTTAGGGGATTACATCGTATGTCATTACATCGTATGTTACATCATGTATGGTTGTGATAAGGGTTTACCATTATCACGCTCATAACGCAGAGCGCACGCATTAAGGAGTTGCTTTATCAAAGAAAGAATTCTGCGACCCACGCCTCATGCAGCAAGTTTCGAGAGAAGAGGAAATAAACCACGCCTCATGCGGCAAGTTTCGAGAGAAGAGGAAATAAAGAGGAATAGGAAATAAACACTGTGGAAGAATCTGTAATTATAGCGTGCATCTGTTCACCATCATCTAACACATTTGCTATGTTCTGACGGAGAGTCGTGACCTGATTTTCACGAGAATAACCCGGACGGAAACCATGCTGTCCGTAATCGTCATTCCGATTTATTCCTGAAACTCCGTAAGTACTCCGCTATTAAGTGCTCCATTTGTTTTCAAACAAGGGATGTTTAGCTCATAGGCCTGAAATTTGCAACGTTTGCGCGGACTCCTCCCTGGTAAATTGGTACTACTGGCAGAGGTGATATGCGCGGTGGACTGTGAAGTGACAGATGGGATCTGTTGCATACCATACTCCTTCATCATTCCATAGCTCTGATTTCTTACCTGACGAAGAACCACCACAAAAATGGAAGCTTGTGGAACGTGTCTGTAGCTGAAAGATAATTAATTGGGAGCTTGTCACCATCACTTAGAAATAAATTGAGGGAATGTAGTTAATGTATATAATTAAAAAATTAAAATGTTACAAAAGTTAAATGATGAATCTGATATGCTGCTTTAAAACATACTTCATTGATTATTCATTCTACTAATACAAATAATGCAATTGAATGTTTGCATGATATGTCGTGGTTAATAGTCATGCAACCAATATAGTCTATGAACAAAATGATAAAAAACGCAATTGTGAGAGATTCACATTGGAATAGACGCGAGATGCTGTAAGAAAAGACATGAAAATTATGTGCAATGTCCGGAAGAACTGCTGTGCATGGTGATGTAATAGGTAGACAACTTCTAGTGGTCCAGATGAGGATTTCTTGTTACCGCTAGAGGTTGAATGCGGGTTAGCAGGCCTGACATACGCTAGGAAACGTTGTCGTGTACGTGATGTATGAAGTAGCATGTTCTCGCTAGAATGCTTCTCTGTACAGTCACTGTTTAACCAAGAACACGAACACTGTACCTTTGTGCAATATGCACAAATGAAATTATTGCTGCAACAATAAATTAGAGTTCTGCAGCATGCACATACACTGACGTGCGATGTAATAAGTTCACAGCTCAGTCGATTGTAACTAGAATAATTGAAACACGTTGAACTGCGGAAGCAGCAATTAATAGTCTTGAGAGCGTGAAGGTGCCTAGACTCGACGGTGCGAATTCCATGTGCTGTAATTGATTATTTAAAGTAAGATAATTAGCACATCGTACGATAATTCAACTATTGCACTGACTTTAAACAGCTTACACACGCGTACGTTGCTAACATTGCGATGTGAAAAGTGAGAGAATGAGTACGAGCTTGTGTGACGTGGATGAGCCTGAAACAAGAGGTTCTCTCAAACTGAACTGACTGCCGCGGGGCACCCGTCCGGCGACCAAGGCATTCCTGCGCTTTCGGTTTGCAGCCAATGAAAGCGTTTGTTACAGTATATTGTAATTATGAAACTAAATTTATTTTTATTTACAAATGAAATAAATCGTAAAGTTACTTTGCATTTTCAAGTGTGAAAATTAGGATGCTAGATTTATGTTTAAGAATGTTGAGGTGATAATGTTGCGTCATTGCATTGCCTGTAGCTGCCACGCGGGGCGGACGGTTGGTGCTGGAAACGAGAGGGGAGTGGGGGGGATATTCTCAGAACCATGCTTTCTGCGCGAGATAGCAAATTACAGTTACGAAACCTTTACAGAAATGATTCGTACTGAACTTTGGCTGTATTGATGTGCGTGTCGAAATAAATGAAATAGATTTTATAAATAGGTAGCTTGCACGAACAACTACCAAAGCTTCTTTATTATCAGAAGGTATACTCTTGTTACTTTATCGCTACCACTTACGCAGTAGAGATAAATTTATGTAATGCCGCTCTTTTTCCCGGGCCCTCGTAACGAAAAAGTGGGTAAATCCAATTTGTGAGAGGAAGTGCTTCAAATGACTTCCAATAGAGGTTTAGAAAATCCGTTGATATCGCGCCTCGACCAACAGAATTATTTTTTCCCTATTTTTCGAATAGTTTTCGAATTAAAAGTGAAAGTTTCTGTCGCAATGCCAATTCAGATATCTGGAGTGTCATTTTGTCCCTTCGCAGGAGCGGATGTGACGGCCATAGTAGGGTAGGGAAGATCGGGAAAATGTGGTGGTCAGATTCAGGCAAGACCAATTGCCACATATGCAGAGACTGTAATGATGGTAATTTGTGCTTCTCGCGAGGGCATATCAGCGCATATTTCATGCTTTATACAACAGTAGTTAATGCAGTTAGTTTATAATGTTATAATAAAGCAACATTATAAATGAGTTGCATACTATATTTTTTTGTATAACAGCATTATACATTTATAAGAGAATCAAACTTAATTTTGCGAAACAACTTCCCTGTGACGACTCGGATATTTGACATCGTGCGAGGTGGTCTGCTGTTCCATGTAGATCTACCTCCCCCCAATTCTCTCGCTACGATTGGCTGAATGTGTGATGACGCAATCATTCGTGATAAATAATCTAATACGTCATCATTTGTGCCGTAAAATGCTCGATTATGAACGATTTCTTGCAACAGAAAAGGTTTATTTTTATAATGCTCCAATACAAAAACATATTTGTTCCCAGTCATTGGCTCTGTGTTATCTACCAGAGCTGGGAACATGCATTTCTCAGCGCGCCTTGCAGAGTGGCTGGTTACAGCTCTCAGCCCGCACGTGAGTTGCTTGACGTGCTATTCACAGAATCCGTCGGCTGTGACGCTGAACGGCAGCGCCGAATTCCTGCCAACCAACCGGCGCCACCAAATCCAATGTTCTGGCAGCTTTCGAATCTTTTATGTCGATTCGACAATCTGCCCCTACCTTAACCCTAATGCATAGCATCACAGCAAAATTCAGTTAGAATCAGAAACGAAAAGTTCTCCGCGGTTCTATGCTGTGGCATTAACACTACTGTGCGTGTTATTTTGAAGTTACATTTCATCTTTATAATTACCGCACTTTTCAAATATTTCAGTGCAGCAATTGTAATTAATGGTACTCCAGGTACTCCGAATGTTAGTAGAGTTAAGCGAAGAAGTTATTGAGAGACAATTAGGAAGGGAATTACGACCCCGATGGTGGCTCATGACTTTAAAAAGCTGGGTGCAACCCTGGGTGTGGCTTGACGGCCTGATTATTTGGTAAACGATTGTTCGCGGCGAGAACCCGTCTCGTTCCGTGTGTAGTTTCACACTTGTAATTTCCATAATAAGTTACAAACTGTGCCTCTTTACCGAGGCAAGAAATAATATCTGTACCGCATGCCAACTGCAGCGTTCCTTCAAGTACGTGTAATGACGACCTGGTGCCGATGAAATCTTCGCTCCCCCTATGCGGTTAACTTTGCCAGTCAGCCAGTCTACATGGTACCAGCACTTCAAGCTACATTAGATGTGAAATGTATGTGCATGTCGTTTGTTGAAGTGGGTGCATTTGAAGTGAATAAATGTTATTTTATTCTATTCATATTTGTATGTGTAAACATTGTACAAAAAATTCCGCAACCCACATCAAATTCAAATTATCCTATTGAGGTATGTAGTGCATGTAAAGTGTGGAAGTCACGGGTAAAGATAGGACAAGGTAGAGGAAGGAAAGATCGCGCGCGGTCCGTAGCCCGTTTGTTAGGGTACTGCTCCAGCATTCGCCTGTTGATGATCGAAAAAAAAAACACGGAAAACTACCGATCAGAGCAGCCGGGCGATAGAATTCTCCTCCAGAGAGCGGCTGAATTCGACCTAGCTGTCTAGCTAGTGTCGATAATTTTACCACCGTCGGGACTCGAATCGTAGGAGCTCCTGGTCATACACATTGCAGTGGCATCAACACCCTTAGCCATCTAGTACGCCGGTATGTTGAATTGAAAGGTGAAAACCCCAGGAACCCTGCCTAGAGTTCGCTTTGTCCATCACGGATTGCACGTGCACTGGCGGGGAATCGAACCCGGCCCTCGGCGGCGGAAGGCGAATGCGCCTGCCATCGCCCCCCCCCTTTAGCGGCCGTGCAGCGCTCGCAATTGCGTGGGCTTGTGCTGCGCTGCGCCGCGCGCACCGCTGGGCCCTCAACGGCTCCCCTTGCGAGGGGAAGGCGGCGGCCGGCTGCGCACACGCGCTGTTTGCACACGGCCCACGGCCTCGCGTCCCTCGCGCGCGCCTCGGTGGGGAGGGGAGGGGAAGAGGAGGGGAGGGGAGCGAGGCGCCGCCTGGGGAGGGCGACCGGCCGTCCGGCGAGGGGACAGGGGGACACTGTCGCGACGGACTCCACACTCAAGCCACGGCCAGTTATTTACCAGCGCCAGTTCCTTGATTGGCGGCGGATTGGCGAAGGCGCTCCTCTGCCGCGTTGAACGAGGGAATGATTGATTGGTAATGATTCCGGGCGCGTCTACTGCTAAAGTTATTAGTCCCGTAGTGTCTTGCAGGTTTTTTATCGCGGGAGGTGGCGGGTCTCTCCCCGCCGGGTGGCGAAATCCGGCACTGACCTATTCTCTCATCAGCTATCTCCCAAATAAGGGGTGTAATGGTAAATGCACCGACGTACATGTGAAGTACGCATTGTTCAAGAAGAGCAATGAATACTTCTTTCAAGCTGTAAGTGAAAGAAATATTACCCCTTCATGCTTAAATTAGGGTCGCGCCGGGAGCGGGCGCTCAGGCTACGGTCACGGGTGATTAAGCTACTCGGACCGCTGTCAATGCTAACACGATACAGGCGTGGAAACAGAGACGTTTGGGGAACTCGCGGGTTTTGAAAAGGGCAAAAGCCCTCTGACAGTCATGTCAATTTATGGCGTCGAGGGCATGCCGAGTCCTGGCGGGGGAGGCGGCGTAATGGCCTCGTTAAACTCTCTGTTTCCCATATAAGGATCCTGTAGCGTTGAGAGGGGGGGAGACCGCCTAAAGACTTTGCTGCGTGCACTTCACGCTGCTCTGCAGCTCTATTTTCTTATATTAAAAACTTTCATACTTCATCGGACTTAGTCTCTGTAATTGAAACCTCGCTGACCACCACGCTCCTACAGGGAACTTAGCTTCCCTGCGAACCCAATTTTTATTGCATCCTGTACTGCAAGCAATTGTAATTGCCTGCAATCGCTGCTAGTAGCACTACACCTGCAGCGAAAGGCATTACAGGGGCAATGCCCCTGCCAGGACAACTTGTAAGTTCATGGCTGGTCTCCGGGCATGTGTGGTAATAATGTGCATATAAGTGTAGGGGTCAGTATAAGGAAGAGGAAGGAATACACGCTCGCGGTCCATTGTTCGTGTCTTGCTCCGCACCTCGTGTTGATCTAAGAAACCACGGAAAACTACTTATCAGAGCAGCCTGCCTCTAGAATTCTCCTCCAGACAGAGCTTTAAGGGGACCAAGCTTTGTAGCTTGCGCTGAAAATGCTGCCACCATCGGGACTCGAACCCTAGGACATCGCGGCGAGGGAACAGCAGGACGGCACTAGTGCGTTTTAGCCTGATGTGACTGAACGCATTGGTTAAGAAAAAAATACAGTCAACTCTGGTTATATTGAGGCTCGAGGGACTAACATTTTCTGGTTTAGTTTATAATATTCTCACTCTATCGGATAATCCCATATTAGAATGCCATTTTTCAATTATAATTGATTTAATTATTCCGCATGTACAGTATGATTTCCAAAGGCCGCGGATTGTCTGCTCTTCTTCTTCACTTTCTTCACACTTCATTTTGCATTGTCCCATCTGTAAATATCTTAGAACAATGTTATCACCCTTCAATGCGTCTTCTTCGGAGCACATTCTTCCTTTTTCATTCTTTTTTATCCTATTTGGTTTCTTCTGTTTTAAAAGACCATTGAATTCGAAATGTGCAAGCAAGATCCGATTTCACTAGTTTTAAACTGGAGGCCGTGTTCATAAAGTCCTTGACGAGACAAAATTGGCACTAATGAGCTGGAAAAATTCCCTCATTGGTAAAGTTCCTTCAATCTCTTGATGTTACATGAATGCGGGAAACTGAATTAGAATTCGTGACCTTGTGGAGGACTTCGATTGCGCTCTCTCTCTCTCTTTCTCTCTCTCTTTCGCTTTCTCTCTCTTTCTCTCTCTCTCTTTCTCTCTCTCTTTCTCTCTTTCTCTCTCTTTCTCTCTCTTTCTCTCTCTCTCTCTCTCTCTCTCTCTCTCTCTCTCTCTCTCTCTCTCTCTATATATATATATATATATATATATATATATATATATATATATATATATATATATATATATATTGTAGCGATACAGATTTCCTCGTACAAATTAAATAAAATAAACCGGACCAAAGGAAACTTACTGGGAGAATAAACAGGCGGCGTTACGCGCGCAACCCCTCTTTTAGTGACAGCCACGTGCGCCCCCGGCCCATTACGAAAATTTTATGAGAGCTGGTGTCAAAAGATTAACTGAAAAGCGCTCGGACGCAGGCACATCTGGGAAATCTCTAGAACGCCTGCTCGTATTCGGGGAAACCCAGAACGATAATTCTTTCACCGGACAGCGCCCCCTTTCACAGACATGGCCTATGTTCCAGAAGGAACAAGAAAAACACTGTACCCTCACAGAGGCACAGAGTGTGGAAATTTCCTTTGCTTCCCCCGTCGCTATTGGTCGAAAATAGTGTACTACGTCATTACCTTTGGCCAATAGCGACGCGACCATTATAAGGAACTGGAGCACATGAGAAAAAGGGTGGGGGTAAAAGTTTACTTGCTACGTTTTCGATTTACAAAATTTCATTAGACGGAGGGCAGTCGGGAGAGAAACTTCTCTGGGGGGGAGCTATTCGTCGGGGAGAGGCGAGAGTGCCTCTGAGAACATTGGGCTGACTGCAGCAGGCAGAGAAACTTCTCTGGGGGGAACTATTCGTCGGTCAGAGGCGAGTGCGTCTCTGAAGAACTTATAAAATTTCAGTGCGGGCTTGAGCATTGGGCCGACTGCAGTAGACAGAGAAACTTCTCTGGGATGGGAATTAGTCGCGGAGAGAGGCGAACGTGTCTCTGAAGGATTTCTCAATTTTCTGAAGTCGTGCTTGAGAACAATTGTCATGAGAATCAGAGGGACGCATGGTTGATTACTCCGCTCCTGAGATCGGGAGAAAATCCCGGCGATCTACGAGTTCTACCAGACACCGCCAGACGCCGTTAGGCGCCGCCAGACGCCAGCTGCTCCCTTACTGACGTCACCAGACGGCCGATCAGCTATCGACGAGGGGGGGGCATAGGCCCTTGCCGCGCTCCAGTGAAGGTCGCAACCGCCCCTTCGACCGTCGCCGCGCCCGTCCGGGCACACAAAGAACTTTCCCAGGCAGTATAACCCAGGGTATTCACCTCTGTGTAATTTTGTAACGCGGTGCCGCGCCAAGGCACATCGAATTGTCAATTTTTCACCATTGTAATTTTAGTTATAACAATTTTGTACTCTTCCTAGTTATAAGCTTTACTGTTAATTCTGATCTTTAATTTTTCTTTTCTTTTCATTTAACCTCTTCATTTATTTAATTTACAAATGTAACTTCCCTGGTGCATTCTTTTTCTTGCCCAGGAATAAAAGTAATTTTTCTAGCAGTGATCAAAGTGTTTATTTCGTACTTTTATTGTATCTGATTAACAATTCCTTCCATCACCGACTGAGCTACAACCGGGCCGCTAACCGTGCATTCTCCAATGAGATGCCCGGTGGTGTTACAATATATATATATATATATATATATATATATATATATATATATATATATATACACACACACACACACAAGAAAATGACTATTTTGTATGTGAATAGGGTTGACAATAAATTATGTAAATATTATGAAAGTGAAGTGAAATAAAAGAATAAAGGCACAGTAATACGAGGTATTTAGTTGGTTATAGTTATTAACTTCATGAGGATGATAAACACTAACCAAGTCCGTTATTTGTGATATCAACCGTGTGTAGTTGAATGCTTTTCGTAATACCATCTCCTTACAAGAAAAACTAATATAAATAAGAAACACATTTGCTTTTAATACGTAGGACTGAAACGCCATCTTCCTTAATTTGGTACGATTGTTGCTCCAGTCGCATGTCTCCAGTCGCATGTACGATTGTTGCTCCAGTCTCATGATTTATAAAAAATATGCTAATCTATATCCATCTAAAACCTAGAAACGAGGGGCTTTTTTGTAGATTATAGAAATGAGAAATGCTCTAAACTAGCTGTCGGTACACACAATATGACACACTCGAAAAACTATTGGAGAATTTTTAAAATTAGACTCTCGAGAGCTCTAATCAGGGCATTATATTCAACGATCATCGGCCACAATGCTAGTCGTAATGGTGGTGATCTGCACTCGTTGAAAGAATTTGGCAGTCCTCTTCAGTAGTATATATATTGAACAATCGGTATCGAAATGAGTTAAAATTTCTAAACGGTTATTAAGCCCCGACGATGATGCATCAACATCTTCCGCACTTTCGACCTCTTATGAAGATCAAATATTATCATTAATAATAATAATAATAAAAATAGTTAAATAATAATAGTTAAATAATAATAGTTAAATAATAATAATAATTAATGTAAGGGAAAACAGAATTCTTCAATCAATGGCAATTACATCATAGACAATTAATTGAATATATTTCAGAATATTTACAGATACACATGTTAGGCAGATTTATACAATTTTTATTACGAAATAATATTTATTCGGGGAGAGTGAACGAACGGTAATATAGTTTTAAATTAATGTTATTGTCAGCGAACTTAGGTTCGCTGGAAAATCTTGGAATTGTTTTCTAGAGGGAATATTAAACAAATCGTTAACACGCTCAAATGGTTCTCCTCTTTAGTACAAAATAATCGTAAATCAATAATTTAAAAAATGAAAATGTTAATTAAAAGCAAAAAGGAATGTCCAAAAATATCGGAAATTGTTTGATATGTGAAACAGTTCTCATTATGCACATTAGAGTTAAATTATTACGTGCATTAATGAAATTAACTTTTAAATACCATGTAATTTCTGCGTCACAATTGCATCCTGGTTATAATTTTAGCAATCCTCTATTATTTGAAATGCTGTAACCGGGTTAAAAAAGAATGCACAACTTCCAACAGTAGTAGCAAAAATGGTTTTTTAATGTTTCCGTGTGTGAGAGACATGTATATCTATTATACTAAGAGAAATGAATTATTGAAAAAAACTACAGACATACAGTATGAAAATAATAATTCCATGCCTTCACTGGCGAATTCAACTGATAAAGAGAATTTCACAGTCACATGTGCCAACCATAGTTCAATATCTTGATTTTGCAAGAGAAAGGATTTTTATGACATACAAAGTTCAGATCGTAACGTAAGAATATAGTAATTCCAATATTATTATGTCACATGAATAGATGCATTGGAATCTTCCTTTGCAAGGCTGCGACAAAATTATTCCAACTGTCGAATCCCCCTCCCTTTTCATAATTCCCCAAAGTAAAAACGGTCACCCTGCGCCCAGCTACCACGGACGTAAAAGAAGCAAAACGATACTATTTTTCCTTATCGCCGCTATTGAATATCCCTGGCGAAGCGGTCGCCGGTGCTTCCAATATCTGATTCCCGACGTCGCAGCTCCATCCGGCCCTCATCCCCGAGCCGCAGTCGCAGGCGCAGTAACAGGAAAACAACGGCCGGCCAGCCGGCGCCCACCGCGCCCCGCTGCCATTGGCCCGCGCTCCGTGCTGCTGCCTGCGTCGCACTTTCCGCCTCTCGACCCGCGTCGGCCTTGCCACCCCTCCGCCGAGTTGGTCATCAGAGGTCGGGAATCGTATTGCTCAAAAGGTTGCTGTTCTACAAACTCTTTTAGGTCAGTTTTACTCTATCTTCTGAATAAATAGGAATTATTGCAAATGATTATAACAAATGCCATATTAACTGAATTTTTGTTGATAAATTGAATGTTTTGAATGACACCACAACAGCCACTCTCCATTCTTAATTTGGTCCATAAAGAGTACCTATATAATACATAATAGATCAGATAGATACATAATAGATCAGTTAGAGATCTGAACTATTTATCGGATCATTTACTGGATAAAAGAAAAACGGGGGATATTTTTCATTTTAGTGGGTTAAAGGATGGCATATTACATTGACGTACACGTTATTAGAAATATCCTAATAGCCAACTAGTATCCTTTAGCATTTATTAACAGGTGTATTCACCTTTGTTTCGCCCATTACCAACAGAACAAATTACACAAATCATATAACCATGTCCAATGATTTTTCTAAGAACATTATTACACTTCCTTAGGCTGTTAACGTATCAATCAATATCAAGAATGTCTTTAAACATTTCAATTGAGGTGAAATGATTTAACAATTGAAGCTGTTTCTTTTAAAATGGGTTTGTATAAGATTGAATATATTCAATATATTAATGATAAACTTCATTTTAAATAGTTTTACCAATGTGATAAATTTCATTCATGCCTGTTTGGTCCACATTAAAAAAATTATCGCCATACCTTCTCCAGTCATTCAATCGCCATAACCTCTTCAACCCGTGGATTTCAGTGCTTCCCTAATAATACCGGATTCCATCTCGACTCTGGATCAATTTCGCCTTCTTCCAAGTCCATTCGTTCTTGGTGGAATCTTGCTACCTCTTGGTTATTCGCCTGCCCTACCCCAATCCACACTGTGTTTTCTTGAATTGACCAATCTCCCATTGTATTTACCTCTCCCCAAACCTCACACCATCATTGATTACCCCAGATCCATAAAAAAACATACCCTTTGCCTCATTCTTCAAAATGTTAGTTGCCATACTTGCCGTACTTGCCATACCCCGTTTCCAAACCTTGTAATTTAGTTTGTTCTAATTGTTCCCAAAGTCTACACCACTCTCCCATAGCTCGAGCTATTGTCGGAATGCAACACAATTTGTCTCAAGAACTGCCTCTTCGAAAACCTATTCGCTCTATCACACACGTAAGCAAGAATAACACAAGCGTGAAAGGAATGGTCTGTGACAGAAAGTGCTCCCAATTTCGTAGCCTACAACCCGAGTGGACGGGTCACTGCATTGCTCTCCCCAATTCGCTTGCCTCGTTTTCCCGTGCCTCTCTCTTTCTCTCTCTCTCTCTCTCTCTCTCTCTCTCTCTCTCTCTCTCTCTCTCTCTCTCTCTCTCTCTCTCTCTCTCTCTCTCTCTCTCAACCGTTCATCTAATTCACTCTCTAATGATTATGACTCAAGTTTAGAAGATAGCGAATAAATTGTTGATTGGGTGAAATAATCTCCGTGTTGAAATATAGTGTACTATTTCGATTTTGGGGGTTCTTTACATACTGCCTAACCAACAAATTTCAAACTTTTTTCCAAATATTTCTCCAATTGTTTTGATTTTTACTCCGATAGAGCAAGGGGCACTTATAAATGGCGCGAGTCTCATTTTAGTTTAAGTAATTTTTTTGAAAAATTCAAAAGTTCAAGGCGGCGTCCTACTACTGCGAAATTGAACACCGAGAATGAACATAAAATATAGAAACCTGCTCTATATAGACAGATACTTATACACGGTCACATACAATTTTTCGAAAATACGAGTAATTGTGAGTAAAATACGTGCAATTTATAAAAAAATATTTTCTCAAAATATGCTCATTTTTTCTCGAATAACCCGAAGTAAAAATGGCGCGATGGTTTCGTTTTCTGTGAACTTTCTCATTATTGAACATTGTACAAATCAACATTGCAAAACTCCAATATTGACGATAGAAATGTTTTCTTGATGAAATATTTTAAAAAATAGATCTTTAAACAAAATTATGTGCAATTGTTTGATATTATGAGTAGTTTTTTAGTAATTTTTGCTTGAAAGGAAATTAAAAGACCCACATTTAAACATTTCTTAAAACTATCTTACAACTAACTTATCTTACATGCAGCCATACGGGCCAGATTTCGTCCTTTGAAGCAGGTTGGCGCCCTTTCCGGCGGCCATGACCCCGGTTACGGAAGCGGCGGCCCTTCGCCCTGGTGTCTGGCGCGGCGCGGTCAGGCGGAGGCAGCGTCTCGCTTCACCCCTTTGTCCCTTAAGCAAGGCGGTCAGGGCGGCAGGCGGCGTGATGGCGCCCAGGGCGCTAGCAACGCCGGGTCCGGGCATCGGCGGCGTGGCTCACGGCAGCGGTGGTTGCGCCTCGGCCCGTCGTAAGTCCTGGGCTCGAGTTCAAGCACCCACTGTCATTGCCCGTGGGGTTCGTCCTTGCCCTAGTGATACCAGAAGCGGCCCGCGATGTGGCGATGATGCATTCGGGCGGCGGCGTGGAGGCGTTGTGGCGTCTCGCGGGCGCGGTAATGCACCTTAGCGGTGCACGGCGATCAGGCAACGCATTCACCGGCGTCCCCCCAGAGGCCAAAGAAACTCGCCCTCGCCCCTACCTCGGAAAGACACTTCTGCTCGCTCTCGCCTCCCACATCACAATGACCGATCTTGTGTGCTGCAGTTACCTCCTTAGGTTCGCGGGGTCACCTTCCCCCGCTTCATTGTCAGCATTTGGCGGGCCCGCATCACGCGGTTTCTTCCGCTCAATCGCAGAATCTGCGGTCACGCGGTCATTGATGACCGTTTGAATTCCGCCAAGTTCCGTTGAAACTCAAACGTCACCAGAGTTCTGAGAACAGGTGTCGCTGAATTATTGGGTTTTGAAACGGCAGCGTCTATATTTCCCGGTGAGTCAGCGGCGGCGTCCGAGGCGCGCTTCTGTCAAGACAACAGAGCTGCCTACCTGACCGTCTTACATTCGTCCTCAGCAACGTTACATTGAATAAAATGTTAAAATACGCGTCGCAACTCGACGCGTGCGAACGTCCCATTACAATATCCAATCATACAGGAGAATCATATAGGTTTAATTGCAGTTTATTTAGCTAACCTCGATCTCCGATCGTAAAGTATTCAACGTCTTGGTAATTCATTTCATGGTTTCATATAGCGGAAAGGGACACTACTCACTTTCCTTCCGAAAGAGTGAATATTTTGATATCAATTTTGACAAAAACGCTCGTAGCTAATTGTAACAAGAAACCGTGCAAAGATAGCGATTGCACTTCTGCCAATAGAGCGTCATACATTTTTAACGATTTTTACTTCCAATTAAAAGTAAATAGGGTTGATTTCTTGTCTTTCCACCTTTGATAACGAGGTATCCCGGATCTTTTGAACACACACCTCGCCCCTGCAGAGTGTTCATGTTAGCAATAAAGCAGGGACCTCCTCCTCTTCGACCGCTATTTTCAATAACGCGGCATAAGGGAAGAATGGTATAATAATTGACTCATTATTTCGTTTCCAGGCGCGTTAATTACTATGGTAATTATTCCGATAAGGAAAGTGCATGTTTTTATTACGACAGCTGGCAGATGTTCTCCCGCTGGATGGAGCTATTGAGCACCGACCTACAAGTCGGTTTGCGGAGTTATCCCCATGCAAGGTACACCAGAATGACTCCGCCCCATTCGCGATAAGCTCCAAGCCTCTAACTGGTCTCCTGAATTCGGCGGTATAGTAGCGCGTGTAAGTGTGTTAGTAAGGGGGTGAGAATACTACAAGGAAGAGGATCGAAAAATCGCACGCGTTTCCTGGTCCGCTTGTAAAGGTACTGCTCCGGCATTCATTCGGTGTTGATCGGAGAAACCAGGGAAAACTACCGATCAGAGCAGCCAATACCTAGAATTCTCCTTCAGACAGCGGCTGAATTCGACCAAGCTATTGTCGCAAGTTCTGTCGTGATGGCTAACACATATCTATCTCGATCAGGTTGTTCGTTTCTCCCATGATACATTATGCCAATGCTAGTATGGACCTTTATTGTGCTTCTGGCCTTTGTTGTGCTTCTTTGTCGCAATTGTCGAAAATCCTGCCTCCGTCGGAACTCGAAACTTAGAAGTTGCATTGACATCAGATAATGTCCGGAAACTCCTCAGAAAGAACGATAAAAACAAACTAGTAAGGAGATAGGTTCATTAGCATTTTGGTATTTCGTGTAGGAAACAGTAAATGTTGCATTTTCGCGAATTATTGTATATCTTCTGAGCTTCATTTCCAGCATGTCAATGCTTGGCATTTCTATTTAAAGTCATTAAATCTTTCGATGAGAAGGCAGACGATTTCCGCGGCTGATACATACGTCTCTACACACGGTCTCTCCTTTGTATGTACCGTTCTATTTACCCACCACGCCAGAGAAGCTTGTAAGTCAAGAACAATGTCGGTCAAGTATCTCCTTTAAATTCTCAGCCCAGGCGAAGCCCGTAAACTTATCAGCGCAATGTCCGAAACCAAGATGCCGGGTGAAGAGACAAGGAAGAAGCAGTGGTTGAAGGGGATACGTGGAGGTATTGGGAGGGAACCACCATGACAGAACACAACTAACAACCATGCCTAACGCGGGATTACAATTCACAACTTGGATGTACGCGGAGTTGAGTATAATGATCTAAACGCTTCAGTCATCACGCCAGCAAGAAAGTTGAACGAAGAGGGTTAAATTACAGTGTTTTATTGATTAATTAGTGATTCCAGACGTGTCAACTGCTAAGGTTATTAGTCCCGTCAATTTAGTGCATGAGTTTTCCTTGAGCAGTAGCGGTATTCTTCCTAAGGTGAGATTCGGCGCCGACCTACCGTCGGCTGTCGGGGATTTCCCCCAACCAGGCATCTGCAACGAGCGGAGCATTGCCCCAGCTGGGACACGCTCAAAGCTCCCGAGTGGTCTCACAGGTGAGGTAGTGCAGTATATGTTAGTGTACGTGTGGTAAGCCGTGAGGATACGCCAAGGAAGGGGAAGGAAAGGTCGCGGGGATAGGTCCATGGTGTTTTGTTAGGGTAATGCTCCGGCATTCGCCTGGTATTGATCGGAGAAAGCACGGAAAACTAGTGATCAGAGCACCCGGCTCCTAGAATTCTCCTCCAGGTAGGGACTGATCTAGACCTAGCTATCCAGCTAGTGTTGAAAGACCTGCCACCGTCAGGACTTTAACCTAGAACCTGCAGTGCAGTGTCACTGCACTGACATCAGTTGATGCCCTGAACCACCTCTCCCGGTCACAGTATTTGACAGAGTCCTACCACGCCACAACACAAGAAAACATCTGTGCGAGTTTCCAAACTGCAACCCTTGGCTCCGGAACCACTAGAGTGACTGCCTTAACGATGTCGGCTACCCACGCCGTCAAGTTCTGTCGTGCTGGCTACCACATTTATCTCGATCAGGTTGTTCGTTTCTCCCATGATACATTATGCCAATGCTAGTATGGACCTTTGTTGTGCTTCTGACCTTTGTTTTGCTTCTTTGTTGTGCTGCCCTTGCAGCTTCTTTAACCACGTTCATTTCCTTGAGCCCTGTAGAGTGTTAGTGGATTAAGAAATTGATTTTATCCTCGCTCGTAACATCTAATAATCATTCTCCATGTTCTCGCGGTACTGAGTTGAATGCTTCACGTGAGGCAGAAAATCAGAATAGCTAAATTATATAGTACCTAGCTCGTTTACTGAAGAGCCGAAATTTTCTATTACACAGGAGCGAATATTTCTTCTTATAAAAATTTGACATAAACGCTCGTCGGTACTTCATTCATAATTCAACTTAGCACTGTAAAATTGATGGGTAGGTATTCCAGAGCTTAAAACCCTTGGAATTTGTACTTCTCCCCCACTGAGCACATACAATTTTGATTGTTTTCGTGGTTAAAAAATAAAATGAAGCGATCGTCATATTTAACTCCTTCGTGGAAAACTGGCGTACTGGCCGCGAGGTTACGGATCACTCCCATCCGATCCACTAACATCTGCCACTTTGGTCGGGGGCGCTTCTCTGGACGCAACTGCCTCCCCCCCACCGCCCCCGCTGCCACCACCAACTCCTGCGCTCGTAACGGTTCCAGCGCGCTTTTTATTATGTCCCTTAAAAACGCTGCTCAGGATTTTGCCGTTCAGGTTTATAGGCGGCCCGTTGCCATCTGTTTACGAGTGCTGGACGGCAGGTGGGAGGGGGCGGGAGCGCGGAGGGAAGGGCGGCCAGCGGATGGGCCGGGAAGTGGGAGGGGAAGGGGCGACTGCATCCGAAAGTGCAACGCGCGGAGGAGGGCGTGGGGTGAAGCGCGGGAAGGGACGTGAGCGGGGACGGTATTCAGGGACGGGAAGCGGCAGGATCGGGTTGGAGATGGCTCATGCCGGGAATAGAAAAGGCTGTGAATAGAGGAGTAACGACGGAGCGAGAGCGATGCAACAATAAGACCGATACTGCGACTAGAATTCATTGTGGACGCTTAAAGAATAAAAGTATCTTCAGGCAATACGCGATTGTCTAAAATAAATGGTCTCTTACATAAGTCCGTATTTCATAGTCGTTCCTCGCGAACGCAGAATGATTGCTTCCTCAAGTAATCGAAAGCGTGTTACTTGCATCAGCTGTTTCATGGTTGGCACACACTCAATTCTTCGTTCGCAGAACGTTTAATTTGATTTTCGTACTGTCTAGATCGTTCGTAATTGTACACTTCTAATGTATTATTCATGTTTCCGACGTTTCTTTTCATGGTACTAATTATGTTAGGCGTACAGAAGTCAAAATGTTTAGCTAAGTAATTGTCATTGTTTTCTGTAGAAGTGATCATAACCTAAACTGGTGAAGAGGAAGCGGAATGTAGGAAATTGACGCGGTGGAAGACCATCCCAGTCAAGTCATTCTCATTTGAGAGTAAGGGCAGTTTGTGAATAAAATCGATCACTTAACCCTTCCCTGATTCCCTGAGCTCGTTCCTTTCTCATACGTAATTATTCGCGCGAATTATTCACGTTAATTTATTGCAGAAAATTTGCAATTCATAAACAACAGAAATCATTTTTGTATTTATTTACCTTATTATTCGCGCGGCGCGCATAGTGCGCCTAAAATGTTTTTGAAAGAATTCAGCTAGCATACTTCCACCACTTGTAACGGAGCACTTGAAACACGAATTGAAGCTTCTTTAGAAGCTCAGAAAATATAACTGTAAATACATACGTGAGATTAGTTGTGTCAAAACGTGAGAATGTGAAACCTTCCCTACTTTTAGTGTTACTAGTTATTTCTCAGAAACTACTCACATTTCAGAAAATTGCACATCATTTAATTATCTAAAATTGAGGGTTGAGAAAAAATATGGCGCCAGTATTAGAGACGTAGGAGAGGTTCGAAAATTAATATGAACTTTTGTAATTTTCAAAACATTTTATAGGTTTTAAACAAAATTGGAACTATATCATTTGCTAATGCAATTTTTTTATCGAGCAAAAAACGTAAAGAACAATTGCAGCCATATTTCAGAAAATGTTGAAAATGTCATAGAAACTTCACCCCAAAATTATAACATCCTAATTATCTCCGACGACATAACTAGATCTTACATCTTACGTATTTACCAAGTTTCAGCTTAAATCTTCTAACCTGTCGTATATGCGTGCCATATACTTACATTCATAGAGACAAAAAGACATACATCCCCATATTTGGGTACAAAATTGCATGTGTCTTCTCGCCTCTTGCACCATCTTAACCATCTATGAAATATCCCTGATGGACCTTAATACTGACGTGTTTGTGAAGCTGCAGCTCATAAGAATATTAAAGAGGGGTTTTACGACCGCAAATTTGAGATCGTATTGTTGTAATATTTCCAAAACTTTTTCTCCATATTCTGTAGTATAGGGAGTAGTAGTAAGAAAAACAGCATAGAGAAGAACGTACAGGGTCACGTGCAGAAGAAATGATCTCATTAAAATTCAGTAGTGAGTGTCGTGAATGAAGAGTAATGAAAAATGACAAAAGGAAAAGTGTTGCATTTCTGCACTTGGTCCAATGCGAAGGGAAAAGTGCACTCTTACAAACATGTTAACCAGAAAATAAGTGAGTGGCTAGTATCAAACCCATCAATGCACAATTTTTATTAAATTCAGTTATCGAAAATATAAATGTGAAGTATGGTAAAGGAAAGCGAATGCTTATTATCCAAATAAATGTTGACACTAATTTTAAAACTCAGCAAACTGGAAGGGAAAAAGAATGTTGGTCTCTGTAGTAAAATCGTGAATACTGGAAATTGGCGGAGTTTAAACTAGGAAATGTATGTATATATATATATATATATATATATATATATATATATATATATATATATATATATATTGTGGCGAAATGGGATTATACAACCCCATAACACCACAGTTTCGCCGGCATAAACGTTTACAAGCAGCGAGAAGAGCGGCCGAGAACCAGAGTAGCAAAACGCGCAGCCTGGTATCCGTTGCTCGTACTAGTCGCCGCGAACTATCAAGCCACGTTTTTGCTGGTGAAGGGCTGAAGTAGGAGAAATTATCCCCACCACGCCGAATTTCCCCAGCCTGCGCCAATAAATACGCAAACGCGGAAGCGGGAGCTCTCTTTTGTCGCCATCTCGCCTGGAGTCAACATCTCTTCTGCTAGCACGCGTCGGGTCAGCAGTTCTTCATGTAAGGCACCGCTTGGCAAGTGTGCAGATTTTATCAGAGCGTTAGATTAGTTAGAAATTGCCGCAACGACTGTTTAGATAGGAGTGTACGGCGTTGCAAAAGCGTCTAGCTAGTCATCCGCGCAGTAGTCAGGAATTAGAGAAATATTCTTCTATTAACTAATGCGGGAAGTAAAAGTGTGCCCGTTCTCAGGAAAGCTCTGAAAGTTCTTGATTAACAGAATAAAGTTAGGAACGAGCGAAGTACTTGCACTGGCAGTTAGGGAAGTGCAAGGGACATTTTCTGCAAATTGGGCGTAATCGAAGGCGGTAGCAGCCGTGGGAGGAGAAGAAACCGATTAGCGGAGACGGAAGAATACGCGAGGCGATCGGGAAGAAGACGACGACTGAGGGAAGGACGCAAGAGGGCATCGAAGGCAACGCAGAACTTCGGAATCGAGCAACGCGGTGCGGGACGCAGCACGCTGTTTCAAGGTTGAAAGACGGACAGTTTCGAGGTAACCTGTAGAACTACGAAATTAGGTCAAGTTCACGTCGGCAGGGAAAGAATAGTTTCAGAAGTGTTAAAATTTGAGGACACGGATGTTAATAATTTGTAGCTTGGGAGTGGAAGATTTAATGCGTTATTGCTTGCCTTGAACCATTCTATTGTAGCAGTCATTATTCTGTTACCAGCACTTATAATTTAAAGATAAATTGAGAGTAGTGCGCTTGCCCACAGGTTAATTATTGTATGTAAATTTTAAAAAGGCAAGAGATTGTAAATTAGGTTTAGTTTCACATGCAATTGTAATTAGAATAATTTAAATTTAGACGTAGTGAATTTTCAAAGGGAATTCCCAGTACTGGATAAAGAAAATACTTCAGAAAATTAGTTCTGAACAAAATTAAGTGTTCATTTGTTGAATAGGCTATAAAAGTTGCTTATTTATGTTCATTCGATCATTTTTGGAAGTGTAATTCTATGTGTGATTTGTTTTTCGTTGTTATCAATTCATGCCACAGAATTTTGAGTGAATTATATGCTCGTTTATGTGTGATTTGTGTGACTTTTATTGTGTCAAGGGTTCAGACCTTTCTCGTACCCCAAAGATCCTGCTTCCTGAGATTCTAAGCTCGCTTCACGAGCATAATATCTTAACGACTTGCTTACAGTGCATGCTGAGTGTGCTGAAGAAGGTACAGGTGTGTACGATAGGTAAGGCGGTTAGAATATATATATATATATATATATATATATATATATATATATATATATATATATATATATATATTACCTTACGGTCTCTTTTCCGCGGCTTTGATGCGATGGAGAGACCATTTGGGGTGAATACCAGAATTCGAAAGATTAGAACGCGAAAGGATGTAGGTATTGTAATGGCTTAAAGGCCTTCGGCCTAGCCACATAGGATCAAGTAATCTAATTTGTTTGTAATAATTACCTATTAAATAAAATAAATAATATATATATATATATATATATATATATATATATATATATATGTATATATGTATATATATATATATATACATACATATATATTATAGTATTAAAAGTAATGTCTAGAGAACAGTATAAAATCTGCTCGGGATCTGGCTTCCGCTTCAAATTCAAAGGATGTTTTCCTGAACCAAATTAAGAATTCACGTTTGTAATTTCGTTACATGAAATTTCAGTTTCAAAATTCCCAATTACTTTATATGTTATTAAACTTGTCATCAATAAAATAACAAAAAAATAACAAAGTGTACCAATTAATAAAGTATAATTTCCGTAGAATATATTCACCAGTCTATTACAAATCATTTCTCTGGTTGAACAGGAACTAGCTGGATATTGCTCGACCACAGAACACGACCAACGTAGTACATGTTTCCGAAAAGTCTTTTAAAATTATTTTTCCTGTTCAAGATCTTCTTTCTTTAGTACGAATAGTAGACATACTACAGTAAGAATTATTCATGAATCTTCGAGAAAATGAAAATCATCCGTATTTTGTGAAGATATGATGTGATTTTCAAGTCTACTCCGTGGTAGAAGAAAGCAGAAAAACAACAAAAAAACAAACGAACCACAGCCAGAAAATATCAACGAGTCTTACGACTCCGACAAGTGCCGCAGCATTGAATGAAGTCATGTAGAAATCATGAGTGAGATGGAAAGCATGAGAAGAGCTGCATGGAAATACGACGAAAGCATGAATAGAACTCTGGTTTATTTAGTGCGGGCGAGACCAACAGGTCGATTTTCCTCTACCCCGCTCCTTCCACGGATCGCAGGAGCTTTTCGCCCGCACGTAGCCACAACATGAATGTCCACTTTACGCTCTCAAAATAAGCTCATTGTAGTCACACAGAGAAGCTGATAATATTCAAAGAAGCTTGACAATTCTACCGCACATCAACAGAGCAAAACCATTCGTCTCTCTTTCCACATTTAGTCGCTTTCATTCGTTAGTTAATACGTGCTTGACTCACATTTGAAATTACTAAAATATTTTCGTGAAATACATACTTTTTATGATAGTCAAAAGCAAATACTACTCTTCAATTTTGTTTATTTATGGTCGCTTTTTACTTTGCGGTGTACGAGAGTGCACAGAAAGTTCTGTAATGATGCGAAAAATTTAGATTTTGATGGAAATACACGTTTTAAGTGTATTTGAAAACGAAAAAGTGCTTTTTTCAAACTTTTGTTCGTCTATTCTAATCTACATCTTAAATATTGAAAATTCTTTTTTAATGGAATTGATTTTTTACATTATATATTTAAATAATTTCTTTCACACTTTTTCAAAGTATTACTAGTGGTTTTTTTTTGTAATTTGAAGTAATATCACTGTCTCTTTTCGTGATGATAGAAGGGTTAGTGGGTATGTGTGATGTACAAGTAATATTACGTAACTGTTACCAATAATACAAGATAGCATGTGCTGTTATAGCACAGCACCACTAGTTTTGTTTAAGAGTGGCCCCCCATTTGGACATTATACACCAGTGTTTTCCAACCTCCTTTATGCCAAACCCAAGCTCATCGCACGATTGATTCGACGGTCAAGCATTGTTGGCGTACATACAAGATGACCGTTCATCGTGACCAATGGGTTTGAAACCATTTAAGTATTTCTCGTAATACTGATACACTTTTTTCTTGCTGACACTACTCATTTTACAATGGACTGAAATAAATAAACATGAATAGCTATTTGTTCAAAGGGCCCAAGTCTCCCCAAAATTGCGTAAAATTATTTTGTTGAAAAATCAATTAAAAAATAAACGATGCTTCTAAAGCTGAAATAAATAAATAAATAATAAAATGCAAAATCTCACGTACTTACCATTTATATATAATAAAAATGAATAATGCATTATAAAAAATTAAAAAATAATTTGAGAAAAGAATGATGTCCAGTTTTCCTGCAAATGCGTGAAGAAAGTCGCGTACATTTTTTCATCGAGTTATGATGTGTAATATATTATTGTTCATATATAATAGATTTGGGAACGTAAAATATACGTGGTAATAAAATTTCGCAAGGGGCTCCTCAAATCAAGGGGGACGATGATGGAATTAATGGGATAAAATTAGTAGCAAATTGAAAAAGATATTAGAACTCAAACATCCTTATAGTCATTTTATAACTCGCGGTAGAGTAGTCTGCTATTTCATAAAATTATCAATTATTTTTTTACCTTAAACAACTATTTATTTATTTAAAATAGGTAATCGCCCAACTTATATTATTTTACATATAATTTTACAATTATTATTATTATTATTCTATATAAAACATAATAACATGACTAATAATGTAATTACTTTAGTGCGTGTTATAATAATTATTTAACAAAATCATTTAATATCGCGTTTTTCCCTTTCAATTCATTTTTGGGCATATCAAGATCTATGTCGATTGAATTTGCTACTTTGTACATTCTTAATAAAGGAGCATGACAGTATGTATTTGTTTTTGATAACGGTTTTTCAAATGTATATCTATCTTTTAATCCTAGATTTCGAACTGGTATTTTCCATGAGATTTGGGATGGAAGATCAGGACAATCAATATTGTATTTCAATAAATCATATAAAAATAAGATATCGTTGTACTTCCTATGTAACTTTAATGTACTAATATTTATCTTGGAAATTTGACTATGATCATGAGATATGCGAGGTAACGGTAATTGAAATTTTCATGCTGCAAATTACAGATATTTATGTTGTACTGTTTCTAAATCATTGCTATTAACATTACACTAAGGAGACCATACAGACAAAGCATATAGAAGATTTGGATTTATTAATAATATAATGTTTTAATTGTATGAGTTTTTGTAAAACTTGTAGTCGAGTCGTTCTTCTAAGCAAACCAACAATGAAACACATTTTCTTTGCCAACACTGAAATCTATATGTTCATTGAATTTTAGTTCTTGGTGAAAATCACGCCCTGATATTTAATTTCTAATTCTTGCCATGACAGTTTCTAATTCTTGCCCATTTATCGAATAAGAGGATATAATTCGATTTCTAGACTGCGTATATCGCATTGAATTTTACATTTTTGAATATTCAAGGCAAGTTTATTATATTTACACCATCAAAGTAACACATTCAGGTTTTCTTGAAGAATTTTCCATTCGTCTCTTGATTTTGTTTCCAAAAATAACTTTATCGTTCGCAAAAAGTAAGAAACAACAAAATGAAAGATCCGATTTTATATCATTTATTTATAGTAAAAATAATAATGGTCCCAAATATGAGCCTTGAGAAACTCCTGATGATGTTAGAAAAACATTTGAGATAAAACTTTTATATTTCACATTTTGAAATCTACCAATCAAATAACTTCTCATCCATTTCAACAATAATCCATGAATTCCAATATATTCAAGTTTCTTTAAAAAAATTTCATTGTTTACAGAATCAAAGGCTTTTGCAAAATATGTATATATCACATCAGTTTGTGAGTACGACTAAGAATTATTAATAATATAATTTTGTAGAATCAATAGATTAGTAGTTGTTGGTCTTTCCTTTTAAATCCTTGTTAATTTAAACGTCCCCGTTGTTTTTCATTGAATTTACATGATGATTTTCAATTTCATGATCAATTATTCCTAAACTATAAACAGATTTGAAATAATCGCAAAATAAGTTTACAATTTCATCAGCTGTTTCTGTCTCAATTCCATTCAAGTTTTTATTTTGTCAATATTAAGAGATTCCCGAATTTTCCGTGTGTATTTATTATAATCATCTATGGAGTTTTTATAGTCCTTACTAGTAACGTTATTTATTAAGTAAGGTTATAATTATAGTCATTACTAGTAAGGTAAGACACTGTGAAATGAATCAAATGACGCTAACATTAAAATATGTGCTACTGAAATTCAAATTTATTATTTTATGAATTTAACAAGAGATTTTTTAACAACTAACTAAACACAATTTTTTTAGCGTTTGAAGCTCACCGTGAAAATTGTATTATTCAATAAGTAAATACCTTTACTTCAAACTATTATTTAAGATATATTTCCAAAATCTTTTTGTAGCTTTAAAGTTGTAATTTTGGTTATTTGTTCAAATAAAATAACTCATATAGTTTGTTGATAAAACTTTCACATTTTGGATTTTTCGGGGGGAGGGACTATGTTTCAGCAGTACCACGTGACCCAAAATTGTCTAGCTCCAGCACTGCTGTTTAGTTCAGAGATCGCCGTAGTTCTTAGTCCATTTGCAAATTGCCCCTTCCTCCCAACAATCAAATTCCCCTGGGGGTTGTGGGTCTCTCGTCGGCAAATACTGTTCTAAGCGAACTATTTACAGTTTACTCTTGTTTAAGGAGATGTGACCCCCTTCTTTGCGACGAAGAATACTTACTGGGTTACTCTGCAGGGGCACCCCCCTCGAAGGATGTCCTTCGAATGTCCCAACGAAGGATACTCGCCTGATCCCTCTTCGTGTTTCGGGCCAGACCTTAGGACCATTACTTAACACATTTTCTAGTAGACAGGGTGCCATTCTCGTCCCTCGGGGTTTCTGTCGGTAGGTCTCGTACCGATCCATTAGAACCCGTAGACCCATTACGGACCTTCTCTTTCTCTTTCTTGTTCTCATCCTCTTTCTCCTCCACCTTCTTCTTCTTCTTCTTCTTCTTCTTCTTCTTCTTCTTCCTCTTCTTCTTAGCATGATAATTGCAGGGTTCGCCACAAGACGAACACGTGCAATACATAAATGCCAAACGTGTAATAGAGATACCAGGTATTGTATGGAACACAAAATTACATACAATAGGGATAGTACGTAGCCACGGCCAAGTAGTACAATCAAATTAACCTAATGCTTTTGTTTGACGGTGCAAAGTATTGCATGACTAACAAATCTTTATTTCTCTGACAATAGCATCCAACCACATAGTTGTAATTGGAATGTACATTTACAAGTAGACACGATTTTTTCTCCGCATCCCAGATAACATTATCCGATTTGTTTGCCGATATCAAGCGATCAGTTTGAATGTGTTGGTTGTAGAATATTGTACACAGTCCGACAGACGTTACCGGTTTTGGTGCATGTTTGTACTTGGAGAATGTGTTCGGAACTTCAAGAGCGGTATAGATTTGCCAGTGGAGGTAACTACACACTCTATCGTGTGTTTTCATGTATTCGGTCTTTTCTGAATTGGACAACCTAAAACAATATGATCAATGGTTTCTAATTGCTCCTGGCAAATGCGACATTTATCATATTAGGAAATTTTGAGAACCGTTTTATCATAATGCCGAGTTCTGAATGCCTGATCGTGGGCAGCTATTACAGCTGTTTCCGATTCTGACTTCATTATTCCCCTTTTAAACCCCATAAATGATATATCTTTATTAATCTGCACCTTGCTCATTCTTTTTATATTATTATTATTATTATTATTATTATTATTATTATTATTATTATTCCTAACTAATATCAATGTGACATGGCAATTGCAACATGAAAGCGTGTAACTCAGAAACATCAAGTGGATTGCCTCGCAAAACAATTGGCAGGCGGTGAGATAATATTATTAAACAATAAACCACGAAAGGAAACCTGTAACCCTGTTTAATCTGCGAGACAAATCGTCCAGGTACCTAAGGAGGCCGCGCCGGCGGAGCCCCGTGCACCGGCGTGGGAGGCCCCGGCCCGCGCTAAGCGCATGTGAATACGACCGGAGTAAAATGTGTCGTTGGATGTGGAGGCCGATAAGCGTTGGGTGGCGAACGCCGGGAGCAAGAAGATAGCGCGCGGGGAAAAGATCTGTGTGGGCTCGCCAGAAGTGCCACAGCGCTATCTTCAAGCGTATAAGATTGCGAAAGTGTGTTGAAGCTTAACGAGATTCCAACGCGAGGACGGACGGGGGCCGCACGCGGAATACATGCTCCAGAAGAAAACAATAAAGATTTCTTGAAATGCGAGTATTATTTTTATTGTTTTACTGCGATATTTATTTTGTTATTGTAAATGTTTAACCTTCTGTTTATTGTGTTACTGTGTCGTTAAAATGGTTTAAACATAAATTCAAAAATGATTTGTAACACGTATGGGAAAACTGAGATCTAGCTAAAATTCTCAAAGTTTTGAATGAAATGATACGAAAATGTCACTTGAACAACAGTTATAACACCGTAATTAAAGCACTATTTTTTAGAATACATTTTATTAATGAAATGATCTCTATCATTATTGTTGTTTTGCAAAGATATTTTTATTTACAATTTTTGAAATCAGGGAATTCATTGACAGTAAGATTGGCGCCATTTTATAAGCGATTCCTCTATTCACGAGAAAAAATAAAAAAATATCTAGAGCATTTTTGAGGATTTTGTGTTTTAAATTGCTAATATTTCACGCAAAATTACATGAGATCTACTCGAATTTTCGCAAAACGTGCACGACCTTATTTTAAGATTTCTATTTTGAAGAAGAGATTTCGTTCTGAAAGATGTATATCTTGTATATTGTAGATGTAGGAAGACGCCGAAAAACTTATGAACTATTAGAATTTTCGAAATACAGAGAGTTAAACAAAAATGAGATCAGTTCCATTTTTGAGCGTCACTTGCGCTACCCCAGAAAAAATCATTCAAAATTTTGGAGTCATTTTTGAGAAAATTTCACCACCAAAAATCAAAATATCCCTTTCAAATTTGTAGAGTCTTGGATCCAGTTAGATCGATTGGGGAATATCGATATTGGCGAATATCCCCTCAATTGTTACGGCGCTAGTGTTGACCACACTATCTAGCCGAGTAAACTGGCAGACGGACGGACATTTCTTCACGGTTGCGGTAACAAAATTTCTCCAGTGCATATTTGCATTTGACAATGACCTATATTTCGAATAATATGAAAAAAAATTCCATCTGCCAAATATGCAAATGCAAATATGCAAATCTGCCAATATGAAAAAAACTTGCATCAGGCCAAACGTAACTGAAATATTCAACCCAGTGCCATAAGTGACGTATCTTTTATATAAGCTGTATTTTTAATTGGGCTCATGTTGCTCAGTGGCAGAACACAGAAACATGAAAGTATATGCCACTACAAATAAAAAAATAGAAATAATTTGTCCCCTACCTAGCACATACATTTTTGGGACCATCATTGTACTATATTTCGGAATATTATTCATTTTATTAATCCAAACCTGCAATCAAGCTTGGATCAGGGAAATATTCGTTAGTAGCGGGAAAATGCTACTATATAAACCAATATAAATACCCGAACGCACAATAAACACATTGCTAAATGTTGATCTTCTTGCCTGGATTGAATGCCAATGGATTGTTCGTATCTATTTCCGCACTCTCAACATGAGGTGAATTGCACGAAATTTTCTTTTTTATCCATATTCCATAATCCATATTCGTCATCACGGACAGACATGAATGGCCTTTATTATATTTATTTGTTACTGTGTCGGCCGTTGGTTAAGGGAATATTAGGACGATCCGATAAAGAAAGGAATTCGTGGAGGATTTGATTTTGCCGGTCATTTAGCCAGAATTATTTTACATTCCAATGTCACCAGCTTGTCATACTGAGGATTTTTCCGTCGTTGAAAATCCGCAGTCCCCAGCCGCAGGCACGTAAGCGTTTTGGAAACTAGTGTCTCTTCATACCACTGGGGCCGGCTCACTTGAATGTTTAAACACGCACATACCGGTCTGATAATCTGTTTTCATCTGCGTTATAGATGACCATCTGTGATGCTATAGAACCAAGTGGAATATACTTAAATAACCAATAATGAGCTATACAATTGTCAGAAGACCAAAGCATTAGGGTTTATTAATCACATCATATTACAAGTTGTACGGTCTTCAGCGATTATGATTATTACTAAAATATTATCATTACTAATGAAAAACATGAATAAAAATATTTATTCAATGAAAATTGACTAAAAACTAGTCCTTTGTATTGCTTTGACATTCCTGAGTGTAAAATGCATGAATACTGTCGTGCGCCAACATTCACACGTCTCGTCCCGTCTCGTCCCGTCCCGTCTCGTCCCGTCTCGTCCCGTCTCGTCCCGTCTCGTCCCGTCTCGTCCCGTCTCGTCCCGTCTCGTCCCGTCTCGTCCCGTCTCGTCCCGTCCCGTCCCGTCTCGTCCCGTCTCGTCCCGTCTCGTCCCGTCTCGTCCCGTCTCGTCTCGTCTCGTCCCGTCTCGTCCCGTCTCGTCCCGTCTCGTCCCGTCTCGTCCCGTCTCGTCTCGTCTCGTCTCGTCTCGTCCCGTCCCGCCCCGCTCCTTGCCCCGCTCCTCCTCACCCCGCTCCTCCCCGCTCCGCTCCTCCCCGCTCCGCTCCTCCCCGCTCCGCTCCTCCCCGCTCCGCTCCTCCCCGCTCCGCTCCCCCTCGGCCGGCTTCTCCTCGCCCCGCTTCTCGCCCCGCTCACCCTCGCCCCGCATATCCTCGTCCCGCTCCCCCTAGCCTCACTCCCCTTCGACCCGCTTTTCCTCGTCCCGCTCCTCCTCGCCCCGCTCCCCCTCGCTTCGCTCCCCCTTGCCCCGCACCCTCTCGACCTAATCCTCGCCCAGCTCTCCTTCGCCCAGCTCCCTCTTGCCTTTTTCCTCCTTTCCCCACTCCTTCCTCCGCTCCTCTTCGTCCCGCACCTTCTCGCCCCGTTCCCACTCGCCCCGTTCCTCCTCACCCCGCTCCCCCTCGCCACGCTCCTCCGACAGCGCCTCCTCCCCGCCTCTCCCAGTCCCTTCCCTTCCAACCCAAACCTACCCTCACCATCATCACCCAAGCGCATCATCCCACCTAACCCGCCCCGCCATCCCTTGCACATGCCCGTTCTGCCCCGCACCATTTCGGAGCGCGCCGCAATGCACCGCACAACTCCGGCCCGACTGACCCCCGCACATCTTTCGGTTCGTACAGTTCCGCCCGGATCTCCCCCTCCAATTTTGTCTCCCCGTTCTCTTCGTGCTGTCCCACGCCCCTCCTCCACCTCCCTCCTCCATTTCCTTCCCACGCTTTTCTTCACAGTCCACCATAGTCCTCGCCCACCGCTGTCTCTCGCAATCTTTATCTTCAACAACGTATCTGACGTTAATCTGGTCTTCCGCATAGTTCATTCTTTTCAATCTTCCATATTCTTTTTTTATTGCCACTATTTTCCTCGTACATGTACAGTACGCTGTACCCCTGCGCGTCCCGCGACGACATGGACCAGGGCTGCGACTGGAACGACGCGAGGCGTCGCGACGGGGCGAGGCGACACGGCTCTCGAGGCGCGCGGGGCGGGCCGCAAGCACAGCACGGCACGCGAAGGTGTTGCAGGGTGTGCGCGCACGTCCCCGAGGTAGATGCACGAGCAGCCGCGGTGGGGACGGCCCGGCGACGGCGGAGGTGGGGACGGCGGCAGCGGTGGCGAGAACGCGGATGAGGTGGAGACGAAGACCACAACGGAGATGCAGGCGGAGAAGGAGAGGTGGAGTTGGTGGTGGTTGCCCTGGTGATGGTGAATCTGGTAAAAATAGTGTGATCAGAAGCAGTCGTCGCAGTGGCGAGAATGGTGCGGAAGGGGATAGGGAGGTGGAAACACTAAAGAACCGGCAGAGTTGAAATGCTGGTGATCGTGGCGAGAACAAGACGAAAAGGGACACGGAAGTGAAAACACTCGCGGAGTAGACGGCACTGTTGGTGGTGGTTGTGTCGTTGGCGTTGGTGATAGTGACGATGGCGAGGATGGCAGCAAAGAGACGGGCAAAGACAAAGTTTTGGTGACCCAGAGGTGGAGACGGACATGACGACGAGGCGGAGACGGGTATGATGACATGACGACGTTGGTGGAGATTGCGAAACCTCTGTGGCGTCGGTTGAAAGTAGGGGAGAAAACGGTCACGGAGGTGGAGGTGATGGTGACTTCAACAGCGAAGGTAAGCGCAGGGATGTAAACAGACGAGGTGACAACTGAGATGAAAGCGATGACTGTGGCGGGGGTGGCGGTAGAGTCGGCGTATGCGGTCGGCGAGGAGTGTCAGATCTGGAGGAAGCGGATTCGGATTTGACGGGAGAAGAGGAGACATCAGAAGCGAATGTGCATGTGAGTTCGGCGGAATAAGAGAGGAATACTGCGGGGACACAGGCCGTAAAATAGACAACGGAGGCGGCGAAGTTGCAGAAAACGAAGGCGGGAATGGAGGTTCAGAAGAGATAAAATCAGAGACACAGCTAGAAATAGGAGATGAAATTGGTGGCAAATGTTGAGATGTATACAGCAAAGCAGGAGAGAGTGAATTTTGCCTTGAAGTAGGCGACGTTCAAATGGTCGGGAAGACGACAGAAGTAGCGAAGTAGGGATGGGCAGAAGTGGAGGTGAAGGCAAAGGAAAGAGTGATGTCGCAGGCAAAAGCGGAAGCGGTGAAGATTGACATGACCGTGGCACAGGCAGCTAAAGACGCTACGTCCGAGGATGCCACTTTCGTATAGAGGACAGTTGCGGCAAATGGAGGCGGAGGAAGGAGGAAACGCAATGTCACAGGCAACGTTGAGCGTAAATTAGGCTACGAAGGAGGCGGCGTGGGGGGACGGTCGTGTAAACGTTGAGGTGGCCAAGGCGGAAAAAGCGGGGGCGAAGGTGAAGGTGAAGGTGAAGGCGAGGGCTGGGGCGACGTCGGGGGATAAGGCGGGAGGCCAACCGGCGAAGGTTGCGCTGCCGCTGGTGGTGGCGGGGCCGGGGCGGGTGCTGGGCGGTGGCGGGGCGGGGCGGGGGCGGGCGTGGCGGGGGCAGAGCGGGGGCGGGGCGGGGCGTGGAGGCAGCGGCGGGGTGACGCCGGGCGCGCAGGCAGAGGCGACGGGGTCGATCTCGTCTCCACTATCGCGCAGCGCGTGCGAACGCGGCGCCTCGGGATCAGAAAAAAATATTTTCCATAGATAAAGCCACTCTGGGAGGAAAAGAGCTTAGCCGGTCGCCATGAATAAACCATAGAAGTCGGTGCGCTATTGATTCACGCGAGGCAACCGACATGGCGCTGCGCGGCCCGGCGAGGTGGGCGGGTCGCGACGGGTGTCTGCACCGTGCGCTTGGGTGTCTCCCCCCGTCTCGCCACCCCCCACCCCCGCGCCAACCCACTGGCCTCCGCTTTGCACACGCCCCCCGCCCAGCGGCGACGTCTGCGTTCTCGCCATTGCTCGCTGCCAGCCTCCACTGATTTTCGCTATCTTCTTTACACACCTCATAAACTACCCACTTCCACAATCCTCTTTCATATTCTCATCCACGACATCCTCATTAATAACCCCAATCCACACTTCTCGTTCACATTCCACCTTCACAATCTCATCCACGACATCCTCATTAATAACCCCAATCCACACTTCTCGTTCACATTCCACCTTCACAATCCTAATTAGCCACCTCCATCCACGATCATCTCTCACATCCTCATTAATAATCCCCATCCACAATCCTCTTCCACAGCCTCATCCACGATCCTCACTAATAATCCTCTATCCAGTCTTCCAATCCTTATCCAAAATCTCCCTCCACAATCCTCATACACAATTCATCTCCTCAATCCTCCTACACATGTCACTTCTACAATCATCATCCACAATCCTCATTAACAACACTCATCCACAATCCACGTCCTCATCCACGATCATAATCCACAAGCCACGACCACAATTTTCATTCACAATCCCCAATCCACAATCATCATTAACAACCCCTAACCACAATCCTCATCCACAATCTCATCTATAATCCCCATTAATATTCCCTATCCACAATTCAGCTCCACAATCCTTATTAAGAACCCCATCCACAATCGTTTACCACATCCTCAACCAGAAGTTTCTACTACTACCCCCTCCACACTCCTCGTCCGTAGTCCTCATCCACAGTCCTGCATCTCTCCGCTTCATCTCTAAGTTCTGTCGTCGTCCTCGAAATCTCTCCAACTCCCGCTCCCCTTACTCTGGCTTCGTGCTTTATTGCCCTTCACTTGCGTCTACCTCCAGCCCATGCACTTCCCCCAGCATCTCTCTTCTTCACTGCCGTCTTCCACCTCTCTCACCCATCTCCCTCCATCTCTCTCCTTCACACTTCTCTTTCACCGTCCTCCTCCACCTCCGTCCTCCATTTCCTTCCCACTTTTTTCTTCACAGTCCACCACAGTCCTCGCCCACCGCTATCTCTCGCAATCTTCAACTTCAACAACTTATCTGGCGTTAATGTGGTCTTTCGCATAATTCTTTCTTTTCAATCAGGTTTTATCTGCTCTTAGGTTGCAATTCTTCGTTCTTTCTCACATTTTTTACGTTTTCTGCTTCTTCACAGTAAATTATATTCATCTGTTTCCTCCCTGTTCTTTTAGTCCATTACAACTTTTTTCTGTTCAATGAAATATTTTTATTTCTTTATTTCCGACGACATAATTTCTTTTTCTTTTCATGTCTATTTTCCTTTCCTCCTGATTTTGCCCATTTTCCGTTTCCGCTTCTTTCTACACGTTCTATCCACGAACTTTCCTCTTTACCATACTCGGCACGTTCTCCCATGAAGCGTTTGCCAATCTTTTCAACTGGGGCGATGGGTTCCGCCTGCTCTTGAATGCAGTGGTATTCGTATCAGTACTTCTACATCAGTATATCTGAACATTTGCATTACAATACGCACATTTTGTATCGGTGCACAATTGCCCATATTGACATTCTTATCAATGCAGAGGCATTTCACGGTCAGAACGAGCATCCCCTAACCATTTGCGTTCGAGTTCATGAATTTCAATCCTTTCTTTTTTACGTTTTTGTGGCCAGCGTGTGTCATAAAAATATTGTGATTTTTTGGAGGCTGGTAAAGTAACCAAACTTTTGAAGCTGATGAAGTCTCCGAAAGTTTATTACATTTTCGTTTCCGGGTTCTTTATTTGCATTCACTTTTTAATTTTTGTTTACAATTAATTTTATAAAATAATGTTTTTCCTAAATAATGATGAAAACAGTTTACATTCAAACAACTGTGCTGTCATTTAAATTAAAGGGCTATTTCTATCGAAAAAAACAACAACAGAAAACTCAATGCAGATCATAAGTATTTATAATGAAGCGTCGTTGTGTTGCCTGTACCATAGTAAAACATAAACGATGAAATTGCTAAGAGGCATTCGTTACACTATGAATCCTGTTAATTTACGCAAACGTGAATATCATGTTTCATTGATTTAAAGTTCGTTTCCACTTAAATGTTGAATATTCTATTCAGTGCAACTAACACACAAAGAGAAAATAAATTGTATTTTAGATATTGCGGAAATAGTTTTACTAAAATTCACAAGTTCAAATACATTTTTCTTAGTTTCAATGCCAAAAAACTTCTCCCGCATTTCATCCTCTGCAAATGCGAATTTTTCTTCAAATAAAAATGACACAATAAATTACAAAACGTTAAAATAATAAAACCAGCGCTTTTATATGTGTTACTATTTTGCCCATACGCAATAATAAATTTGTATATTCTTCGTCGCTCACTAGCGTTTTATAGAAAACGGAAATATATTAATTTTTTGTATTCCAGCATTATAAAAGAACCTTTTCAGTTGCAAGAAATCGTTCATAATCGGGCATTTTGATGATGTATGGCAAATGATGATGTATTAATTTTATGTCACGAATGATTGCGTCATCACACATTCAGCCAATCGTAGCGAGAGATTCGGGGAGAGATAGAGCTAAACAGAACAGCCGACCACCGTTTACTCGCACGATGTCAAATACCCGAGTCGTCACAGGGAAGTTGTTTCGCAAAATTAAGTTTGATTCTCTTATAAATGTATAATGCTGTTATACAAAAAAATATAGTATGCAACTCGTTTATAATGTTGCTTTATTACATTCGTACAAATTTGAAAACTTGCTCCTAAAGTCGCTCGTTTTCAAAACATGTACTCATGCAATAAAGCATGTACTCATGCATAAACTAATTGCATAAACTACTATTATTAAAATATTTAAAACTTGATTTGTTGTTGATTTACAATGTTAAAGTTTTCAGGATATGATCTGCTAATTTAATTTCGTATTTGTGAAAATGCTTTGTTTTTTTTTATTTGATCAGAAATAGTGATTTCAGATCAGTTTTGATCATATTTGATCAGAAATAGTGATCAGAAATAGTAATTTTCTGCACTCGAATCCTTCATTTAGTTTGAAAAGAATAATGCAGCACCTCCTTCGGGAGCCCAATTACACCGCCTGAACTCAATTGAAGCAGATGCTCCAGTCACTCGCAGTAGGGCCCGCCGTTCCGGGCGTATGAATCACGGGCTGTAGGTTTTCGTGGATCCACAGCTTCTCCCTGGCCAGTGAATACCCTCCGAGGGCGGTAGGAGGTGTTTCAATGCCGCTATGTTAATTGGCTGTACGTTAGCCGCGGTCGTGTAATAGAACCACGACCTCTCGCAGCTCCATTATCTCGCTGGCTAACCGCTAGAACGCACGTATGTAGGTCTCCATTCACAGGTTAGCCCTTGAGCGCGTTTTCCGACGCCAGGCCAATTTCCTCTGATGGAACGAACTTTACGCTTTACTACGTATTGGAAGGGAGGTACGCGACAACGTGGAGGGCACGCGGAAAATTTGCCGTGGCCGGGAAGCGCAGAGAAGGAAAGCAACAGGGAAGATAAGAGGGGGACGCGGATGTCGAGGCGCAGATGCAGTCGCTCGATCGTGTTTTACTGCAGTCTGCGTTGAAAATGCTAACGAGTCCCGGGAACTTATGCGGATTCTATTCCGAACTGCCCGGCGCCATTCTGTAGCAAACGTATTTAAGTGCGCTACTACATAATAAAAGGGATCTCGTCATGACATTATGATGTGATGAATGAGACATGAAACATTCGTAGAAAGGAAAGAGTAATATCATTCTGTGTGTTTAAATAATACGTCGCAATTGTACGTACTCAAGTATTTGCAATCGCACTCGTGTTGTCAAGAAGCCTTTACCCACATGATTTTCAAATATGAATTATTATGAAAAAATCAGGCATGAAATAAGGGGAAAATTTAGTACGGAAATGTAGACAAATATAAAGAAAAAGAATTGATTAACTAATTTTTTTACCGTAAATGATATTTGCGGGAAGGTTACTTTAATTTTTCTATTCTCGCATTAATTATGTACACCATTGCAGCTTCCAAACTATGGTAAAATAGTGTCGACCTAAATTTAATGAGTTTTTCTGTGTGGTAGTACTAATACATAATGTTTGTAGTGCATGTTCTCGAAACTTCTGAATAATATCTAATCGATTTCTGTTCGAAAGATCTTTCAAAATATATCAATTCAATGACATAATGAAGTAGTCGACGTATCATAAGGACAAAGTGGTGGTGCTAGTAGTACTCCTTAACTGGAATAATTTCTAATCTGATAACGGACGAACGGACAGAGAGACTAAGAGAAAGGGAGACTTTGCCGTAAAATACTTTTTCGGATTAAGGATGTCATATAAAGAACTATTTTTAGAATATATTTTATTAAAGAAAAACTATCGTCAATATTGAAGGATTACAATGTAAATTTTTTTGCAGTTTTCTAATATGCAGGGTGTTTGCTGAAAATGGATCGGTGCCATTTTTATGCTTACTTTTTTGAATTCGAGATAAAGATCAAGAACAATTTGGATTTCGAGAAAATATTTGTTTAAAAATTGCTTACATTTCTCGCAAAATTACGCGAAAGCTACTCATATTTATGGAAAATTGTACTTGACCCTATTTAAAGTATTTTCTTTGAAGAACAGGCTTTATTTAAGGAAAAATCGCTCTCTCAAATAGCTTAATTGTACGAAGACGCCGAAAACTAGTTTTGTCACAATTTTGATTTCTCCTGGTAGGAGTCGCGCTCAGGGCTTCAGACTTAGCACGGCATTCACGTTGCTTGCTGCCTTGTGCGAGCAAGCGGAGGCAACCGAGCGTGAGCGGGAAGACTTGCCATCGGCCGAGGGACGCGCGGGGAACGCGACGCCGCGCCCCACCTGCCACGCCTCCCAATGGGCCCGAGCGCCACGGACACTTTGAGTCAAGTCAGTGCCGTGGCGAACAGTGAGTGTAGTGAAGTTAAGTGTGAATGAATGGGAAGAATGAATGGTTATGTATATAATGAAAATAGTATGAATGATGTGTGAATGTAGAAAAAAAATAAAATAATAATAATAATTTACCAATAACCGGATCCAGCTGAAAATGCTGGTCCCCCCCAAAAATTGTCGCAAGCACCTGCCACCGTGAGAATAAATAAAAACTGGGCCACGGTAAAGGCAGGATGCTTGCAAGCGTGGTCCTAGTTGGCCGATTAACGAAAAAAAAATTTACCAATACATACAAACAATTTACGTAGAATAAATAAATAGAATTACAAAAATGATTTTAGGGTAAGTTAGTAATGCCAAAGTGCAATTAAGCTAACTTTAAGTCTAGATTGTAAGTTAGTTGTAAGAAAAAGCCCCGCCTGTAGCTGCTTAAGCCGCAAGTTAGCAGCGTAATGTAAAAATATTTATAGATAATAAATTCCCCTCCTTCACAGGGTTACTGTGGAGGGGACAAAAGAAAAAAAAGCATTCACGTTGCACCTAGAGCACCAGTCTCACAGCTAACCCCAGCCTTCCCGACGGTTTCAAAAAGGTTGAACATCTCAATTTGCAATTTTTAAAAATTCATAGATTTTTATTTACATAATTTCATGATTTAGTTTTAAGGAACAGATTTCATGAAGTAAAAAAGTCTATCACCAATGTAGTTTTGCAATGTTCATTTTGTTTTTGCAATTTTCGGCGATTCAGAAAGCAAACGAAAATGAGATCTGCACATCTTTTTAAGAGTACTCGGCTCATTCTGAAAAAATAATGTTTTGAGCTGTTTTTTAGAAATTTGTTTTTCAAAAACTACCCAACCACTAACGCCTCCGCCTGTGCCATCCCCGGCTCTGCTTCCCTCATATCTTCTATCACCTTCACCAACTCCATCACCGCCATCCCCTCCGCCTCCTCCTCCACGAACTCCATGACCTCCATCATTCTCGCCACCATTGCCGCCAGCACCTCCACCACCTCCACCCCGTAGAGGATCACGACCTCCATTCCCTCCACCGTGTCTGCCACCCCCGCCACGTCCGTTGCGTCGACCATCGCCGCCGCCACCACCATCCGCTACCTTCGCCATCTCCCGTGCCCCCGCCCCCGCCCTCGCCTCCACCCCGCGTCTTCTCGGAGCGTCGCCGCTCCGCACTGCGATCCTCCGCCTGGAAGACGTCGATTTTTTCAGGGCGAGGACGACGACGAGCACGGGGCCGTGCGCCGGTACAGGCGATATATTCCTCCACGCAGTTCCTTTAAATTATTCAAATGAAATTCAAAATGCTTGAAACAAGAACTTAGTCTCCCGAGTCGTGAATTGCGTAGACGCCGCGAGGCACCGCGGCGGAGGCGGGGGCGGAGGCGGGGGCGGAGCCGGAAGGCCCGGGCGGGTCGGGGCGGAGCGGAGGCGGGAGCGAGGTAGAGCGGGGACAGCTGCGGGAACGGGGCTGGGCGGAGCGGAGTGGCCTCGCAATGGGGCGGGCCGCAGCGGAGCGGGGCGGAGCGGGGCGGGGCGGAGCGGAGAAGCGAAAAGCGCTGGGAGCGGGACCCAGGCTGATGAAGCCATCACGAGCTTGTCCCCGCCCACATCGCTTCTTCTGCCCCTCCCGGCGCCCGAGACCGTTGCGCAGGTGAGCAGGTCCTCGGCCTCCATTGCTCCGGGCCACAGCGCTCGGCGCGGCGGCGGCGCGAACTCTGGACGGAAGGTAATGACTGAAGTACTCAAGAAACGAAGGCATTCCCTGTCGTGCAAAGCATCTCAACCGCCCAACCTAACTCATATTGTTCTAACTTTCGCTTTCAACATGCAGAAAAGTTAACCGTTCGTATCGCATTATGAAGTACTACACTAGTTTCTTCGCTGTTGGATATTGGGAAGTATATCACTTATTTGCAATTACCGGAATATTTAAGTTTTTCGTGTAATTATTTCGAACATTTCTATCAGCAGTAACATTTAATGAATCAATTCATTGTCTTCTTATACATATTTGCCATAAAATCCATTATATAAACAGAATATTAATGCATTTTAATCCCAGAACACACATTAATTGCCTTCCACAACGAGTCTCTCTTGACCTGTTCCTGACTTTAATCGGAATCGTTGGACTTGGTCAGGTTATATACAAATCGTTTCACCCGAGTATAGACTTTGCCAGCAGGTTCGTAAATACATGAAGAACATTTCCTTGAACCGTGTTTTGTCGTAGATCTACATTTACTTCTAAAATATATTTTATTTTTAATATATTTTAAAGTGCAGAACGTGCAGTTGTTCAGCAAGGTTAGGCCACGCTTCCGCGGCGGTCGGGTCGAGGTTTCCATCCCGTTCCCATCCGACCGAGATGGCTCAGTGCAATAGCAGTTGCCAGAGCAGCGTCTCTGACTGGGAGACTAGATTTCAAGTTCGAATGGTAGCAGAGTTTGACCATGCAACATTGCCAGTCGAATTCAGAAACTGTCTGGAGGAGAATTCTAGACACTGGGTGCTCTGATCGGTAGTTTTCTGTGTTTTTTTCCAATCAATAACGGATGAATGCTTGAAAAGTACCTTAACAAATAAGGCAAAGGTCGCATCCCACCTTCTTCATGCGCCCCCACCTTCTCCCTTTACACACACCTCACATGCACTACACTATCACACATGCTGGGAGACTAGTTCGGAGCTTAGGCGGCCAGAGGGGAGATCCAGGATGGGAAAACCCGACCCGAATGTAGGCCGGCGCCGAATCTCATGTCCCAGGGGGGATGAACACGCCACCTCCAGTGATAGAATATGCCCTACACATACTGGATTAATGATCAGAGGAGCTGTGTCCGGAAACAAAATAATCAATCCACCTCGTACCGTTCCCTTCGCGAGTTATGTATGGTCGATTCGAGACAAGTAGATGTGCATTGCGGGTTGCATTTGCGCGGGCGTTGCGTTGCATTGGGATACATTTTCTAACAAATCCAGACGGATAAATTATGATGAATTATTCCAAGTTTAAAAACTATCAATAAAAAAATTTCATGAAAATCTTAATATCATTTGAATAGTTTGTGCAGGACGTGCAGTCCTTTTATTGATACAGATCTGTGCCAGTATATAAGACTATGTGTAGAATAAACCAGTCTGTCGTTGCGTATTAGTCTATCATGCCAGTAGGCAAACACCGATGAAGTAAATCTATCAGCCATAACTTGTTTATAATATGACAGTAATCGGGATGAGTTCGATTATTCAACTCTGGCAACATGACGTCGAGCTTCAACCGTCCTTTCTAAACTTAGAAATGTATAGTATTAATAATAACTCTTAATTTTCTTCTTTATTGCAGTGAAAAATAAGAACGTGGGTGTTTAATAGTTAGAAACTGTAGTAAAATGCATCTAATAGTTTTAAGTTAATTTATAGTTTTTAATATCTTGTGGCCAGCAGCTGTAGTGAAAACTTGCCATTCACTGCTGTGTTTCATTGGACTGAATGAATACGATAATACAATATTACGAGCAAAGATTGTTTTACACACTAACCTTTAAAAACCGTATTTATTTTCTAACACGAAAATTGTGTGTGATATTGGCATGACATTGCTCTGAGGTATTACTGGTAAGGTTGTACATCGTACATTGCGAAGAGTTTTTACGCAGTAAACTGCTACATAAGAAAACATAACTGAAATTATACGTTGCAACAATACGCATGTGTTGCTGAAACGTGCTCACTGAGAGTAATAAATATAAAAAGGAGTGATCTTACTGAAGTGGAAGTGAAAATACTGAAGAGATAATTTAAGGACCATTCAGACAGATGGATCAAGAAAAAGCAATGAACATGACAATTTTTATTAAATAAAAATTAAAATAATTGTATAACATGCATAATGTTGAAGCCTCGTGGGTTGCTCTTGTTCAGTGTGCTCGCTTTTTCACTACGCGGCCACGGGTTCGACTCTCGATCAGGCAAGATTATAATATGCCTTTTGCTTGCTATGTCCCAGCATATGTTGCTGTCTGACGATGAGAAAATTCACTTCTCAGATTGGGAAGACCGGAATACGGCCTGGGGATGTCTGCATGCGAACCACACTTACCCCCTTAACCCATGGCCGCGAGGCAGGAACGTCGCCGGTAGGTCTAAGCCCGTTCACAGGCTGTCGCACCAAGTACTTACATACTTAATGTTGTGCGTAGCCCCAATCACAGTAGAAAAGAATAAAAAAAGGCGACGATCTTTAGTAGAATTATATGAAGATTAATTTTTATGAATTTGAAGATTTTTAAAAGAAGACGAAAGAAGAAGGAAGAAGAAGGAGGAGGAGGAGGAGGAGAAGAAATAATTTTCTCCAACAAGCGCGTGCATAAACCGGAGAAAAAATTTGATACGTATAGATTTTACAACTCATTTAGATACAAATTAGGTCATAAAAGTTATAATTTTTCCCATTCAACATGCATAATTTAGAATATGTCGTTTAAATCGTGTTTAGAATTATTTAGAGGCAAACAAGAGATTACCTGACATTAACTTTATGTAACATCGAAAAACTGCAGAAATAACAAATGAGACCGTTAGTGTTGCTTCATTCTTGATGTTTCTTACATTTTAAGTAAAGTGAAATAAAGGTAGTGAAAAAATAGTAGCATAAAACAAGTAAAAGGACCAACGATTCTTCTGAAATGGAGGACTTCTATTAGTCCGCTGTACATCCTGTAGTAATTCCGTTCCTTGGAAAAAAAACTTGAAAGAAAAGAAGATCCGGATTCAGTAACCGGTTCGTTTGCGGTTCGACCCCTTAGCAGTGAAAGCAGAAACATCGCGGGCGCGCTGCTTTCTCCGTCCCCAAACCCCGCCTTCAATTCCCGACCCTCCCCCTCCCCCCGCCTCTACCGGCCAGCCGTCCCCGCGCGCGTCCCTCGTCGGCCGTCTGAAAAACGGGACGTTAATTGCCCGCTTTTATTCGCTTCAGTTCTAGTTTGTTCGGCCCCCTTTTGTTCCGCCGGTTACCCCGCTTACCCCCTGCCCCCGGTCCCTCTCCCGCGCCCCGCCCCCGCCCAAGCCCCCGCCCCCGCCAGGAATGTCTGCAGACCTTGCGCTCCGACGGGTCCGCCCGCCGCGCCGCCCCATGGAGGATATCGGAGTTCAATTTCTACCCCTCGGAAGGCCTCCTTCCTCTGTGTTTACTTTCGAAATCTGGTCGCCATATTCCAATCGTGGGGGAGAGAGAGAGAGAGAGAGAGATGAGAACACTTAAACGCGAATCTTCCCGACTCGGTGTTTCCCAAACTTTCCGCCTGGGATAGGAGTTTTCTCTTTTAAAAATTCCTCCTCACCTTGAGCAATTAAAGCCTGGGAAACAAGTGTTGGAACCATGAGAAAACAAACTTGTACTCCGTAAACAGACTCCGTCTTCTCGGAGAGTAGAAGGCGGGAAAGGGCGTCTTACGTTACGCCTCTGTAAGGAGATAAAAAGAACAGCGGGAGTAGATAAATTACCTCAAGATTTGTAGGGTTGAGACCCTTTTTCATTCCATTTTCTTACTTGAAGATCTCTTATCATTCTCGTTTATCGTGCTGCTAGTCAATGTTACTTGAATAATTTGTATTATGCAGTTTCTTCTTAATTTTTCTGCCGGTTGCTCGGCAATATTGCATTCCTCTTAATTCTCGTTTCAAAATTTATTTTCCTCATTCTGCAACAGTTAATGTTTATACATTCTGTACTTCTTTATCACAACTACTACAGTCTGAAAATGAAAAACAACTTTAAGAAATACTTCAGATCTATTTCTTGTTGTGTTTCCTGCTGTACAATCCCAACTTAGATTCATAAATTATTGTGGTTCGAGAATAGATATCACCAATATAATACTATTACAACACTTTCCTGAAAAAGTTATGTTCTTTTCTGTTCGAGCAATCCAACAGCATTAATAAAATTATAAATGACTTTACATTAAATTCTTCTCTATAGATAACATAATTTGCAGAGTTGAATGTGATGTGAGAGAAATGTTGTTTCTGACAAAAGCATTGATAAAGAATTACGAACTTTAAATTTAATATATTTTGCTAAAAACTATCGTTGAAAATCATACACATATTGTAATGGTACGTGATCTCTGAGAACAATATAATAAATTCGCATGGCACTTACAAAACTTCACCATTAAGCGCGGGGTGGTGGCCAACGCGCTGTACACCGCACGTGCTCAAGGGGAACGAGAAATTGCTTTTTGGGGTAAACGAAAGTGACGAATGGCATCAGCCGAGTTGCTTAACTACGTTCCGTGGAGGCACTGAGGTTAAGCAACTCGAGACATCATGCGTGTTCTTGGGTATGTGACCGTCAGGGAACTCTGGGGATCTAACGGTTCCAAGCCCTTGAACGAAGGGATAAAAGGCAATGACTGACTACGACTGACGATGACTTCGTTAAAGGAGGACTACTCCACAGATGATTAACCCCATTCGACTCCAGTAAAGGGCTTATGGAATGCCGTTACGAAAACGTTACAGGAACTAGGTAAAAAGTGCGTGAGTGATGAATCCATTGTCGCCAAAGGGGTGTGCGCGTCAAATCGACCGAGATCTCGAAGAGCCTGAGCGCAGAGAGAAGTGTCGAGATGTCGAAGAGCCGACGCGGAGGTGGAGACCTCAAACATGCTGCGGTCGATGCATCCCAAATCCAGATGGAAGGCACCAACGACCGCCCGTTTTATTACAATCAAGTGTACCCCCTCCGCCCACTGCATCCAGTGCCAAGTACTCCTCGCGCCGATGCGGCGTGCAAGAAGGTCCTTTCTCGAAAGGAAAGAAGGTTTAACTGGCGCCGTGATGCAGCTGTGGACCGCTGGAGGAAAGGGGGCGTCCGAGACGGCAAAAATGGGCACGATCAGGCCATAATTTTTGCGAGAAAATCATATTTCAAAGGCGTCCGCTGCGATTGTCTTCATAACCCTGATTCTTCAGTGCAGCTCCGTTGCACTTCGTTGACCGCTCGGGAGAAAAGACACACCCAACGTGCAGAGGCGGGGGTCGATTGGTGCCGGCCAAACTGCAGTGGCGGTTTTTTAAGGAAAACTACCAAGCGCATCGTCTTGTCTTGCCCTATGATGCAAGAACGATTGATGCACGTTTTTCTGTGTTCCCGAATCCCTTCCCATCATTTTAACTACAAATAATAATTGTTTTACTGGACATCCATATCGCTCCCTGCAGGCGGTGAGATAAGCAATCCCAAGCAACCTCGCATCGATAGGTTATAATATGTAATTTTAAAAATTAGTGACATTACGAAAACGTATTGCACTGCAGACAGACTATTCCATATTTGAATAAATATAATGTTAGTTTTCTTTTTTTGCATCGCGTATTGCTCTTCAGGAATATCTGCAGCGTGCAAGGGTTGTTTGAAATAATTTAGTCTGTATTTCTCTCCCAACTAGTTCGTGTTTTATTTTCGCCAGTTAATTCGTTTTATTTCGTCTGGTGTGTATGGATCTCATTATCGAGTATCATTATCGATGTTTGAGAGAGAAAGAGAGAAGGGGAGAGTGAGAGAAAGAAAGAGAGGGAGAGTGTCTCAACTCTTAACCATGAAAGTGATGATAGCCTGATAAATTATCAACGCGCGGACGATATGTGCAAAAATAGCTATTATAGAACCCCTTGTTCTTTTGAAATCACTGTGACGATGGACAGAGCATAATGTAGTAGACATAAAAAGACGAAAGGAAAGAAAATTACACTTTTCCAGAAAAAGAAGTATATAGCTACAATTTTTTGGATATCATCGCGGGATGTCATTGACAATGGAAAGTCCTGTGTATTGGTATACTACTAAATACGGAGTGACCGAATAATAAACATAAGCCCTACAAAGAGGAGTAGCAAACGCGTGCGAGAACTCACATTTGGAAACCCAACCTACGTTTCCCCCATGTTTCGTATGAAGCGGAAAGTATGTTAGCAAAATGTGTTTTAATAGAATTTGGGATATTGTTCGTCTTTGAATTCGAGATACTGCATGAACCACCATTATCTCGAAGTACCAAATCCCTAAAATGTAATACAAATTTCAAAATTTTCAATTCGTTAATTCATCAATTTGGAGATACGCCGTGAGGAACATAAATCAGTTCGCGTCTTTCAACCTGGGAAAGCAGAGTTTGAGACTCTAGAACGCACCGTTTTCTATTTATGCAAAATAGATGCCGAGAAATGACAGTTAAGCAGGCGTACGTTGCGGTATTGCATTTGCAACTGCATAATTTAGTTGCGTGTTTTCATCAAATATTTATATTTATGTGAAGGTGCTATTCACGTGTACTTATGACACCGTGTTTGTTAACTCTCTCGTTCATCGCTTAGTAAGCAGTTCAAATTCTGCTAAATAACCGAACACCCACTGTAAAATATCCTTATATTCTATGATAATATTGTACTGTGACTCAACATCCGTCTTACGGGACGGAGTGAGTTGTAAAATATATTTTACCATTTGAATAACCGACGGGAAAAGGGAGATAATCGAGAGCGACTTGTATGAATGTTGGGAACTCGAAAAGGAGACCTACGTGGTACGAGAGATCACCAGAGCAAGTATTCGCTGACTGAATGTTACGAAGAAAGGGAAGAATCGAGCATTCCACGGAAACTAAATATTTCCATTCTTTTTCAAGCATCCGGAATCCGAGATCGTCTAATTTCCCCTTGAAATATAGAGTTAAAAATGTTACTGTATTTTAGCCCACGTTGTGAAGAAACGAGGATTGTGTTTACATATTGGGCAGTCAGTGTAGACCGCCTTCACTTTTGAATTTTATATCAGCCTTTGGTCGAAGAATCAAATCATTAATTTTCACTTTTGAATTTATAAAGGCTGTAAATTTTATTCGAATTTATTGCGACCTCTGATAATGATGATGGTAGTGATCATTGTTTCTATCATTTGACTACGGAACTCTAAAAGAGTGACGTGTTTAGATATCACGTTTGTTCCTACTTCTCTATTAATTAGTTTAATTACAATGAAAAAATACTTGCATAATCTTTGAGGTACTAGAAGTAGTGTAGGCTATAAATCTATGTTATTATTACTAGTACGTCCCAGAACTTTAATTTTCATTATAATTTAGATTCACTTATAATCGATTCTTTAGAACCGTCCGATATTGAAATCATATTATCCTAAGATAGAGTTATAAAGAATTTACATACGTGTTTGAACTATAAACGGGTCTGTAAAAGCAACTTCATGCAGACATTAATTACTCCTTCACATTCGTTGCTAAACGCTTTTCCAAGCAGTTGGATTTCTTTGTCAACTGCAGGATGATCTTGTGTCGATCGGTTATTTTCGTTCCTCCAGCCAGTCAATACACCTATCTGCCTAAACCCCCGCTAAGAGCCTCACTGCGGTGGCGACGGCGCCAAGGGGGGGGGGCGTCGGGAGCGCTGCTAATCCAGCGGGGAACGCACGACTGTGCCAATTGGCGAAAGCGCAGCCGCTCACTCAGGGACATTACGGACGAGGGGACGGTCACTCCGGGACATTACAAGCGCCCGGCAGCGCGGCTAGGCGGAGGGGCGGGGAGGCGTAGAAATGGGGGCGGGGACGCGTGCGAATGCAAGGTGGAAGCGGGGACAGGGGGCGGTTCTAGGAAATCAGGGGCGAGGCGAGGGGCGTGGGGCGGTGGGAGAGGCGGGAAGCAGAAACGGAGGCAACAAACGGAGGGGATGAAGGCGCAGAGAGGGTGTTGAGATAGGAGAGGAAGGGGAGATGGAGGAAGGTCGGATGTAGAAGCAGTGGTGGAGGCAAGGACCGGGGTGGGAGCGGCGACGGAGTCAGGGACAGAGGGGGAGGGAGAGTCGATGGTTCAGGAGGGGCGGAGGCGGGGCGGAGGCGGGGCGGAGACGGGGCGGAGGCGGGGCGGAGGAGGGGCGGAGGCGGGGCGGAGGCGGGGCGGAGGCGGGGCGGAGGCGGGGCGGAGGCGGGGCGGAGGCGGGGCGGAGGCGGGTTGGAGGCGGGTTGGAGGCGGGTTGGAGGCGGGGCGGAGGCGGGGCGGAGGCGGGGCGGAGGCGGGGCGGAGGCGGGGGTGGGGAATGTGTGCTCGCCCCGCGCGCAAGGCGGGCTGCGACGAGCCGGCGTGGCGCGGCGCGGCGCGGCGCGGCGCGGCGGGGCGTCGTCGTGACGAATGTGTTTGCGTGGGAGGATTACGCCGCAACGACCGCCGTCCTTGTCCCCGGCGGTCGACGTGACGCGGCGCGGCAGCGGGTGATACGCTGTGGTGCGGTGCGCTCCCGGCGAGACATCTCCAACGGGGCCAGGCAAGATTGCATACGTGACTTCGATAGACACATGACTTTATTCTGCGATTGGGCGGACGTTGCAACGTAGCGGAATACGCGGATTATTTACTCGCTTACGGTGGCGCCTTCTGTGGCTATTTTGGGCTTAAAAAATTTAATTTTAAGTGTGTAAGTTTATTGTAAAAATAAATTTTATGTATAAAGTTTCCTGGCTTGTCCATTTACGAAAATAAAAATATACGCGAAAAAGTGTCGATTTTTTTAAACGCTGTTTTATTCATTAGAAAATTAGAATTTATTTTCGTCAATCTGATTAATTAAATCGTAACAATTTATGTAATGTAGAAAAAGCAGGTAGTAATTTTCAGCCTTTCTCTAATTTAGGTGTCTTAAAGAAGCTTTTTGTAGGATTCTTCCTGTATAATCAAGACGACTTTGACAAAAATTATGCCAATCGAATGGATGTGTTGTGAGGAAACGAATGGACAATGTACAGCATTACAGCAGAAGGGCTAGGCGGAGGGGTGAGTTTGCCTTTAAATTCTTTAAAACACAGAAACGTTATTTTTTCGAAAATTCTTTTAGAATATTCTGGAGAGATCCGAAAGAATGTCAGTAGATTGAAAAGGGTCGAATGACTTCTCACTTGCCTGGGATGGTGGACCGGAGGAAGTGTAACCATGAGTAACGAGCGAACGGACATACGGACTGTCGCAGGTTTACCGGTTACTACTCGCAACATTGTTTAAATGCCGTGATGTGCCGAGAGACCATAATACGTTATAGTTCTTCAGCGCGTTATTTGTAAATGAAGTTACCAACATTAGCAGCGCAGACATGACTCATCATGTATATAAGTGTCTGGACACGATATTCGCTTACGGTGATGCGAATTCGGTCAGGTAACGAAATACGGCTTGCGTTCAGAGAGGACGATTTGACGTGAATCCTTGTTACTCTGGAGCTGACATGCTTCCGGGCTGTAGCTTACAGTCCGAAATAAGCAGTATTCGAGATGTTCCAGATGTAATGTTCTGTAAAAAATTTCTTATGTATAATTTAAAAAAAAAATATTTTCTCAAGTCTTTGTAGATCGAATCACTTTCAGACGACGACACAGAAAATCATTTATTAATACAAAATATTCCAATGATATCACGTCCAATTATTTTAAATACAATACAGTCTTAAGTCACGTTATAAAAGTCTCCCGTTATTTTCATAGTTATAAAGGTCCTCTGATATTTGCGGCATTCTTCTGTATTGTATTGTATTATACCAAAGAACCCTATGTAATGTTAAGTCGAGGAACATGTATATGAAAGAGACAAGTTACGAGTACCAACATAGATTAACCATGCAAAGCCACTTACAGACGCCCATTAAACTACAGGTGGCATGGGTAGACTAGAAGAGACACGAACAATGAGAAACAATGAAACGAGACTGAGGGAAGATATCATGAAGGCTCGCTCTCTCAAATGTTAGATGTCCAACGAGTGCCATGGTTGTTTAAATATAGCAGTTAAAGGAATATTATCAAATTTGGTTAGTGCTATCCGACGAAGGTGATAGTTTTATTAGCGATTGCACTATAAAATGGACAAATCGATATTAATTACAGGGATTCATCGGATAATTTAGAATTGTAAGGTAATATTAATAATGGACAGAAAAGTATTCGGGGTTAGGCACACCACAGTGGTGAGAGTAGGGAAAGTACTGAAGAGTGTAACTTTGAGAAATATTAGTAAATAGTGCGAAACATATTAGACGACAGGAAAAAATGAATTATCGTGGCGAGGGAGCATCCGAGAAAATTAAGTGCTCGTGAAAAAATTGCAGTAAGATACTATGAATCAATATCCAATTTTAGATCTAAAAAAGGGAAATGACTAAGATGTTTAAACAGTTTTTTTTCTTTGGCAACCAAAGTAATAAAGTCATTTGTTTATTTCATATAAATTAATTGAATAAATGTTATGTTAGTTTTCTATGAAAATAAGGCTGATATTAATAAAATATTGCGTGCAATCCCAACACAACTGACTGGTACCTTACTAAGATAAACACAGTATCTGCCAAAAATTGCCTATTGAGATATGCATATCACTGCACTCAGAAAAATCAGCTCTTTCTACATAGTTTAGAATGTATCTGAAACGGTATAGAAGTTATTTGAATTTTAAAAAATCTTGTTATGGTTGTGTGCTTAGGAGGAACGCAGTAAACACAGCGTACTCACGCAGCCACAAAAATAGCGCAGCCACAAAAGCGCAGCCACAAAAATATGCTATCTTAACAAAAATGCGCCTAGTGTCAACAAGAACTTTCCGCTCCATGACTATTCCACAAGCGCCAATTTGCGGAAAAATATCCATTATTTACAACGCTGTTGAAAGTTATGATCAGTTTGATCATTCGGTTTCTGGTTGCTATTTCGACAGCTTTTAATAGTCGTGGTAAACACATTGTAAGCTTACTTAGGTCATGTTAATCTGTTATTAGTGTTTGAGACAAAACACTCAGAAGAGTGGAATGTTTTCTAGATAGTTTACCAGAACAATCGAGTTGTCAATCTACTGCATAACTGACCAAAGATACCAAGGAGATTTGTGTCCTCCGCCTGATAAGAGACACAAATCTCAGCCAGTCAATTTCATTCCTGAAATACATGAACATCAAAAGTTTCCACCAACAAATCGCCCACTACAGCCGAGAACACGTACTGAATACTCTGTATTTGCCTAGTCATGTGAACATAAGTATTTATTATTTAATAATTACAGCATTTTACTCTCAAAGTAATAAATATTATAAATGCATTGCTTAGTAATAATGCAGTATCCATTCCTATCTGAAGATTACAGCAATTTTAAAGAGCGTAAATGATAGATGGACGCTAATCATGCGTTACTAAAACACAGTAACTGCTTTATTTTATTGCCAGAATGAAAAAAATATATAATATTCATAAAATAGTGTTTAAAAATGCAATTCAACTAAACATACAGTTACATACTTATTGTTACATTCCCCATCAAGACAGCTTATCTAAGTTAACCACGTTTTTCTCAAAACTTGGTTTCGTGTAGATACTGCGTTTTTCCTTGTGAAGGCAGTATAATCTCCAGGAATTTTCCGCTTCGCACGAGCGGCCAGTCAATGTTTTTTGGGGTTTTTTTTCTTTTGTCCCCTCCACAGTAACCCTGTGAAGGAGGGGAATTTATTATCTATAAATATTTTTACATTACGCTGCTGCCTTGCGGCTTAAGCAGCTACAGGCGGGGCTTTTTCTTACAACTAACTTACAATCTAGACTTAAAGTTATCTTAATTGCACTTTGGCATTACTAACTTACACTAAAAAATCATTATTGTAATTCTATTTATTTATTCTACGTAAATTGTTTGTATGTATTGGTACATTATTATTATTATTATTATTATTATTATTATTATTATTATTTCTACATTCACACATCATTCATACTATTTTCATTATATACATAACCATTCATTCTTCCCATTCATTCACACTTAACTTCACGCCAGTCAATGTCCAGCAATGCAAGGGTAAGCAAAATACGTGCTCAAAATCAGGAAAGTGAAATTCGTTGAAGTAACATCGTTATAATCGGGCGTGAGCAAATCTAGACAAATATAATGATATTAAATTAGTGATAGAAATATTAAAAATATCTTATCCCATGGGGGGCAACACAATTAAATTAATAGGAGAAGGATTAAGCATATTTCAATATAAACCAACTAATAACATCTTAAATTAATAATTTTGTATCATTAGACTATAGTCATAATACAAAATATTAACAATTCTCCGAATTGGTGGTAGATCACTCTATAGATGTTCATTTTTAATTTATCCCACGACACTAACCAAAGAGACGTTCATCCAACATAATCCAGCATCATTTGATATTATAGTTTAAAAAATCAAATTATCTAATTATGTAGAATCATGAGCTAGTTCGTCAAATGCAATGATATATTTTATATATATATATATATATATATATATATATATATATATATATATATATATATATATATATATATATATACAGGAATGTGTGTAAGGTAATATATTTTCAATAACTGTGTTCAGTTGAGATTAATCAAAGTAAACATATAGAAAAAGACTAAATGTGAAAGTTAAAAACAAACTAAAACTAACATACATCGCTTGGCCAATAACATTTAATAGCTATATGCATCCTTCGTTCAAATCCCCCACAAAATAATTTCTAATACTGGTTTGACACGAGACACAACATGCAGTCTGTCATTTTACAAACCTTACATGTATCGTTTTTGTATATAATAACAGAGGATCGAGAGTTCAAATTACTTAGTGTAGATAACTCATCTTAAGCGAAACAATCGTCATAACACTGCATTTCGTTGAAATGTATTTTGCTATTTAGTATTTGGAGTTCTGTAATTATTCATAAGTTGTTTTATTTCGGCGTCCATTGCGCTGCCATCAGAAAATCTGATACAACAGCGAAGTGTTCGCCTTCAATCTTTCGCCTCGGAAGAAGTCGTCCAACATTTTTCAAAATCGTCTGTCGGTGAAAGAGTGCACCCTTCCTGCTCCCCAGCGTCGCCGCCAAATCTCCCCTTCCCCCCCTTCTCCCCCCTACCCGACCATCACGCCCCCGCTCACATCCACGCTCACCGCGATGTAAAACCTCTCTCACAAGGCAATCTGTTTTTAAAAAATCCTTTTAACTTGGAGGCGGAGGTTCTTTCTCGCCGCACCGCCCGTACTCGGAAACAACGTTCAAAGTCTTAAGATAAGCTTCTTATCTATCATCTCTTTAATAAACATCAAGTCTCGCAATGTTGTTTTGAGAATCTTACGACTTGAAATTCCTTTTCATGTAGAAACTTAATATAAACACAAGTTCTTTAAGCTCGTCCCTGGGCCGTCGCTGGGTCTAATTTCCAGTGCACTGACGCGATAAGTCACGTGGGAGGCATGTCGGTCCAGCGGTCGCGAGCGGGGGCCTGGGGGGGGGGGGAGAACTGCGACACCTCCCCGACCGCAAGTTGAGTTAATCGGAACCGCAGACACCGCGAGAGACGGTGAGTCGCCCTCGGTTTGGTTCAGGGCCGTCGCTGCCATTAGGCTAACTAGGAAGACAGCCGCGGAGTGGAACCCGCTGACGCGCAACCCGAGGCGAAAAATCTTTCTTTCTCTACCACGACACTATTGTTCGTAGAAGAAACAAAACACCCGAAAGTTTCACAGAATGTTCTCGCCTCCAAGTAAAGTATGTTTCCATTACATGCGTCCGGAAAACTTGAAGTTATAATGATGATGATTCATAATAATAATAATAATAATAATAATAATAATAATAATAATAATAATAATAATAATAATAATAATGACGGTCTCGATATTGATGCAATGTTCATCAATCGGAATATTTTTCTCGTTGTACACAACTTTCTCCAGTCAATAATTAATAGCGAATAAATAAAGGATATGGCTCGCCCACTATTAACAAAAATAGTTATCTTTGCTGATTCGAATATTTAAAAGACAATTGTACTACTACAGATGTTTCAAAGTGGTTGGGTAATAACAAATTAATATAAATCAAAGAAAAATGAATTTTGCATTTGAGAAAGACAACTGCATTTACTATTGAAAATAAACAACGTGCATTTGGCTAATGGTATGGTAACAATATTTCTGGTTCTCTAAAACCTGAAATAGAAAATCCACATATATGAATTCAACCCTAAATTAAGCTCATTATGTAACGATTCAGAATTATTTCATAGTCAACCTTCGTACACCATGTCACATGTATTTTGCGGCGAATGAAGTATATATCAGATACAGAATTATATCTGAGGAACTGCATTTTTCAGTAACGAGACTTTTAAATTGCAGAAAAAATTGTACGAATAATAAATAAACCACACCGGCAAAAGTGGCAAAGGACATCAACTGATGTCTCTGCTATCCCTGTGACCGGAAGGTCTTAGATTCGAGTACCCACGATGGCAGAATTGTTTTTGACACTAGCATGTCAGCTAGGTAGAATTCAGTCGCTGTCTGGAAGAGAATTCTAGGGTCCGACTGCTCTGATCAGTAGTTTCCCGTAGTTTCTCCGATCAACACCAGGCGAATCCCGGAGCGGTACCATAAAAAACGGGTCAGGATCCCTCGCGATCATTCTTTCTTCTTCAATTTCAAATCGATACGATTGTTGCTTCAGACGTGACATATGCAAGTAAGCTAAGATTTTATCTTAAGATCATATTTGAAAAATTTTACTGCAAGCAAATAGCTTCTTAAGCAAGTGGTGCTACAGAATGGTACAGACTTTCCAGTATTAGTTTTCTACTTCCTTTTGTCTCGGTTAGCCTCGAACTTGCCACATATTCTTGCCTGCTGCCATCTATCGCCACCCCGTACTTTTTTTTGTACTTTTTTCAATTTTTCGGTTTTCTAATTTTCCAGCGGAAATATTATTTTAAAATCATTAAAGAATAGTAAAACCTAAATGGTAATTTTCTTTGAAAAATGTATAGCCGTTGTTAAAAAACAGGCGTTTTAGCGCTACTATAAATTCAACATTTGAAAGACATTTTCACAGAAAATTTTTGAGTTTTCGGAAAACTTAATTTGACTCGCAAATACAATAGTGTTTACAAGTTGCTGTCAATATGCATATCAACGGCGGGAGAAATCTCTCACAAAATTCACATTTGGGTAATTTTTGATAAAAACAAAAAAATACACAGAAATTAACTTTACGTCTTTGAGCTAGTTTTCAAAGAAAACAGTAGAGTCTTCGAGAAATTTTATATGATAGTATAAATATTAACAATGTGAGAGGCAAGTAAAAAAAATACGTTTTAGTCATTTTTGAAAAAACAAAAGAATAGAGCTAAAAGGCGTTTTCTGTCAAAAGTTTTAAGGGAAAATTTGGAGCTGTTATTGAGAAACTCTTGTTTTTGAAGTCGTTCGCTTCTGCGGCCAGTCATGTGCATGATCTGGGCTGTCCGGGTGACGCCGCGTCGAAGGCTGTGTTGCCGACGTTCACGTATGAATACCAGCCCTGAGTAAGACCACGACAAGATGGTCGAAACGTCGGCAACACAGACTTCGACGCGGCGTCACCCGGCCAGCCCAGATCACGCACAAACTCTTGTTTTTGTTTAAAATTGCACGTATAGAGCGCAGTACGCGCAGTATTGCGCGAAAAGTACTAATTATTTTTAAATGTACATGACATTAATGAATGACCTCATTATGGAGTACCAATTTTATTTCAAGGAAAAATCTCTAAGACACAGAAAAAAAATCATATTTTTGATATTTTCGAAAATTCAGAGTTAATCGTGAAAATCAGATGTATGACACCCTTATAAGTCTATGTTCCTACAAGAAATTTAAAGAAAAAATTTTGAGCCATTTTTACGCGTTAGGGCAACGTTCAGGTACGAGAGCGAAATTGAGACCTTTGCTCAATACAAACACAAGAGCGTCGTTCAGCTCTTCGTCCGTTAGGTTGCCCACCCCGAAGACGTCAGGATGTTGTTTGGCCTTCAGTTTGTCAAATTTGCGAATTTGCTTTCTTCTGGCTATCTCAAGTACCCGCTCCGCGGATTCCGCCGAAACCGTATGAAGTGTGGTCCAATCGGATGTACTAAGACTGCCTGCCGGCATTAAACGGATTTTAAACAAATTTCGTTCGATATTAGAAAGTTGCATCCTGGTATGGCGGATCCTCTCGCGTAGGAGAGTGAAACCCGTTCTACGGAGAATACGTAATCCGCCGGAGTTTGAGTCTGGTGACGGATATCGAGAAAGCACGGGAGAACGTCCTCATCTCTGCACCGCTGGAGGAAAGCGAGCTGGCTCAGCTTCCGTATCCGTTTGTCTCGTAGAGTGGAGAACTCACGAGTGAGTTTGAATGTTTCCTCCCCGTAGAGGTTGATCAAGTGAGAGGTCGGATCAAGTGGGAATCCGCGGCCGGAAAGCCAGTACTTACTTGGCTATCCGGGAGACACCGTGCCCAGGGCACAGGTGCCAACGTTTCGGTCGCCATACTGCGACCTTCACCAGGGCGTAGTTATTGCGCGGAGATGGACTGCGCACGGGTTTATGTAGTTAGGTTAGGTTAGGTTAGGTTAGGTTTATGTAGTTTCTCTCCACCTGTCTGGTAATTGGAATGCTTGTAATACCCAAAGTCTGTCTTCCATTCAATGTATGTGATTTATTTAAAAAATATGCTAACCTAACCCTATCTAGAAACAAGACGTCTTTTCGAAGATTATGTAAATGGGATATGTACTAAATAAGTTGAGGATAAACACACAATATGAGACACTTAAAAAAATATAGCGGAATTTTTTTAAAATAGACTCTCTTGAGGTCGAAACGACATTGTTTTCAACAATCATCGACCACAATGCTAGTCGTAAACGGTGGCGATCGTTCAATGATCTGGGAGGTTGGAAGTTCCTCGTCAGTAGTAGAAAAATATATTGAACCATCGTTATCGAAAAATGAATTAAAATCTGTAAACAGTTATACAGCACCGAGGAGGTTGCATTATCAAGAGATTCCAGCACGTCGACGTCAGCAGTTTGACCTCTTATAAAGACTAGAAATTAGCAATGCTAATAATTGTTCGTTCAATATTCAGATTTACTCTAATGAGAAATTAGTTATTTAGTTAAAAAAAATAGAGAATACTGTAATGGAGTAGTTGAAAATTAATTTTCTAATTGTTATTTATGTTGTGTGTGTGAATGTTACTTATGTTGTTTTTCATCTGTTTTCGAAGTTTAATAGTTTGAATATCCCTTGGCTACTTAACGGCCGACGGCCGTGAATTTCTTCACAGCCATCGGCTATTAAGATGACCTTTTCATTCTTCTGTTGGGTTGCGTCATGCAGATATACGAACGTATATCTCGTACGTACTCGTATTAACGGACGTATTACGGATATATTACGAAAAGTAATGTACTGCCGTATGACGTCTTTGCCCATTCAGCTAGTATTCCATTCAGGTTATCGTGACATCTCCACGATTATTGCTTACGCCAGCAATTTGCGGGCGAGTTGACAGAGCTCGGATAAGCTCTTAACGAGATCACATTTAAATATCATTCTTGATAGTGATATAGTGGAACGAGCTAACTCCCGAAATTCAGATTTTAGCTGTTTCTCTCTGACGGGAAATTAATGCAATTTAATTGTGTTTGGTTCAGATTAGTATTTCTTTAGTAGTAGCTTAGCAATATGTTATTGTAGGAAGAATGCTGTTTCCAAAAGGCAACAATCTCGCAGATATTTTATTACAATGGCCAAAGTAATTCAAGCAAACGTCAGTAATTGCAACAATGAGGACCTACTAGATGTCAATCTAAAGGACCTATGCCAAATCTAACTTTAAAAAAGGCAGATGTGAAACCCCTCCCCCGTTTTCAAAACAATGGTAAGGCACTAAACTGTGGTTCACTGGTAGTGAAAAAACAAATAGTGTGTGGAAAATGGAGTCGTGGAGTACCAAAAAATTGGCTGTTTTGAAACGTCACACGTCAATACTGATATTTTTGTGGTTCAGTACCAGAGCTACCTAACCCACCAAGTCGTGAAGTTCCATATTCCTATGAAGTATGGTTTTGAATGCTGCTCTATTAGTGCAATTATACTTTATCCTTGTGAATGAATGAATTGGCTCAAACAGACCTTTTGAGCCAATAAACCATTCATTCATTCATTCACAAAGATTAAAATGTTGGTTCTTATACAACTGATAGTTCAGAGCCATGCCGTAGAGAAAAGTGCCATCAGAACCTAATGGCTTAAGCAACTCTGGTAATGATTCACTCACATTATCTATTTTCTACACATGACGTATATTTTATCAATGTAATTCAACAGTAAACGAATAAGAAATGGATGAGACAAAACTTTAAAACACTTTTGTTAGTGAAACTCATTTGTAAACAGATATAAAATATATATTCAGACGTTAGCTTTGTCGTAAGTAGTGACGCACTGAGAATGAAAATATAGTTGAAAGATTAAGTGTGAAAAACTGCGTATTAATTTAACCAAATATTGCATTTTGAGATAAAATTGAAAATGTTTCATTCTGTTCGTATTATTTCAGATTTCCTGGGTATGTAACGAAACCATTAACATTTCACAAGGCAGAGGCTACCTAATTTTCTTCCAATTTGTGCGCGCATTCGAAATTACTAATATAGGTACGCCAGTTAGACTTCGAAGTGCAGAAAGTGAGTAAGACGCAGCTCATTGACTGTTAGTAATTCCGGGATGTTAGGTCATTAATCCCGTAAGTGTAGTGTATGTTTTCAACGGGAGGTACCGGTGATCTTCTCCCCGCTGGATGGAAGATCCGGCGCCGACCGACCGTCGGCTAGCAGGGTTTCCCTCAACCAGGTATCACCTACCAGCGAAGTACCGCCCCAGCCGGGACAAGCTCTAAAGTCCCGAACGGTTTCCCTGCATGTGTGCTAGTGTAGTGCATGTTAGTGTAAGAGTATGTGAGTAAGACGTGAGAATAGGAAAATGAAGAGAAGGAAAAATCGCGTGCGCTTCGTAGCCAGTTTGTGAGGACACTGCTCCGGCATTCGCGAGGTGTTAATAGGAGAAACCACGGAAAACTGCCGATCAGTGCAGCCGGCCGCTTGAGTTCTCCTCCAGACTGCGACTGAACCCGACCTAGCTGACAAACTAGTTTCGAAAACCCTGCCACCCTCGCGACTGGAAACTAGGACCTCCCGGTCAGTGGCACTGACATCAGTTGATTGAATTGAATTGAATTTGCCTTATTTTACGTGGCGAGACTCGGGCCATCAGGCCCGCTCTTTCGTCTGACCACGCGAATTTCGCTACGCTCCTTTCATCAACAAGCAGAGAAAGGAGGTATTTCTTGGGCGAGAAACAGGCGATTTTGAATTTAGCTCAGAGGCGTCATTTAGGCTTGAGGATCTTTTACATGCAAGTAAATCTACTAACATGGGACAGCCGGCTTTACTTCCCCTCCTAAGGAAGGCGTACGAAGGATTTTGTCGCCCTAAAAATCCACGGCTTCGATCGGGTTTGAACCCGCGAGCTTGGTATAACAGTCCGGTACGCTAACCGTCACACCATCGCCGCCGCCATGATTGATGACCTGAACCACCTCTTCCGGTGCGAGGCGCAGCGGGAACAGCAGCGAGCGAAGTGCGGGTCGACGCCCCCCGTTCAAAATCCATCGGGTCGGCGGGCGGGCGAGCGGGCGCGAGGGCGCTACAGCGCGGAGATGCCGTGGCGGCGCGAGCGAGGAGGGGGGCGGGGGCTGTTGCCTCAGCGCAAACAGACGTCGCCATCGCCCCCGCCGCCCCCGCCGCCCGCTCCGCAAACGCGCCCACGGCCGGGCAAATTGGTAGGCGAGGGCGATCGCGTGGAAGCTGCAGCTTTGTGCATCGCGGATGCGCGCGGCGGGGGCGGCGGGGGCGGCAGGCTGGCGGGCGGCGAGGGGGAGAGTGTCGCGAGGGCGGTGGGTCGGGAGCGGCGGGGGAGACAGGATGGCGGCGGGGAGGGAGAGAAGGCGAGAACCGCGGGGTCCACGGGGAGGGGCGGCGGGGGCGGCGGGGGGCGGCGGGGGCGGCGGGGGCGGCGGGGGCGGCGGGGGCGGCGGGGGCGGCGGGGGCGGCGGGGGCGGCGGGGGCGGCGGGGGCGGCGGGGGCGGCGGGGGCGGCGGGGGCGGCGGGGGCGGCGGGGGCGGCGGGGGCGGCGGGGGCGGGGTGTCGGGCGACGCGTGGGGACGGTGGGAACTGCGCGCGACACCCAGGGAGACCCAACACCAGCCGCAATGCAATCGCGCGGCCTGGCATGGGAGTGGCATTGGCCCATGGGTCATGGGGTTCCTCCCAGGTGATTGTGCGGACACGGGAGCGACGATGGGAAATGCATCCGAAACCTGCGTTACTCTGGACAAACAGCTTTTCTGACCCTGAATCGGGTAATTTAACTTTCAACGTATTCCAAATTCCTTAGTTTTCTCACCCGTCTGCGTGAGAAGTTTGCTAGGAAGGAACATTGTTGACGTATTTACTGTTTTTGCAAATGCGTATTTACTGTTTTTGCAAATCTACGCAATATTTTGCAGCCTCAACAGTATGTGATGGGGAAAAAACAAATCAATTTTTTTTATTTATTTACATAAAAAAACAGTTAAAACTGTGTGTGATGTGCAACAGGAAGAATTTAATTTGAAGTTACATTACTGTTCAGAAGCAAAACAAGGGGCCATCGCAGCATTTTCTCAAGGATCAGGGAAACTGGACGAAAACCTGATCGAGATGGGGTCATTGATCCACAAACAGAAGTACAATTTGTTACAGGTTCTTTAAAATCATACAGTCCAAATGGTAAATAGTACATTGAATGTCATTGTTAAAATTAATATTACTTTCTTAATGGATACTCGGTTTAGTTTCTCATAGTATAAAAACAGTTATACAGCAGAAAATATTTCACTTGGGACTTAAACTTTTGTATCGAATTTAACCGTTTGATGTTATCAGGCAAAGTGTTGTAAAATAATGTACAGATACTGGAACATTGCAAGGAAAGCACATAATTAATTTTTGGCCCGACCGGGAATCAAACCCGGGGTTGTACCGAGGAAAGCGAGCACGCTAACCAACGAGCCACTGAGGGCTACGGAAGCTTAGCATAATTAACTTAATTTTGTGTTAAAGTCATTTAAATAGGGGTTCCGTTTAAGGTTTCACTAAATTGAAATAGCTAAAAATGTTACCTTAACATCTGTCAATGGCAAATCGTTCATTTTCAATGGAGTACAAAACTATTTATTTGAAATGGAAAACTGCGTTGGAACCATTTTCTTCTCATTTACTATTAATTTGTTATTACGTAACCAATTTGAAATATCTTATATTGTACTATTTACGGTTTCTTTATTGCAAAGAATATTCGTATCATCCGCAAAGAGAACTGTTCTTCCGTTTCGATTCATTTCGAAGAACTGAAAGTTCGTATTCATCTCAAAGAACTGACGTACTACATGTACCTAAGTCCTTCTCGAAAAACTGATATACCTACTTGCATCTCTGGAGATTAAATTTACTTTCAAATTGTCGACCCGTATTATTTATTTATTTATCGTAAAACTGTACATGGCGTGTGGGAGAGAACCATCTCCTCACGTTTTGTCGAGCCCCTTTTTTAGGTACAGATCCCTATACGCATGAAGCTGAAACACGACTTAAGTTCTAAAGTTAGCAACAAGCGTTTAACGTTACATTTGGCACAAAGCATATGTCGCAACATTTGATTTGATTGTAACCCAGAAATATCCATTCCCATCTTTTAGAAACTATTTTCATCGGCAAAAAACTCACAAATATTGTATTATACTGCTAACGAAATAACGTAACTTTTCTCCCTTCAGAGCTGAAGAAAACGTTCCAAACCGTAAAGTTACATTTACTGTCCACAAGCAAGGCAAGATTGATATAATGAGGAGTGGATCGAAATGGGGATGGTATTGACGCAGAAGCTGCTTTCAACCCAGAAGCTGATTATGTTAGTTCATCGAATCGACGAGAATGCTCGTGTAATAGCTGATGAAGACTTTCGTAGATATTTCTGTCACAAAGGTTCTTCTGGAAATCAAAAACACTTCAAAATTTAGCCTTGCGTTTTGATAGATGTTTTCGTAACCTGATTGTAAAATCGTTAGAAAATCGAGCATCCCGTGAGGTGATTCTTACGTACTACAAGTTATGCGTGTGTTCGGTACTACAAGTATCTATGAAAAGTCGCGCATTCCGACCACCATTTCACAAAATCGTTATTCACTGGCTAACGGAACTGCCGCCAGCCGGCGTAAGATAGACTTCGCTCTTTGGAGAAATCTCTGGCAGTCGCGGGGTCACCACAAGCGCCGGTACTCATTCTCCCTCCGTTCACCACCCCAACTACCACCACCAGTCTTCACCGCCGCCGCAGCAGCCTCCCCTGCTGCCGCCACTGCCGCCGCCGCCATAGGTTACTAGGGCCCTCACCATCATCACCGTCACCACCGACCCCACCCTCACCCGAGTTCCGCCACCACCTCCCCCGCCATCGCCACCACCGCCGCCGTTAATGGCGACACTGCGTGATTAAGTTTCTCCATTAACTGAAAAATGGCGCGTCGCGGGCCTCTGCATATTGCACAGCTGCGCTCGAGCAGAGATCCCATCGGCCTTCACCCCGCCTCCATGCCCCTCTCCGTATACCGCCCCTCATTCGAACAGCTTTAGTTCACTTCTGGAAGTGTGTGTGTGTGTGTGTGTGTGTGTGTCTGTCTGTCTGTCTGTCTGTCTGTCTGTCTCTCTCTCTCTCTCTCTCTCTCTCTCTCTCTCTCTCTCTCTCCTCTTTCTTTCTCTCTTTCTTTCTCTCTCTTTCTTTCTCTCTTTCTTTCTCTCTCTTTCTCTCTCTCTCTTTCTTTCTCTCTCTCTTTCTTTCTCTCTCTCTCTTTCTTTCTCTCTTTCTTTCTCTCTCTTTCTTTCTCTCTCTTCGATACCGCTACAGCCCTGCCTATATCCACGTATTCGCAGAATTGCCGGAGTCTCACTAGATCAGGGCCAATCAGAAGTCAGCATCGGGCGCAAAGAGCTTCTTTCCGTGGTCGTAGGGACCGACAGGGGCTATTGCAAGAGCAACTTAGTTGACGGCAAAGAGAAATGGGAATGGAGAGGACTCCATACGGGCCGCTCATCAGGAGATGCATTAGTGAATTGACGTAAGTTACCTTCAGAAATGCGACACCTAAAGTATGGTCGTGCAACGCGTAAATGAAATGAAATTTGACTCGTTCATATAAATATTTATTTATTTAGTTGGTAATTATTACACTTATAAATTAAATAACTTGATATTATGTGACTAGACCGAAGGCCTTTAAGCCATACAATACCTGCATCCTATCGTGTTATAACCTTTCGAATTCTGGTATTCACCCCAAATGGTCTCTCCATCGCATTAAAGTCGCGGAAAAGAGGTCATAAGGTACGGCTAAGGAAAAAAACTCTGAAGGGGAAAAACCTCCCGTCAGAAGCCGAGTACATGCTAATATACCAGAGTTTTCCTAAGCTCTTTATTTATTTCCTGGTGCGGACGTCACACATCCTCCCTCCAGTCTTTGGCCCCTCAGCACCTGAAATCAAACATCGCCACAGCAGATTGTCCGCACCAACGCCTCTGCACTTATAAAGGGCCACTAATTTCTTTTCCCCCCGATGTTCTTATTTGATTATTGACAGTTTATTTTTTTAATTTATTTTTTATTTATTTTATTTATTGATTTACTTATTACTTAACAGTTGACTATGACTTATTTACTTAAAAGTTTACTAACTTAAATTATTCATTGAATTGTTAATTGTTTGCTTATATTATTCATTTTCTCACCAATCTAGGCTCCGCTCGTACTAACCCGTTGTTTTTACACTCCCTAATATATAAATACGAATGCAGGAGTACGTGCATGCTTATTTTTAAGCGTGATCCAAAGGGGGTGGAGTGGGGGTTCAACCCTCGCCCCCGAAATACTTTATTACTTAGTTTAAAAAAATGAAATATCGTTTTCTAATTTTGTTTTTCTGTAATTGTTATGTCGATTGCAATAGTTAATGGTTGTGAACGGAATGATGAAATGTCATTGCCGAAATGCAAATTATTAGTATTCATTACTCAGTCCGATCCACCCCAACCCCCGAAAAGTCTGGTTACTGTCTTGAGTGTTAGGTATGTGAATAACGAACAAAACTTAATAGAAGCCCCATAGCCCGTAAGGCTTTGCAGATAAGAGTCAAAATATAAAAATTGCTCTCCGAATGAGACAAAATATGAAAATACCGTCCCAGCAAAGTGCTCGTCACTTTGACCTCTGCCTTTCATGCGCCTGCAAAACCGAGTGTGCTTTCTCTACGAATATGAGTTTTTTTTTTTTTTTTAACATCTGCTTTATTTGCAATTTGTTCTACACGAACATTCGGCAAATACAATTGTACATATATTATCGACATGTAAAGAAACCATACAATATGAGTTATTAACACTGTAAAGAGCGACTGACTTCTTAGAATTGGTACCTCATTTGTATTTTAATCATTTGTTAATTGTAAAATATATAATGATGCATTAACACATAAACGCCCAGTGTCCTCATTTGAGAATGTACATTTCTGGTCAAATCAAATTTGCTTGCAATCTTCTGTAGACGTAGACATCCTAAACGAAACATATAAGTAAGTTTTGGCGTTCCTGATTGCTAGATGACGATTGAATTGCATATCAGACTCGCTCTACTGAAATGTAGATCTTTTTTGTTTTATAATAGACACTTAAAAAATAAAAAGGTTAAATACGGTTTGAGTATTTCAAGGTAAAACTATGGTGCTACAGAAGGGCACAGACTTTCCCTTATTAGTTTTCTATTTCCTTTGGTCTCGGCTAGCTATACAAACTTGCAACATACTCTTGCCAGCTTCCATCTAGGCCAAAAATAAGTATGTTCTTTAAATTTTCTTAATTTTTCGCTTTCCTAATTATAGAACGGAAATATCATTTTATTAATATTAAAGAACAGTAAAACCTCGTCTTAAATGGCAATTTTCTTTGCAAATTTGTAGCGGTTTTTAAGAAAATGGAGCTTAAACGCTACTGTAAGTTCGAAATTTGAAGTTCTTTTTCACAGAAAAGTTTTGAGTTTTCAAAAAACTTCTTTTGAAGTCATTTGATGTACTTTAACTCACAAATACAACAATGTTTACAAATTGATGGAAATGTAATTCTTTTAAAGATATCTCACGCCAATAATATGCACATGTGTAATTTGGGGGGGGGGGGGAAATACTCTGAAATGAACTTTATGTCATATTAAAGAGTGCAATTAGCACTATCCGTTCGTGAAGTGTGAAGAAAAATTACCTGTTTTTTGAGAAAATAACGTTTGAGCGTTTCTGAAAATGCGGAATTTTGAGCTAGCAGTCACATAAAACAGTTTAGTTTTCGAGAAACTTTATGTGACATCATTTAAAGCACATTTGTTCATTATAGAATATAGTGAACAAATTGGCGCTCATATATATATATATATATATATATATATATATATATATATATATATATATATATATATATATATATATATATTAACAACAGGAGAGACGAGTAAAAAAAATTAATTTTTTTGTAATTTTTTTAAAATTGCACATATTGAACACGATGTTGCCTTAAAACTACTAAAATGTTCAAAACATGTTCATGACCTAAATGAAAGAACTCGGGAAGACGCCAGAAAAAAATTAAATTTTGAAATTTTCGAAAATTCAGAATTAAACCTGAAAATCGAACCTATGCCATCTTTATGAAAGTATTTCACTCTATTCTTACAAGAAATTTAAAGAACAGCTTTGGAGCGTTTTTGAAAACAATTTGAAAATGTCCGGAGAGCTTGATGTAAAGTACCTCCACATTTTAAAGAGATTTTTTTTTAATTTTTCAAAATCTCAAAGCTTCGACTCGAACCAGATGGACAGGGGTTTCTTCAATTTGGAAAAAATCCTACTTATGTTTTAGGTGCTAGTGGTGTTCACAGACGGACGGATGGACAGACAGACAGACAGACAGACAGACAGACAGACATGTCTGTCTGTGGACGGATAGACAGATGGACGTTTTGAAAAAGAAAACGCGTTTTCGGTACCAGGGGACCCCAAAACGTGCATTTCCGTTGAAATATCGAAATCGATTTTCCGCAGCGTTACATAAATTTTCCTTCACTACATATAATACTCCCTATATTTTCAACGTATAGGGGAAAGTACAAAGCTCATCACTGTGTTCCTCACAATATTTTCCATAAATAGGTCCTTTACCGTTTTGGCCTCAGAAACTTTTTTTTCTTCAGTTTTTCGATATTTTAGCCGTCAGTATATGACCGCAACTTTACGTGACTTTCCAAGCCTTGACGCCCTGTTGTTGACTAGGCAGGTCATTTATGCAGAGCGAGTGCACTGCAATTCTGTCGACTGGTTGGTATGCTAAGGTTCTGGCAACCTTAATGAAGCTGGCCCGCGTGTAATATACGACTGTCATAATTTGCACCTGATAACTTACTTTCCTTCGTAGAATTATGGCATAGCTCAAAACAACAATTTTTTGAATTGATTGGCGACTTTCTGTTTTGAGGTTCAAAACAGAAAAGCTAAGGCAATTACATAGGAAAAATTATAGATTGTAATGTATGTTCTGAACATCAAGTGAACAATATTTATATCAAGCGAATATTCTGTTAACAATTCTTGCCAAAAACGCTCATTTCTTTCTGTATTCAGAATTCAACTTGTATATGACTTAGAGTAGGGATCCCAGAATTAAGAAAACATACATAGAATACACTTCTCCCATGTGTTAAAAACTGTGTGTGCTGTGCTATGGCATGACACACACAGATTTTAACAGTTTTTGTGGTCAAATAAATTTTTAAAAAATATTTGAAAATGCTTGTTGAAACAAATTTCTTCTGTGTCAATGAGTAAATATTTGATACTTAGGAATATGAAACTTGGTAAATAAGCAACCACAAAAAATATGGTACCTCTAGCCCAGGGAATTAACAACTCCTTCTTGGAAATAGTTTCTGCAACAGTGAAAAAGATATCGCAAAATAAACGTTCAATGTATCTATCTCTGAACATTTTCCAATTTTTTTTTATAATCATTCAAATGTGGAAAATGTGATGTATGTCTTTCATATAAAGAAAATGATTTAACATTAGAATGTCCGGCTTACCAATAGCCCCTAGAATGCCCAGGGGAGTCATTTCAACTTCGAGCTTCAATGATACTTATTAAAAGGAAATTTTACAAAAATATTTATCTACATTATAAAAACATTATTAAAAATATCTTTTTAGTATATAAGAGTAGTATTACCCCTCAATTTAAATATATTTTAAATATTTCATGTCATTATTGTTCAGTGGAATGGAAGTTAAACAAACACCTTGAACAGAATATGCATGTAAACAGACAAAATATTATGTTGAAAAGTAAACTTTTATAATATATGAGTAATATTTTTGAAACAATAACAATAGAAACATTTTACAAATTAAATTTTAAGCAAAACCAGTTTCATACATGTCACAAAAATATATTTTCTTTGCAATTCACTTCCTATACTACCTCGCAATATGTCAAATTTATTTATATTTGAAACTTATTTTATTGTATTTGTTATAAACAAACATATATGCCACTAATTTATGTTGGTTTCACACCGATAGGAACTTGGTATGTATTACGTGGCAGTTCTAAGATAAATTTAATCCCATATTCTAAATGGTTCTTAGTTCTTGTTCACGAGTTCTTTGTATTTATTTTCTACATTACTGACTTCATTGTACATGCAGTATAAAATACGTACAGTTGAAAGATTCAAACTGTTAATGTCTTGTGCTAATCACAATTGTCAAGCACATTTTGTAGAATACTAACCAGATGTTAAATACTATAGAATACTATCTAGACATCTGCTTCATATCCTGATGCGTGGTTCATGGCCATAATTTCCAGGTGTTTCCTCTACTTTTTCACAATACTACCGCAATATTTCCAATGTATGAAAAAAACATTGGCATACATTTTTTTGGGATCTTCCCCCACAGGTCACAATTCTTTGCTGCTTTCATTCAATTTTATGCCGTGTACTCTGTAAATACATCATGTTTGAAAGGAAAATCCTTCTGTATCAACTATGTTCTCCTGACATATAATATGGGTAGTTTGTAAATAAATAGCTTCATACAAAAAGAGATATTGTTTCACGAGAAATTAGAATAAATTAGCCATTTTTTTTTCTCAAACCTCTCTTAATTATTTGAAAATTATTAAATATGGCAGAGACTAAATAAACAAACATATCTGACCCAATCATCACCATCTGGAGGCCGAAATGCTCTGCTGTATGCGAAAATTATGTTCCGAACTCAAACATTAATCTTCATCTAAACGATTTGAAGGAATCACAATGATGTTCTTTCATGTGATAATAATTTGCTTTTCAAAACTCAGTGCTGTTCCGAGACAAGTATCTCATAATTCATGACTTTGCATGTATTGAACAACAAGAACATAAAACAATGCTAACTAGAAGGAATGCTCGCATATTTGTTCAGAAGGTATCCGAAATACTAAGAGACACATTTAAACTTTTGAAATGTTGAAATATATGAAACAGAAGCTACAAAATTCGGTCACTGTCCAAAGAGTCGAATTGATTCTTCATGGGCTTTCTAGGTAAATTCAAGTATTTTTCATGAAATATATTTTTTACACGATTCCTTTTTTAACATACAGTAAATAAGTGAAAATGATAAAAGTCAAGGAATTCCCAAATCCTATCCTCAACAACAAAGAAGTTACAAGGACATGAAGAAGCCAGGAGTCGAAATGACGCCTATGGGCATTCTAGTGTTAATGCTAATAATGTAATATAATATTCAATTCAAAATTCAATAATATAATTATATATTTTGAGAATATTAAAAATGAAATAAAAGTTATTTGTACTTAAAATGAATAAAAATGGTCAAAAGTACAATAGTCTTCCCTATATAAAATAGTTAAACCAGTGACTTATGTGGAGTAATAAAAAAAAATTTCTAATTTTAATATAATTATTTTCCAATGCACCTTTCATGACGAATTAGGCATTGTATCTGAAATAACTGTGCATCAACCTTTGTGAAATACAAACAAATTATATTACACCATGTACTTTCTTTCTCTCTTGCCTTATGTTTTGAGTCTTCATCCCTATCTCCACATGAATTTACTGTGAGTCAGTTTATGATTCCAAATGTAGACAGCTACTTGAAAAACCATTTGCTGAACAGGCAACTTTATAATTCATATGCTTGATGCAGGTACTACATTAATGTGAAAGTGAGCACTTCTGAGACTTAGAATTTTAGTTATGATCACCATTTGGATTGAAATAAGAAGTATTTTCCAAAAACTATTATCCCTGAATGAATAAATATGATTACTTCCAATTGCTGAAACGATTTTCAGGGAACCAGAAAAAAAAGAAGAAAAAATAATATAATTTAATTAAATGAACTAATTTTCTCACTCAATTGTTGTTCTTTTTATTTAATTTTAGTTGATATTGCAATCAATATTAACTAAAACTCTCTAACCGCTCATATTTTTATTCACTGCATACTATTACACACTCACAATTTTTGCATTCACCTGCATTATTTAACATAGACAACCTCATTTCCAATTTGCTGACGGGAATACAAAAGAGTTTTGAAATATCACAGAAGAATTTTCATTGATGACGAGGTTGTAATAACAGATATGGAGGATGGACAAGAAGCCATACATGAAATATCCAAATGTACAACTCTGAAATCTCTGTTGATAAAACCAAAACACAAGTATAGAAAAACAACTGTCAAGAGGAACATTTTTAATAAATGGTAAACCAGTTTAACCAACTAATAATTTTAAATGCATGGTTATAGTTTAAGTCTTAAAAACTTAACTTAAAAACTTATAGATTTTAAAATTAGTAAGTTCCAAGCTTGAAATACAGACTAAAAGGAAAATAACCAGGAAGGCCAGGAAAGAGATGGGAGGATCAGGTACATCTCAGCCGGAACTAAGGGAATACTTTATGAAACGAACACACCTACAGGCCTAATCCTTAATAGTTCATTATGATGATGATGATTAAGTTTCAAAGTATATGCAGTTCAATTCAAAGAATTTTAAAATGGCAAAACCAGAGTTGAATAATTTGCAAAGTTTTTAAAAATTATGACATTTCTCACATTCCTCTACGTAGCAAAATGCTCAACCATGACAGCCCAGCAAAAACAAAGAATGCAAAGAGCCAAAATGCAATCTTGCACATTCTAGTAGTCAGTCTTAAGATAAACAATGACAGAATGAATCTAGAATGTCTATAAAAGATGCAAACTGGGTATTAACTGAGTACAACAGAATCAACAAATAGTATATAAAAACATACTTTCAACACATGTTCCCAGAAACAAAAAAATCAACTACATAATAATGCCACGGAGGTCTCTCTATTGTCACACCTTGCTGTTGAGAGTACTTGCAACACAAATTATGATGGTAGGACAAGCTGAATCTTGAAAATGTAAATTGAGTATTCGCCACAATCAAAATAGATGCTGGAAGTGTTCTCTTCACTTGTTTCCCAGAGATTAGGTTGCTATAAACATAAATGCAATTTTTAATAAGAGGCCCTGATTCAACTGAGAGCAGAGAAACTTTCCTGGCACACTGTACTACACAATTATATATTGCGAAGTTCAAGTTAATCTGTAGTACTGAGGGATGAATATGAATATTGAAACATATACCAACTGAGGCAGTGAAGGCAGTGCAAATGAAGTACCTCAAATCAATAATAAAAATATAATAAGAAAAAATTGAAAACAAATGCTTATGTGTGTTTTAGATTTGTGTATAATAGCTTGTTGCTGACATCTTCACAATTAAGTCTATATTACCAATTTTCAATGTGCACAGAAATTGAAAGAAAACTATGCAACCTCTTGCCATGAGAGAGGTGTCTATGGTTTTGTTAGATCCCCAGGAATTTGGAAAAAATCTTAAAACAATGAAACAGTTTCAACTTTGACTGAAAAAATGCAAAACATTGATTGTTTTATTTTCCCTATTATCACACTGCTTGTACCAACAGAATTTTCATACTTACTGTACACTGCTTATGATGCACATGATGTCATCTGACAACAAGGCTCCAAGGAAGACCGTTAAATTTTTATTGATTTTCATCAAAAAATGTAAAAACTGTATGTGATGTGAAGGGGGACAAGTATTTCCTGTTTCTGAAATATTTGCTATTTCCTGTTCAAGAATTATTTCCTATTCACATGTTGCATTGAGGAACAGGAACTTTTAGATACCTAATATTTTTGATTGATTGATGTGTGATGTATATACTGTACTGTCATTGCAGTGTTCAAGAAGACTGTTTTTGTTAAAATGTTGATTTTTTGCTGTGTTATACAAGAGTATTTTATTATTTGTTCTTTAGTAGTGTGTATGCTACTTTTTGGGAACCATTCTATGTGTTTTTTTGCAACATTTTTGCTGGTGCAAGTCACTAGTAAATTAATAAATTTGTTTTATTATATGTGAAAGTAGTTTTATTAATATCCTTTTGGAAAATATTCATTGCATTCAAAAGTTCTTGTCATTGTATTGCAAATTAGAAGTGAAAAATTGTTAGGTATAATTTTTTATTTCCTTAATTAAACTTTACAGATGAAATTTAATTATTGTGATGCTGGTAACAGCTATGTGCAGCCATTTTCTCCTTTTCCTTCTTCTCTGTAATCTTCTTCCCCTCTTCCCCCCCACCCTTCATCCTCCACCTTCTTCTTTTCCTTCAAGTTTGAAAGTTCTAAATGATCCAAAAAAACGATGATGAGATACTGATTTCAGCTAGTTTGAAGTGACCAGCTTATGCCAATGTTGTTGAAATTGCACTGTATCAAGCATTGTTCATATTATGATGGAGAAATAGTTTTATGGATCATTTTTGTCCTGGCAAGTTTTGGATGAAAAGTTAATGGATTCAAAATTTTACAAGATTAAATTACTTCTAATTATCAAAGTTTCTTAAGAAATTGTGTTTTTAATGTAATTAAAACACTTAACAATATATCTATTACAATGGAGCCATAGTAGATCTACTGAAATAAGCCTATTGTAATAATGCAACTAAATAATGAGAAACTATAATGTTAGTTGCTGTGACATCTTTATATTTCCTATTTCACCATTTACAGCACTAATCATCATCATCATCATCATCATTTATTACTTCTTATTAATTAAATAAGTGGGTGAAGCAAATGACATATGAATGAAATGAAACACCTATTATAGATAACAATGGAGTTAAACATATTTGCCTGTAGCACCCTTCAAAAATGTACCATGCATTTGGTGCATATGCACCATGTAGTGCTTATACACCAAATACAATTACAGAAACTGGCCTGTCTCAAAAAGCAATTTTTTTACTTCACCAGGGGTAAGGTTTGACCATAGACATAGACTGTGAGTTTCACTTCCTATCTCGGAGGGTAAGAGCATCCATCTGGTCAATGGAAGGTCCTGGGTTGGGTTCCTGGTAGAGTCAAATGTTGCTTTCCAGGACAGTTCATTTTCACTATATTTGTTCTGTAGTATCCACAGCCAGATTTACCCATTAGGAAAGTAACTTCCATTATGGATTTATCTACAAACAAAATAAGCAGTTGCTTAGGGTCCATTCAGGCTCAACCCTACAAAAAATCCATAAAATATTCAATAAGTGTCATAAAATATAATATTATCTGTAAAATAATTTTTAAACAAATTATCTTCTGTACTAAAAAGATTCTATTGTAATTAGTGTGTTTCCAATAAGTTAAATTTGCAAGATATTTTCTTGATGGGCACCCTGACACATTTTTGTGTTGGGGGTTCATGTGCATTAAAAATTTGTTGACAAAACGTGTGTAAATTGGGTATGAGCAAATTCAGTCCATAACACCTGTCTGAGTATGTTTCCTGACTCATTCATATGCTAATGCTATATTATTATATGCTAATTATAATATTATAGCTATATTATTATATGCTAATTTTTTACAAACTAATTGATTGATAAGTGATTCTGGGTGCGTCAACTGCTAAGGTCTTTAGTCACGTAAGTATAGGGTAAGGTAAGTGTAGTGTTTCTCCTCAGGAGGTGGCGGTGATCTTTCCCCGCTGAGATCCGGTGCCGACCTGCCTGTCGACTAACGGGATTTTCCCAACCATGTATCTCCTACCAGCGGGGCACCACCCCAGCTGGGGCGAGCTCTGAGCTCCAGACCAGTTTCCAGTATGTGTGGTAGTGTAGTGCATGCATGTGTGTGTAAGTAAGGGGTGAGAGGACTAAGAAGAGGAAGGAAAGATCGCGCGTGGTCTGTGATCCGTTTGTTAAGGTATTGTCAGGAAAACTCCGTCATTTGCCTGATATTGATCGGAGAAACCACCGATCAGAGCAGCCTGCTGCTAGAATTCTCTAGTTGCTGTCTAACTAGTGTCAAAAGTCCTGCCGACGGGACTCGAGCCTGAGATCTCCCGGTCAGAGACACTGTAGTGACATCAGTTGATGCCAGAGCAACCTCTCCCAGTTCATAAACTAAAATTTGGCGTGGTAATTCGTACAAGTATGTAGATAATATGTTTATTTTTCTTTTTTTTTATTTGGCGAAGAAGAAGCGATGCGAATGACTGATAAATCTCTCAGCTTCATTATCGTGCTCTTGACGATATAATTTAAACGACAGGGTGCACAATTAGTTAATGTAACACTTCGTTTAAATACCTCATCCTCAAATTCAGGAAATAATTTTAAAAAATAGAATGATGATTTAATAGAACGTGAAACTGTTCGTATATCCCGCCTTACAATTTTGAAAGGTGTGGCATGCATATCGTAAATAAAATATTTACTCTTTGACGCTAGTAATACAATTTCTGAGAATGAAGTAACCTTTGACAACCTTTGATGTGTGCTCTCTTCTGTTTATCATGTGTTTCTGTTTATGTGTTAATATTAATTTTTGTAAACACCCTGGACAGACAGTGGCATGAAACATTCCATGTATTTATGACAGATGTCCATTAATTTTTTTTAATTTATTTTTTTCATTTTTGGAAGAATTTTTACGAGTTACAGTGATGTGTTTCATTAGCGACCTATCCAGGTCACAGGAATATCTAAGCTTTAGAAGTAGTATTCCACTACGTAAAATCATTGTAGACAACAATACTTCAAAGGTAACCATAAATATTATGTATTTTTTCACAAAAGTATTATTTTTCGTTTTTCACGCATGTATGTACGTTTTTTTCAGGTTTGGAAGATATACGATTCAGGACCAAAGTCTGTGAAAACACCTCTCATCTGCCTACCTCCTGTCAGTGGCACTGCAGATGTGTTTTATAAACAAGTTCTTTCTCTACATGCCAAAGGAATTCGTGTGATAGCGGTAAAAAGGAAGCTCATTATAATTTGTTAATCTAATAATTCATGGCTTTTACCAAAATTCCCACAAAAAAATTCATGTGATAATTTTGTCATTAAGTTTAGGAGAACCTTTATTCTAGGGTGCATCATTTCATAAATTTAATTTTTCTGTTCAATGAATTTCTGAAATTTACAAATCATGCCACCAATGTGGCACTCTTTGTCACTTTGATGGCTAACTAAAGTTACTGAAAATGAGTATGACAGTACAAGTGTATGAATCAATGTATGTTGTTATAGAATTAATGTGTGGAATTGTTAAATCTGGAAATAATCTTATGTTGTTATGAAATTAATTAATATGTTGAATTACAATGGTTATAAATAGTTCCTCACTAGGATTAGAATAAATACGTTCTATCATTCTCAAAAAACATAAGCCTGCCCCTATTTATATTTTTATTTTATCTAATCAATTCATCTCTATCTGCGTTCACATTTCCAGACTCCATAAAAACTAGCTCTGTGGGATCATTAGATAAGGAGAAAGGTATACAGGATGTAAGGTATTATAGTCCTGTAACACTCACCTTTTTAATTTTTTTTTTTTTTTGTTTTTTTTTTTTTGTTTTTTTTTAAACAAACTTTATGAAAAAGTTATTGTAGTGAGACTCGGTAACTTTCTGGAGGCTAATAATATCCTTAATAAGTCATAATAGTTTTGGGAAATGTCACTACAATTACTGCTGTTGAATTCATTCATGAAATTCTTGGAAATTTGGAAGCAAAGAGAAAAGCAGTAGGTATATTCATTGACCTCTCTAAGGCATTTGATAGTGTGTCTCAGTAAATGTTACTAGCAAATGGAATTACAGGTCGAATTAATGAGCTCATAAGATCATTCCTAAAGGATGTAATTTAGTTATGTACAAAAGTTTTCTGATATTCTGAAAATACATGATTTAAAGTTAAATCAATTCTGAATCACTATAGGAGTGCCACAGGGATCAGTGCTAGAAACAGCGGACCTTCCTTGGACTAGCAGGAATACCTCGACAATATTCCAACTAACCAGATGCTTATACCTCATGAAATATTTTATCTTCATTGGGTTCAACTATTTCATTAATTGGTATTATTATATTAATCTTCATTTTATGAGAAAGAATAATTTCACATCGAAAGCTTATATTCTCCATAAATTTAAATAGATCTTTAAATTATATCAGAATCTTCCTCCTGCAGAACACTCTTATTCAGAACTTCCTATCTTATCTAATTACTAATATGGCAGAAAAGTGCGATGAATTTAAGCTTCATTAATAAAGAATTCCTTTTTTTAGTATATGGCTACATGATCTAATTTAAATTTACTAAATAACTTGATCCAATTTGATTTCCTCTGGCTTCTCTGTAATTTCTTGTTCAGATATTACTGCTCTAATAAGTAAAGTAGAACCTCAATAACTCAGATCAACTGGGACCAGAGCCAGCCAGACTCAATGAAAATCTGGGTTACCCAGAGGATGTGGGATAAACAATAAAAAAAGAACCTGGACTTCCAAACATATTTTTAATGAAGTTTAAAAATTATTATTGGCACACTTTCACCTAAAAACACATTGTAATATGTATTTATATTGTACACAATACACATCGGTGCAAACTAGCCGGTAACCCCAAAAATGCCCAGAGAATCGTCAGGGCCACTTCCTCCCCTCCCCGTTTCCCCACTGCCCATTGCTAAAAGTGTGGGAGAGGAAGGATGGTTGGCAGGTGGGGTGAGGGCAATGAAGTTGACCGCTGACAAGTGAATTCAAGTAATATATAAAGATAAATTTATTGTATGTACTGAGAATAGCGGTCTGTAAAACAAATGTTCATTTACTATGCTAAATAGCATTTTTTTTCCAAAAATGGTCTGGGTTAACGAGTTTGTGCTGTAATTGGCCCAACTTAAGTCATCTAGAAATTAATCTGACAAAATTTTTAAATATACCAAAAACCTACTTCTCATTAAATGAATTAAAACGGAATGTTGACAAAACTGTAAAGCAACGTCAAGGTTAATAATCATCCTCAGCAAAACAAAACAATTACTATAAAAACAACAATTACTACAGAAATTATAATTTTGCTTTGTTAAAGTTGGTGACATTTTAAATTGCAACATTAAGATGCTGTGAATTTAAATTAGTCATAGGCTGTTTGTAAATAAATGAGAAATGTTTAAAATACATTTTTATATTTTTTAGATATTTAAAAGTTTGTTGTTGTTGTTGAGACGTTTTAATCCAAAATACTTAAGGTCCAAGTTGACACTTCACATCACATCTCCAAGTTGGTGAAAGACTACACTCTTTGGCCTCTGTGATTTATATAAAATATACTTGAGTCTGACCCATGCAAAATTAAGAATTAATTTTTGGTTTACTTTTACAATTTAATGCTTTGCCTAGGATATTTGCATTTCTTGTTGCCTAAGTTGTGAGAATAAAAGCTCAATCGGTGAACATTCAAAAAGTAATTTGCTTTTCATAATGATTTGTGAAAATAACCCACTTGTTAGTATTAAGTTGTTTTAAGGCAGAAATCAATTAGCTGTAAACCTAGTCATGTCTAATTTTTACTACATATCTGAATTTCTGTTTGTTTGCTAAATCTTGTTTTCCTTTAATAAATGTGTTTTACAATAAAACATTTGGCAAACTTTAAGTTAATTTTAAATCAGTAATTTAGTTTAATCTTATTAGAGCACTAGTCTGTTCTAAAATACCCATACATATTATTAACTACTATTTTACTTTACCTACAATGTTTTATTTTCTTAATGTTTCTAGGCTGAACATCCAGTGTATTGGACAACTGCAGAGTGGTGTGAAGGATTTAGGAAATTACTTGATTATCTAGGTCTGAATAAAGTGCATATTTTTGGAACTTCTTTAGGTGAGATTTAGTGTATTTTTAAACTAAGCCAGTCATATATAAACCTTAAATTACAGGATAAAGTCCAGTGTTGTCATTCGAGTAAATTGTTTTTAAAAGAATATCACCCCACAATGGTTTGATGCAAGGAAACCATTTCAATTACAATTTGGAAAAATATTTCATTAAGAAAATGTTGAAGAAATAGTGTGTTAAATTCATTGAAGAAATAGTGTGTTAAATCTCTGACTGTGTTAATGAAGTTTGCAATAAAAACTTTGCTTCAATATTAAAATCATTGTTATTGTAAAAGTTTTGCATTGAACCAATTTTTCCATTATTTTTTGGTAAATACTTCACTGTGCACCAGTTTTGCCGAGCTCTCTGTTTACTGGTTGCAGGAGGAGTAGGCCACAGTAGCATAACAAAATGAGTGCAGGCCCACTGGCAAAATTTTTATCCAGGTCCCCTTTGAGAAACTATAGCCAAAACAAGTAGTGTTATTACATTAATAAAAATATTCCCGAAAAAAGGCCGTCTTTTACCTGGGCTCACCTGCATTGCGGCCCCTAACGTTACGCCACCGGAGTAGATGTGATGTTGTCAGCAATACTACTAAGTCAACTGTGTAGTCGTTAGTCAATGCAAACACATTTTCTATTACTCAGCTAGATAGCAAATGTTCTCAACCAGAGTTGTTAGTACCTTTATTCATAATTCCACTATGTGTAATAAAAGAAAAAAATACGTAGTTAGGATTCTGGAGCTTAACTAAACATATTCGGATTAAACTGCTTTGGACTCTTGAGGAAGATTTCTGTTGTTTTAATTAATTTTTTCAAAAAACATAATTTTACCTGTGATTATAGAATTTATTCAGAAGTGGCACCCAAAACGTTCTCTCCCTAGCAATAACACTACTTTTAATGGAAAATTATTCATATTATTCAACTTGTTTGTCTGTGAATTAGTCAATCTGGCATTTATAAAATTCATCACCTCCATTGTACAATTTCTGGTATTGTTAACATGAATGTGATTGTTTGTCAGTACCCATTTGTGATCTTAAAATAGTGAAAAAATGAAAACAATTTGCGTACATGTAAAGAAAATAGAATGGTTCAAGATAGTCTCGAACCGTAAACCTTATTCCTGTGGAGTCCTGAGGTCTCAAATAGTATTGTTTTGTGACAAGTCCCAGAGCTTTTTGAACACTTTCATGTACATACGTATGCTGTCTTAATGAGATGATTGTCATGACTAGATAAAAGTTATGGAGTCTAGTCAGTGTGCATTGGTTATGTAGCTCTTGGGTGACTGGGACTTGATATAACGAAGACTACTGACAGTACAATAAATTTACAATGCCATACATTATTTTAATGGGTTTCCAAAAGGTGTTTCCTTTTGTGCATGTGTGTGTGTGTATTAAAGATATATAAAATATTTCTTTTAATTTTGTTTTGTTGCAAGTCCTTGGTATTTGTGAGAATAATAAAACCTGTAACTTTTAATTTTAAATATTTTTTTTTGAAGATCTCATTGCTATTATTCAATTAATAATTGGCAACCAAAATGTGAACTAAAATTATTCACTTTATCTAAGTACTAATCCAGTGACTTTCAAAGAGAAAATTTGATGATGTTTTTTCTAGACATGCAAAAATATATATAACTTTCTTATGAGATACTTGGCTTAGTTTGTATCAGACAGCTTTGAATTAATAATGAATGTAAATATTTGGAAAATCTATTTAGATGGTGTCAAAAATGAAAACATTCAGATGATTGTGATTATTTATCAAAATACTTTTGACAATACTTTATCTAAACAACACTTGCTTGAAAGAAATAATCATTGTAAAATTTCTTTTGGTTGTAATAATTAATCTAAAGCAAGTGCTGTTGCAAGAAAAAAGCAAAGTTGTTGCAATGCAAAAGCTGTTGAGAGAATTTTTAAAAACGCCATACATTTTTTTTTTTTTTTGCTTACTATACTTAGTATGTTCTTGTTTATTATGTTGCCAATTATTTATAGAATCACTTTGTACCAAACAAATTGTTGTATTTGTGGAATTTAAGAAATTGTTTTCAAAACAAGTTGTGCTTTTTCAGGTGGCTTTTTGGCACAAAAATTTGCAGAATCTACATTCAGCTGTCCAAGAGTAGCTTCCCTAGTATTGTGCAATGCCTTTGCTGATACTTCTATCTTCAGTTATACAGATTCATCTTCCATGTAGGTGCATATTCGAGATACTTGAGATTTGTTTCTTTTGTATGTTTTTTCCATATCTGTTTCAAGACTTTCTATCTTGCACAATTGTAATTTTCAAAAGACCTCCAAGAATTCTATCTGGTATTTCACAGCTTTTAATATTTCTTATCCCTGGATCCTGAGTTCAACATATTGTGCCTCTGCTTGCAGAAAAAGAGAAACACAGCTGTGCCCCCATGTAGTTTAAGCTTACTGTGAAGTTACTAGATTGAGAATTGGTGTCAAGAGAAAAAGATAGAAATAATGATGAAAAATATTTTTGAAAAAAATAAAGAAGTCAGAATACTGAAAATATACATAACGATCTTAATCAAGAAAGACAAAAGAAGGGGAGGAAAAACTTTTAAAACACTTCCAAAAACACAGTTACGCAATTCCTACTGTTAAAAGTCTTAAAATGTGCTAATAGTAAGAAGGTATTTTGCCAAACTTCTATTCTCTAGTGGTTGTTATTCTATTTTGAATATTTCAGGGTCAGTATGCCTGCCTATTTTAGATACTATTTTCTGCCCTTATATTTGACGTGTTGTTTCTTAATGGTGTCATTAGTATCTCAGCCATGACTGGTAGCAGTTTCTGAGTTTTAATCAAATTAAACTGTGGATGTGAGCACAGGGTCAGCAATGATAATCATAGATAATCCATGTTAGTGATTCTGTTATCCAGTAATTGTAAAATTGTTTCATATTTAGTTGTGGCTTGTATGTTTTAGATACAGATGTGACAATATAATTGGGATTGCACAGTGACATTGCACCCCTTCAGTCATAATTGTCAGGCAGAAAGCAATACAATGTTTATTATTTCTCGTTTGATCCAATCTATAATTATTAATAGTTTCCTGACAAAGTTAGAGAACACTTTTAGTGTTCTGTTGAATTTTATTGATAATTTTACAGTATTAATAACTGTTAATATATTTTTTAGACAAAGTTCTTGTAAATCTAAAAAGTTCTTGGCTTTAAAAATTATTTTATTTTGAATTTATGCTGAGGTTTCATACAACATTTCTCAACATTTCAGAGCTCATAGTCATACCTTTCTACTATTTGAATTATCATGATGCTCACTTGTTACATTTTATCCAATTATTGATGTTCAGAATGATGTAGCGTATTGAAAACTACAAAATATATTAACAATTGTTTATTGGATCTCCCTGATACTATAAAAAATATTAACAACAATGTATTTCTGAAAAGCTAGAGACTTAAAAAATTTTCTGCTTATGATAAGTTGTTGAGAACTTATTATTTTTTTAAACTAAATTTCTTCTTTTGTCCTGTCTTCCTTACGTTTCAGTTTTTGGATGTTGCCTTGTCTCGTCTTGAAAAAAATGGTTATGGGGAATTTGTCTACTAACAATCATGACCCAGCCATAAATGAAGCTGTTGACTTTATGGTGGAGAGGGTGAGTAAAGTTTGAGATATTTAATTTCAGAAATTATTGTAAATATGTAATTGTTGATTTGTCTTGTTATTGCGTAATTTTTTTTCGGGTTAATGATATCCTGAAACATTCTTTTCAAGATCATGGTAACTTGTGTTCAATGGCAATTCAACATGCAACGTACTTTCCTATGAGCGTGCAAGTTTCCTAATAAGGAGGCCAGGTTGCTTCGACAGTGTATAGTTAGTCTATTGGATCGTTAATGCCAAGTTTGTAGATTCAAATTTCATCAAAGCCATGGATTTTTAAAAGCAAAAAACTCCTTTGTACGCCTTCCTTCAGAGTGGAAGTAAGGGTGGTTGTCGTGTGTTCTGGATTTATTGCATATTAAAGATCCTCAATCCTAAATGAAACCTCTGAACTAAATTGTAATTGCCTGATTTTTTGCCTGAGTAATATCTTCTTTCGCTATTAGATGGTGAAAGAAAAGTATCAAAATTTGCTTGGTTAGATAAAAGAGCAGGCCTGATGGCCTGAACCTCGCCTCATAAAATAAGGCATCATTGATTTTAAATCAATTGAATAATAAGAATTCCACTGACCACTGGTTCCCGTCAAGAAACAGGAGCTATGGCGATCCACAATAACCGAACTCTGTTTCTGAACTTCCCTTATGGGAGTCAGTTCATGAATGATAAGTAACATGTCCCTTGGAAATTACATCCTCCTAAAAATTGGAAATTTGGAACTTTTCCCAATTTTTGACTGTAATATCTCAATTGGGAGACCAGATAAAAATCTGAAAATTGTTAGATCTTACTAGATCACAATGCTATCAAGCTTCAGTAAAAATTTCAACTTTGAGAATTAACTCAGTGTTGTTTATTTTAACCGTAATCTTATTGAAGATATTGTTGAAGCTGTTTTAAACTAAAAAACAGCTTATATAAAAGCTGTACCAAAACAACAGGCCAAAACAACAGGCCGTTTGGTACAGCAAATATATAAAAAGTATAATTAACTATTTTAAATCAATGTAGATTTTAGTTTATATATATATATATATATATTATATATATATATATATATATATATATATATATATATATATATATATATATATATATATATATATAATTATTAAAAGCTAAATTGACCACTACAAAAATAGTTTATAAAACATAACAAATATATAAATTCAACATTTTGTTTATTTTTCATGTTTAAATTTGCCCTTCTGCTTATTATTTCTGAACCTTTCTTCAGAGATATGGATGTGTGCGTAATAGTCCTTTGATGCAAAGATTGCAACTGAGTTAACAAAGTGGAGGGATTTTAATGTCATGAATGCCTGCAATATAGAATGCCTGTAACTAGTAATGTACTTGAGCTTCTGGGTGAATGCCCTCCATCTTGATCAGAGATTTTGTCTACTTTCCCTGATCCATTGAACAAATGTTGAGGAGGCCTGTTGTTTTGGTACTAGTGGTAGGAGTAGAGAATGGCTTGTGTTGCTATTTTGTTAACAATACTGTAAAATCAAATCTAGTACGTTTACTGATGCAAATATTTTTTTCTATAACTCGAGAGCAAAAATTTCTCGTTTTTCAAATGATGCTAACCTCGTTTTGTTAGTGCTTTTTATTCATTTAACTGCGTATAGTAAACGGGCGAGGAAGAGATTCTGGATCCCCATGTCACACAGTTTTTATGTTCTGACAAAAATCAAATCAAATGACCAAAATCAAATCAGGCCACCCAGCAGTGTTTGTTTCAAGAAATCCCCATGCTGTACTCAAAATCGTATTCGCCCAGGTCCATGCTCATGTAGCAGTGTGATCCCGTATTTTTGACTTGGGAGGTATGTAGAGGGAATTGCAATGCTATGAGGGGCTTTTTGTCTGGATGCATTGATTGATTACCAGTGCTTCCGAGTGCATCAACTGCTATGGTCATTAGTCCATAAGTGTAGTCTCTTTTTTTTGCTCGGGAGGTGGCTGTGATCTTGCCTTGCTGGACAGCTAGCGGGGATTTCCCCAATCAGGTACGTCCCTTCACTGGGGCACTGCCCCAGCCAGGACAAGCTGTAAGCTCCCACCAGTCTCCCAGCATGTGTGGATGTGTGGTAGTGTAGTGCGTGTAAGTGTAGGAGTGTGTAAGGGGTGAGGATAGGACAAGGAATGGGAAAGAAAGATTGCGCGCAGACCGTGTTCTGTTTTTTAGGGTACTGCTTCAGCATTTGCCTGGTATTGATCAGAGAAACCATGGAAAACTACCGATCAGAGCTGCCAGCTTCTAGAATTCTCCTTCTGACAACAATAGAACTCAAACCAGCTATCTGGGTAAAATCTGATCTGTTGAAAATCTTGCCACCATCTGGACTCAAACCCTAGGACCTCCCGGTCAGAGGCACTGTAGTGACATCACTTGTAGCCCTGATCCACCTCTCCTGATTTTTGGCTGGAAGCTTGTCGAGAAAACTGAAACGGGTCTGTTTCATCATGGTCCATTGATAGCTTCAGGGTACAGTGTATATTTGTAGATTCAATGGTCATGTAAATAAACATTGCCTGTATACTATCTTGTCTGTTGACTGATCCAATGCTGATGACATCACACGGAAACCTTCCGATATTGAAGCTAGAGATTTCTTTCTTAATGTAATCCATTCGTCTATATTAGCCCTTTCAATTTGTCTTATACATTTTTCTTTTTCGCCCTTCTTAAGAAGAGAAAGCATTGTAATTGTGCGCCAGAAAACAGTGAATTTTCGATGGAAAAACTCTTACTGCCATGCCCAAGTAACAATAAAGTCGATAAATCTTGTTCCTATAATTAGTGAATTACTATAATTAGTGAATTACATTGTGTAGTCATAATCCATGTTTTGTGGATCCTTGATATCGAAAAATCGATTGAAGCAAAACATCTGCCTGTCCTTTTGTCTCTGGTCAATCCTAACCCATTAATCTTAAAACATTCTGCTGATTTTCTCTAAAATGGATATTTTTGATCGATTTGAAGGAACTAGACGCACTCTTGAGTTTGAAACAGGTATTTTAATATTCGGAGCTACTTTACATGATACCGCAATATTCTTCAGTAATAAATGAATAATTCATTTCAGAGGCCTCAAAAGAAAATCAACTTTACTTTAAAGAAATTAGTTTAAAGCTTTTAATCTTTTTTTTTTTTTTTTTTTTTTTTTTTTTTTGAGTTGTTATGCATCGTACTTGTGTATTAAATGCTATTTAAAAAATATAAATCTAGAAAAAATCTGTATAACGTTTTCTTTTGAAATTTTTACGCAAAACAAGAGTATTTTTTATCTGTAAGTTGATCTGTGTACATTTTTTTGTCATACACAAAGTGGGTCAATTGATCAAACACACACACACACGCACACGCGTGCACACACACACACACACCCCACATGCACCCCCACACACGCACACACCCCCACACGCACACACACCCACACGCACACACACCCACACGCACACACCCCCACACGCACACACACCCACACGCACACACCCCCACACGCACACACACCCACACGCACACACCCCCACACGCACACACACCCACACGCACACACACCCCACACACGCACACACACACACCACACACACACACTTTTTTTTTAATATTTATATTTTGTGAAATAAAAAAATTAAAATAATCATTGACTTTCTTAAATGTTGGATTTTGTGCCTATTCAATTTGACATGGAATGACTTAAATAACCTAGTCGATCAAACCTTGCTTGGATTTCCCATCATGCGGATCACCCTGTGGATGATTTATACAGTGGCTAAGTGAAGTCATGCCCTCTCTCTTTGCTCAAACAACCAGGTTTGCCAAATTGGGCGGAATTCCGCTTTTTGGGCTGGACAACAGCTCTCTCTCGCGGGACAAAAATTGACTTCGCGGAATACCATCCAATGGGCGGAAATGCATCAAAACGTGCGGTTTTGAGTGGGTATTCAGATTCCAACGAAACTTTCATAAAAACAAAAACAAACAAACAAAACAAAACAAAACATAACGACTTTGACCGTGAGTGTGAATTTTTTTCTTACTTGATACATGATTTTTCACTTATCCTTTGTTAATTCGTTCAAATTTACTTCGAGAAGTGAGTAATGTTAGTTTTTAGACCTCTAGTATAGAGTGGGTTCTAAAATTCACAGCGTCTTTGTGGAGCACATGAGTATATAATATCACATTGGCAGTACTTACAGTTAATTTTAAAACACATCATTTAAAATTAGTAATCTTTTGGAAGTATACTGCCAGTATATTATTGCATAGGTTGCAACATTGTTGCCCTTTTTTCAAACGAACAAAACACATGTTTGTGCGTTTTACTAAGCAGGTGTATTAGCGAACAGAATCGGAACCAGAAACACGGGACTTGGAAGAGGCTAGGAATGAAAATCTTGTGAAAGTTATCAGGATACTTGCGGAAGTGGGCAGTATGTTTATTTTTAGCTACAATCATCCAAACACCATTTCAGTGTGATATGTCAATGTCACTGGAGTCATTTGAAAATAATTATTTTATTCCCCAAAGTACTTCTCCAATCTGCTGTAGTTATAAGAATAGCCATAATTATTTTTTAAGTATTAAGATATAACTTATTATTACAAAACGTATTCTTCTACGTAAGTTATTAATTAAATGTTCCCAAATAAAAAATAAAGCATTTTGTATGGTCACTACCTCCAAAATCTTGTCATCTCCAAAGTCTTGTAAATCCAAAATCCAAATGCGTGTTCTTTTTAATGCAAACTCAAATTTCCCGCTTGGAAATTTAAATTTTTCTTATTGGGCGGAATTGGGCGGATTTGGGCGGATTTTCAGCCGTCTAACGGCGGATGTTTGTACGAAGTATCTGGCAACCCTGCAAACAACTCCTAATGCACAGAGTTTTTCTGATGTGTTCCTGTGAAATATGCATTTCACTGCTCTTCTGTGAATTCTCTGTAAACCCTTTTTAAATCATATTCTGTATAAATGCCAACAAATATATCTGTATTTCATTACTAGTTCAACAAGTGAAGTATAAGGAATATCTTCCTTTGCCTTGAAAGTTTTAAGATTTCTCATTATGAAATCCAAGGATCTGTAAAATAGTTCACTTGCTTCTCCAGCCCCTATTTGCTTTCCAGTAGGATACAAAGGTATTTATTTACAATTTGAGACGTGAGGAACTACCTCATCACCCACCTCAATATGTTCAAATTTGGAACAAAAGTTATCATAGAGCAATGATTGATTGATTCAAGCCTCTAGCTTCTAGATATGAGTTTATAATTAGGTTTTTAAAAAATTTAATATTTCTTGCTTCTCCACTCACAAGTCACTCTATAATATTTGCCTTAAATAAATTATTCTTTTGGAGGAGGTTGTTTATCACTGAAAATTTCATCTGAGTATAACATGAACATATGACGAAATCATAAAAATCAAAATAATCGATTTTGTTTGGGGACACTTTTCACCGCCTTGTCCAGCTACACACTTTTCTCTCTTTCTATATCTTATTTGAAACGTATTAAAATTTTGATTGTCATCAAGTTTGTATCTCCATTTAATTGCTAAATTAAGCTATTATAATTTGCTACAATAATTCCAGGATGAGTGTTTTTGGTCGTTAAAGGAAACCATACTATGTTGGTTATGTTTATTTTTGTTAATGTTGTTGTTTTAGTGGAAACTATGATTTTGGTTGAGCCTGTTTGAACTAGTGACATATACATCATACTGCTCGATTGTAGCAGCTTGAAACCAAAACTATATGAAAATTGTAATGTAAGACAGAACTATAAAAATTTGCACAAATAATTACTTCAAAGATGTGGGGGGAAACAATTTTTCACTAATTCTGGAGTATATGAAGCTCTTGGGGCAGTATAAAGACAAGACACGCTTTAGCCAAAATTAGGATATTAACGTTTACAATTAATGGGAGGCTTCCTGCGCCTCGGGTGACTTATCTTGTTACTGCCCCAAGTCCTTGATTTGTAAAGTGATTGTCTCATCATACTTAACCTTATTTATGTTGGATTGTCTTTAAAGAACATGAGTATCTGTTATATATACATGAATTAATAGATGATAATTTAGTGAAGGCAACATGCCAACTCTTTTTGTCTTGGGGTCTTCTGAGGAATTTAGCAGTTGCCTCAGTTTTATGTGGTAATGCCCTTGGATTTCTCCACTCAGATGTTAGGAATGTCATAATCAATTGATATGACTTTCTGTTTATTTTCAGCTGGAAAGTTTATCCCAACAGGATCTTGCATCTCGTCTCACAGTGAATTGTGCAAGTTCATATGTGGAGCCTCAGAAGTTTAGTGACTGCCCAGTGACAGTGATGGATGTCTTTGATGAATATGCTCTTGCTCAACCTGTGAGGGAAGAAATGTATAAATTGTATCCTGATGCAAAACTTGCTCATTTGAAGAGCGGAGGAAATTTTCCATATCTTAGCCGTGGTGATGAAGTAAATCTCCACTTACAAGTAAGTTCTATATGATGTCATTGCACTAGTACTGACGTTCTCAACAAGGCGTCTGTGAGTTTTCTACCTTTTTCGTTTTTCCCCCCTTTTCCTGTTTCGATTCCCCTGTTCTGTTGTGGTAGCATGTGTAAGTCTTTCATGGGATCCTGCTTGCTCAGTAACCTGAAAGACCTGGGTTTGAATCACCACATTACTGGGGATTTTATCCTGAAATGTCCTAATCATGGACAATTGAACGAGTGCTTTGGAAATTGTCGGTAAATACCTGTGCTGCGAAGTGAGGATGTGATTTATATGAGGATTTCCAAAACACAGGTAGCATTTAATAGGTCTATTCCATGAATGAAATTATGTCCATTAGAGTTCCAATATGTGCCAAATACTCTTATAATATTAATGTACTTTATTCAATTACCATCCATACTTTGTTAGTTCAACTATGGCCCTGTGCTAGTGTAGCAGATGGACAAGGTTCAACAGTATGGTCGATAAATTATTAAAACCGAAATAAACAAACTAATATTCAGACGATGACACGTAATGTAACGTCCTAAGATAGATGAGTCACTGCACATGATTGGAGAATTGCACAGAAATCAGATAGAAATTGGTAAATAGGATAGTAAAACTAGTTTTTGAGGCACACTGCTCTGATTGGAAGATTTTATATGTATAGTTAATCCACATTGGTTTTAATTTCACGAGTGGAATAGTCATAATAACTACTAATCTACCTGATGATAATCCCAATAAAGGATTTTTGTTGATAAAGAATACTATGTTACACAGGGTTACAATGATTACACAGGACATCAAGTTATTTTTAACTTTGATTTAAATCAAATAATTCACAAAAATATTGTTGATTTAAATCAAAAATATAATTTATTGTAAATCTTGCAAAGAATGATTAAAAATTTTAAGGCGATAAAGAAAAGAATCATAAATTATAACATTTAAAGTATTTTTTATTAATAAACAATGAACAATAAGAGCTTGTATGAATTATTTAATTGTTAATGAAGAAACACCAATTTTGCTGCTTTTCCTGTTCCAAGGTGATTTCTAGTTTTTGATTACTGATGCTAAAATTTATTTTCCTGTACACATTTTTTCCATGGCTTGCATACTTTTCCACTACTCTGAATGTGAGTTCTTTCATAACTGTTGGATCTAAAAGTGTTCCAGTAAAAGGAGCTGTTTGCAATTCAAATTTCAAAATTTTGGTTACGAGTTCATCACCAAGATCATCATAGATTATAAATATTCAAATGCTTGTTCTTTTTGTTGTTCCTTTATGGCATAAGAATTTCAAAAGAATTTTTCGGTGTTAACAAATAGCTTTCAAAATTACTATTAGTTACACGTGTCCATCACGTTTATTAAAAATCTTTAATTTTGGGGAATTGAAAATACTAAACAAAGTATTTTCTAAAATGTTCTATATGTGAACTACATTGCCAATTGTACAGGAATTTCCTTGAAGCTAGTGCAATCAAAATTGATTTCAAAATAGCTGCCAACTCTTCTGCACTTCTTTTAATCGTCATATTTAAGACACCTTTTTACGTCTCAATCAATTTTTCTGATCCACATTTTCCGTGTTATTATATGAAAGGTCTTGTAAAACCCTTAATATCTCAGTATTAGGTCAATGTGGCACAGCACTTTTTTCTACCAAGTCCTTCAATTTTTGGGCTCGTTTTTCAAATATCTAAACATTTTACCTTATTTGAATATTTAAATTTAGATCTAATTTTTTTAATTTTAAAAAAATCATGAATTTTAGTAATCCTGATGTTACACATAATTTACAATTTAATATATTCATTTAACTCATTTCTAGCTCATACATGTAAAATAAAAAATTTGTTGAAGTTGATACAGCTAGGTTGTTATTCCATCACATACTTCTCATGCAGAGGTTACAAAATGTTAAGAACAAAACTATTGAAATCTTTATTAATAATGAAAAGCAGAATCAATCAAAAATATCCATTATATCAAATATATCTATAAGGGCTTCAAATTCATTCAAAACTTTCAAAAGTTCAAAACAATTTGACCTTAAAAAAAATAAAAAAGAAAGTATACTGCCAAGGAAGAAGCAAAAGAGCAGGAAGCAACGGTTCGTAGCCAGCATGAGAGTTGATAGAACTATTTTGGGCAGAGGACCGAACTCTATGGGAAACCCTGTCAACAAGCAATGTAATGAATTAATTTCCTCATGCGTACCTGTTGAAATTTTTAAATTGTCATTGTAAAATATCTTCAAAAAAGCTTGTTATTGATATTTATACATTCTAATGTGCATGTTTTATTTTATTGTTTCTGGTGTTTATTCTTATGAAATTTTCAATCAATCAACCCATCATGGTGAGTTGGCCCACATCTTACGGGGGAATGTAGGGAGGACTCTTAAGTATTCCTTTCTTTCACCAGTCAACCTCCTTCTTCCCAATCATTCATTCTCGTTCTTTTATAACATCATGTCTCTTTTCTTCTTTGTATTTTACTCTCCCCCTATACTGAACTCCCACCATGTGTTTGACATGCATGTTGACCCGTGTCAGAGGTAATGGGTGTTCTGATGGTTGAGGGGTCTGTTTAGCTACTACTCCCCTTGTGTTATGTTGCAGCTTTGCAGGGATATGTTATTTATGTATTTTGGGGAATGTCCTGTGTAGGTCTCAATACACTTGCTTTGGCCACAGATGCTTCTAGACAGGTGGTCAGTAGCTGAAATATTCCAGATCAATAGGCACAGACAAGGTCTCTGACTGAACTCCAGGGTGAGCCCAGGGAGTCAATGCGGGGCTGCGATGTGTCATTCCCCCACTATATCTCCGTCACAACCTTGGCACTCCAATAGAGTGTCTTGTTGGGCTCCGTGGTGGGTGGGGACCATGGGGAAGAATGTAATATCCTCTTCATAGATACCAAACCTTCCCTCAGCCTTCTTCCGCAAGGAAGAGATTAGTTGGTGAAACTGTTGATTTAGGTAGCCTTTTGCAAAGATTATGATGGACCGACAAAGTCCTGTTTCCTCACCATATCCTGTAGTGATGAGGGAAAAGCAAAGAAGAGTGTCAGTGCCATTAAACTGGCCAGAGAAATTGAGCAGTATGACAAGTTTCAGGCGGTGGCTCGCTAGAAAATTGCCGTAATCCTCTTCGAATGCCATTTTGACGACTAGAAAAAATAACTCAAAATTAAAAAAGCTAGCCTCCAGGTGCACCTGCCCTCCCTCCTGACCTGATACCTGTGCAAGGGTGTGGTAAACAACAAGGACTTCATGTCAGAAATGAAAGACCTGAAAGCCTTCTTTCTGGCTGAAGGTGTGATAGACATTTATAGAAACTAGTGGAGAGTGAATTGGGTACTAACCCCCCCACCTCATCACTGATACTGACCTTCGATCGTCTGTCTCTGCAAGAGAAAATATCACGTGGCTTTTACAATATTTTCATCAGGTGACAGTATGAACAGCTCTCTACAAAAAATTCACATACAATACATGACATTATTCTACAACACTTAACGGATCTATAGCTGATTTGCCCTAGAACGATTAAAATCGATACAAGTAAAATATTTTCTGTTGCATAAGTTTCTATGCAATTAGGGACTACACCGAGCATCAAAAAGGAAATTAATATTAATTTTAACAATGATATTTAATGTGTTATTTACCATTTGGACTGTATAATTATAACCAACCTGTAGTAAATATTATATTATGGGTCATTGACCCCCATCTGGATCGTATTTTTCGTCCAATTTCCTAGATCCTTTGAGCAAATGCTGAGATTTCTCCTTGTTTTTCTGCCGGACACAAATGTAACTTCATTACCGGCACACATCTTGTAGAGTTGAATGGGAAATATAATTATTTAAATTATAGTTCTTCATGTTGTCACGGCAGAAGTACACGAAGGGCATGAGGGATAAGAACCCAAATCTATAGCTGATTTGCCTTAGAAAACAGATTTTATTGCATCGGAGTGAATATTTTGTTCACAATTCTTCCAAAAACTCTATTTCTTTCTGCATTCAGAATTCAGCATGTACATGGTTAAGGATGGGATGCCAGAATTAAGAAAACGTGCACAGAATACACTTCTCGCTGTAGCACTTCACATACAGTTTCTTATCTTTTGTGGCCTGAAATTAAATAAACAAACAAAGAAAGAAACAAATAAGCAAATAAACAAATAAATAAATAAAATTAATTTTATAACTATGGCAGTCCCAATGCTAACTTATGGATGCGAAAACTGGACAGTCAATAGGTCAGACAGAAGAAAGATCGAAGCGGCAGAAATGAGATTCCTGAGACCATTAGCAGGATATACACTACTAGATCATAAGAGAAATGAAGACATCAGAGGTGAACTACAGATCTCCAGCATACTGGAGAAGATCGACTCAACGAGGAAGAATTGGTTCGAACACCTAACCAGAATGCCACAAGAACGGCTTCCCAAGACTATCCTCGAATACAAACCAAAGGGGAAACGATCCAGAGGCAGACCCCACACAAGATGGAAAGAGACTCTTGAGAGCGGAACGGGCCACTAGGCCCAAACCTTGTTGCTGATGATGATGATGATGATGATGATGATGAAAATTAATTTTATTAAATTTATTTATAATAAATAAATAAATAAAAAGAATCACCGCGTCCGGCAATATGTGCGGAATCCCTTGCGCTGCTTCAAATCCCAGAGGTTCGGGCATACGCAGCCCCGTTGTATGAATGCCTTAGCGTGCGTGCATTGTGGAAAATAATCATGACACGATTCGAACAGCTCCTCGTGACTCCCATCTCTCAACGGCCCCCACTTTTTCCTTTTCTTGGAGATTTCAATGTTTATAGTGCCGTCGGAGGTGAAGCAAGGTCTTGCTAGAGAGGTATCCCTCTCGAAAATATAGACGGTTTCAACTTGATTGTTCTAAATACAGGCCATATTACTTATTTCTCCCCGGCGTCAAATACCTTTTCCCACATCGATTTCGCTTTACGCAGTCCATCATTACCAACGATTGTAGAATGGAGATCCGTCAATTTGCGTTTAGACGTTCCCCTCCGAATGTCCGAGGGTTGCTGGCAAACGGAACTCTGATTAGCTCCCCAGAAGACATAGAACAGCAACTGGCTTCTCACTATTAGAAAATCTCCCATTTCTCGCAAAATTCTGAAGGGTTTCTCAATTATAAGAGGAGATGGGAAAATAATTATTGCCGTCCCTTCTTAGCCTCATCTATCGCATTTGGAAGGAACAGTCCATTCGTGAATCTTGGCGCGAGGCTATTAGTCATTCTTATTCCTAAGTAAGGCAAGGACCAAATTATTCCCTTGAGTTATCGACCGATTTCGCTTACTAGCTGCGTTTGTAATATATTGGGTCACATGAATAAAAATGAGTACTTGCTCCGGAGCAAAGTGAGTCTGCTCCGCGGCACCGAGCAAAAGCTCCATTTCGTATGAATAAAAACGTCGTATTCTCCGAAGAACTTGCTCATGTCTCGCGAGCATTTGCTCGTTGTGAAAAAGTGACGGTGCAGGCTAAGAGTTTTAAAAATTAGTTTCTTGAGCAACAAAAAGGTTACATACGTTACGCGCGTCGCGCACATTTGTGCAGAGAAAAGAGCAATGTTTTGTTGTCTTGTTCTTTAAATTCGAATGTGAGTAGCAGTAACGAAGAACAGGCGCCAGTGGCCCAGCTAGTTTTTGCCAAAATGTTAAGCGAATATAAAATTATTTTTGAAAAGATCTAGCTTCTGGAGGTACGCTGTGGCCGAAATGAAACATTACAAAGTTTGTAAAAACAGTACCTCGAAAAATTCCTCGTAGAAAAGAACGATGGCCAATTTACATAGAAGAAATGCAATATGAAAAAGCGTCTGAAAGCAAACGACTATAAAAATCGTACCAACCATATAATGTATTTTTCGAATCGGTAAAGATTCTAATAGTATATATCACGAGAATTTCACCTTATCTTGTAATTTTGTTTAGTCCACTGTATCTGCATGTCAACACACGGTAAAAAAAATCGGCCAATGTAACCTTACTTTTCAAACGTGAGTCTGCTACTAAGGTCCCTCCGAAATTTTGGAGCAAGTGCTCAATCTAGAGAGCAAACGCTTAACTTCATTAAAACCAAATTCTGAGCATTTGCTCGCCAGTTGAGAATACGCTCAGAGATGGAGCAAGTGATCAGAGACTGAGCAATTGCTTACCCACTGTATTCATATGAAACTGAGAAGGATCTCCGAAACTCGAAGCAAAGAGTAATTGCTTACGTTTATTCATACCACCCATTGAAGCGAATGGTTAACCGATTTGTCTGGCTTCTAAAGCAAAGAAACTTTTGAACATCAATTCAGTGTGGCTTCAGGAAGCATCGGTTTACTTTGAATCACTTGGTCACTCTTGCTTCGCAGATATCCACTTCGTATTACAACACCTTGTAGCCGTGTTCTTTGACATTGAGAAGGCCTACGACATCACCTGGAGCTACGGCATACGTCGCACTTTGCACTCTACGGGACGGCTCCCTTTGTTCCTTGTGAACTTCCTCTCTTCATGATCCTTTCAAGTCACCGTCTGCGGTGACCTGTTTAATCAGAAAGTTTATGTTTTTTATTTACGCTAAAAGCAGTAAAACACTGTGTGGGACTTTCTATGGGGAGAAGTTAATTTGAAGTTATATGTATGTCCAGAAGCAAAACAAGGGACCATCTCAGCATTTGCCCAAGGATCAGGGAAACTGAGCGAAAACCTGATCGAGATGGGTCAACCTCCTGTCACCATTTAGAAAATGGAGATCCCCAAGGGTCAATTTTGAGTGCCTGTAAAGGCATAACTTTTTGTTGATTTTGCCATTTCTGCGCATCCACGCGTATGAACGTCGTTGGAAGGCAACTACAACTTGACCAGAATATACTGAATGGGAGGGAAAAATGGATTTAAGTTCACCACCTCAAAATGTAATGCACCCACTTCTGCAGGATGTATTCATCTCCATATTCACCCAGATCTGTTCCAGATCTGGGTGATCCAGATCTGTTGGAGACCTCCAGTTTGTTGACTATGCTTCTTTTCTCGGTTTGACGTTCGGCCAAAGCCTGACATGGCGAAAACATGACCGCAACCTACAGAGTCGATGTGTATCACCATTAAAAACCTACTTCGCTCCCTTAGTTATACCTTATGGGATGCCGATCGTATAGGTTTCTTGCTGTTGTATAGGACACTTATTCGATCTGTTTTTTTACTATGTTAGCATCCTAGACGGCTTAGCGTTACGACCTCTAAATTCTATTCATCATGCTGGAACCATCATTAGCACAGGTGCCTATCGCACGAGCCGTATAGAGAGAGTCTTGACTAAAGTTGGAGAACCGTCTCTTAGAGAAAAACCGGAGATTTTGATCGGTTCGTGTGGTGTGAAAGAGGCAGAGCTGAATGCTCCATTTCGGCGAGCAGACCCCTAAAACCACTAAAACATTGTACATACTAAGGACATCTTTACATAAATCGCTTTCACACTTTGTTGTAGGAGCTTAACCTGAAACTTCCCAGAAATCTGGTCCCTCCTTGGAAACTTCTCCGACATCTAATAAACTCAGTTTGTCCAACCTCCCTAAATCAACTGCGCCCATAACATATCTGAAACGCTTCAATGAGTTGAGAGCAACGTATCCTGACCATACTTTCTTCTACACCGACGGCTCTGCCATCAGTGACTCTGTGGCCTGTGCGTTCTACTGTGACTCTGTGGGCTGTGCGTTCTACTGTAGAACGGCCACGCACTCATTCAAAATTTACCCGTATTGTAGCGTATTCTCGCCGGAGACGTTCGCTGTACTAAAGCCCTGAAATATGTAGTATCAGGTGCGTCACGACGAGAAGTTAAATGCAGTGACTCTCAAATGCTTTCCAGTCACTTTTAATTCTTTCTCCCTCCGATCACTTGACTACATCTGTCTCTCCGTCTATTTCTATGACCTAGTAGTATATTGGGTACCGGGTCATGTGGGAATTGCAGACAATGAACTAGGAGACTGGAGGAACAAGCAGCCTTTGAGCAGTGGTTGGTGCTCACTCCACCATTTGTCTCAATAGCTTTCGAAGGACCAGCATGTTTGTAAGCGAACATGCACTCTGTAATGCTTCTGAAATGGCAATGCTCAATATTCTGATGGCAGAAGCTATCACATAGGGAGATTCAGAAGACGTAGAATTAATTTAGGAAGTATTATTAATATAGGTGTTGTGGTGTGTTATCGTTGGCATTTTTCATAAAATAATTATAGACGTTGTCATTGCCAACAATAGGATTGTTGGCAATGACAACGTCTATAATTATTTTATTTTAAGTATTATTAAACTGAATGATTACATGACTTACAATAATTAAACGCTAATTAGTTAAAGTTTGAATTGCTCGAAAAAATTGAAATGGAATCAGCTGATTTAGGACAGCTATTGGCACAATCACAGAGACAATTTCCTTGTGCAGGTTAAAATGCACAATAGTTGTTAAAATTAAGAATAACATTGTACCACGACTTGATGCATATTAAAGGGCACACTGGAAATATCACTAAATGAATGTTAATTAGCATGGCATTACGGAGATTAATTCACAACACAAATAAGGCTCCACGTATACAATATGCTGAAAGAGAAACAATAATGAAATAATGATATTGCTGGTGAGACTTGTGACTTCGTGGAATCCACACGCAGCAACGAGACATCTGACGACGACGCGCCGAGTAAGCTGTTCGGGGTCACGCATAATGTTTGTGAGCGGCACAGTTTACGAGACGAAAAGCAGACAGTTCCAGTTTTAACTATGTAGTAGAAAACTTAACACTTGTTCCGCTGAGGCAGTCCTTGTGGTTAGGAAAGCATTACCGTATGCAGCATGACTTACGAGTAATTAGCACTGCGAACATTGGGAAATGGTGCTGAATACGGACGCACTGAGTTCGGATAATTGCATAGTTACAAATTATACGTACGTATATTGTACGTAGCACAAGCATTACACTGTTCATGAGCTCCAATATTGGAATGTCGAGCGATTGCGCAACACGCGTAAGTAATGTTGAGGCACAATCTTCTTGCAGTTAATTCACTGCGTTTTTTTATGTAAATGCATATTACATTATACACATGTTAAATAAGTACTATTCACACGCATTTTATGAGTTATTGCGATCTTGCACAATTTGAATGAGTGTGGAACGGACATGAGTACGCGTCCTGCGATTTTTTTAATTCTTACGCAACTCATTTTCAGTTCCTCGCGTAGCCGGAGGGGCGAACGGCTTTCGCGGAAGCTCAGTCAACTCACTCAAGCTCTCAGTCTACGAACGATCGATTAATAGTAATTGGAACTATTAGTCAACTTATCACAAATTACAAGTTAAGAATTTTGGTGAAGTTTGCAAGGCTTACATATAGAATGCAGTTCCGAGCCCCTGGCAACGGGTGGCTGTGCACCGGGCCGTAGGCTGAATACGAAGAATTTTCCGGCGAGCGGCTGCTGCGCGGATGTTAGGTAACATTGGGAAACTGCCGTTGTATCGTTACACTAAGAATGATTAACCATACAAATACAATGGAAAGAAGTGCATGTCGATATATGTAAGTTATAAAATGTCGCAAAATGCATTAAATAATTTTAGGAGGCTTGGTCTGACACTTACCAGCCCCGAAAACGACGGTTCGGAAGTCGTTTATTGGCATTCCTTATGTCCCTTCAGCAGATTGAAAAGTATATCTGACCCAAAGGTCATTTGCACAGATCTCACTCCTGAGGGGAAATGGAGTGAGATATGTGTGAGCATTCACTATAAGACGTGAAATGTTTATGTCATGACGTACTTAAGGATGGAATCACAAAAATTGAAGAAGAAGAAATAATACCACAGATATCAAAAGAATGCGGCGGCGATGGTGAAACGGTTAACGTACCGGACTGTTGTACCCAAGTTGGCGGGTTGAAACCTGATCGAAGCCGTGGATTTTTGAGGGCGAAAAAATCCTTCGTACGTCTTCCTTCGGAGGGGAAGTAAAGCCGGCTGTCCCATGTTAGTAGATTTACTTGCATGTAAAAGATCCTCAAGCCTAAATGACGCCTCTGAACTAAATTCAAATCGCCAGTTTCTCGCCCAAGAAATACCTCCTTTCTCTGCTAGTTGGTGAAAGGAGCGAAGCGAAATTTGCGTGGTCAGACGGAAGAGCGGGCCTGATGGCCCGAGTCTCGCCACGTAAAATAAGGCATAAATTCAATTCAAAAGAAGAGCTTGAAATGTTACAAGAACTGATCAAGGATAAGAATTGATCGAAAACAGACTGCAATAAGTATAGAGGGATAACACTTCTAACAGCGTCAAAACGCTTTGCCAACATATTAAGAAACATACTGAATTAATACAGCGAGTAATTTCAGGGAAAGAAACAAAATGGATTCAGAGAAGAATGGAACACAAAAGATGCCGTATTCACGATGAAAGCAATCCTGGACAGAAGTAATGAAATGAATTTGCCAACTTTTCTATTGTTCGTGTACTTCAAAATGATATATGATAGAGTATAGAAATGTTGAAAGTGGGAAATACTGGAAGAAAAGATACCTTCAGAAATAAGAAAAGGAATTTAAAAGTCCCTTTGCAAACTCACAGATGTATAAAAATGAATAATGGAAATGTGTCAAAATCTTACACAAACTAACAATTGAGATGCGAATAAATCTCACTAAAAGACAAAAGATCCAAATAATCCTTTACAATGAAGTAGTTATAATAATGGCATTAAATTCTACCAAATGAATCGTAAAAAAGAGCTGAAACATAACATGAAAATTTTAAAAAACAAAACAAAATTAGTGGCATTTCATGGAAAAGAAAAGAGAAGTCTCAATTGCTATTAATGGGCAAATATTACTTGGCATTTATGAGAACAATTGCTTTGTTATTGAATCCATGTGGAGATCCTCTTTTGAATCCATGTGCAGATTTTAAGATTGCTTTTCTGGACGAATCTTCAGTTCCTCACTTTAATTAATTCCTTTGGCTTAAATATTACAATAAATGTACCTACACGGATCGCACTTCATTCAAAGAAGGCAGTCGATCAAATAAAAACTAGCAAAAGCACTACTAAATACGAAATTGCAACGCAAGATTTAGGATACAGTGACCACGATGCACGAATTCGTACATTACAAGAAATGCTAACGTATTATTTTCTTTCCTGAGCATCATAACGTATATCGTGATACCCAACTCTACTTCGAAAAATACAAATCGTTGTTAGGAAGTCATAAGGCAGGCTGAAATCCTGAAACACGCTCAGGTTATTTTGACAACACACACACACACACTTTTTTCTTTTCTTAAAGAAGTCGCGTCATCCATGGATCAAAACAAAGCACCTATTGGAATTTTTTATATCTTTCAAAAGCTTTTGACGGCATTGATTACAACAATTTACTTACAAAATTATCTTCGTATGGAATCTGTGGTATTGCTCTAGATTGGTTGTGTTACCTTAAACAACGATCTGAGAGAGTAGAAATACTGTACTTGAGTGACCAGAAACTACGCAACATATCTTTCCGATTCATTGCCAATTGCACATGGAGTCTCGCAGGGATCGTTTGGAAATGAACGATGTGCCTTTGACTGATATCGAGATATATTTTTTAGCCTCTCAATTCAGCAAACCTCAAATTGAACATCCATTTATATGAATTGGACACAAATTAAGTTCATGCGTTCAGAATTCTTTCAAATCCATCCGTCATACTGCTCGTGTATATTTCGCGAATGTTCTCGACTGAGATGGGGTATAATATTCTGGGGAATATACATTTTATAGCTCCCGTACTTTTAAACTAAAAAAGGAATTGTACGATTAATAAGCAAATCCGAACCATGTGATTTTTGCAAACCTCTCTTAATTAATCTAGGAATTGTGCCATTGTATTTTGAACACACACACACACACACACTTTTTTTTCTTTTCTTAAAGAAGTCGCGTCATCTATGGATCAAAACAAAGCACCTATTGGAATTTTTTATATGTTTCAAAAGCTTTTGACGGCATTGATTACAACACTTTAGTTACAAAATTGATTGATTTCCCAATCAGTGTTTTTTTTTTTTTTTTTTTTTTCTTTTCAAAAATAAGTTACTCAAGAGCGGGAATATTTCAGCAAACGCCAAAGTCTATTTCTATATCATTACTATAACACTCTGCGTAGTAATCATATTCATCAGGTGTCAATATCAACAGCTCACTACCATAAATTGGCATACAACAGGTATATGGTAAAGGACGCTTAAGATAATGGTGCAGGTCTCGTGTTCGGAATAGCCGAGATTTTTCTAAAATAGCAGAAGTGCAGTTTTTTGGGGGGCTTCCTACAATTATAATATTGAAGATCAAAATTTTCTCTCTTTGAAGACAGATCTTGAAGTAAGATCATGTTCAATTTTGCGAAAATATGAGTAGTTTTCGCGTACTTTTGCGCGAAATATAGGCAATTTTTAATTTTTTCAACAATTTTTTTTCTCTGAAACGGCACCAAGTGTTTTCTTGAAAATTTCTCGTATGTATCAAGGGACGGTTAAAAATATGGTGCTAGCCCCATTTTCGCTATTTTCGAAAATTGCAAAAGAGTTAACTCTTCAAAACTACAAAATTGAAAATAAAGATTTTCACCTTAGCCCAAGTCTTTTCACCCGGCCTGGATAGTCGAAGTCGCGAAGGCTGAAGAGTCGTAGCTGCCTCGTTTGTGAAGGGTCGCGGATTCGAATCCTGACCGGAACATAGAAGTTTGTATGTGTCCGTATACCGTTACACGCAAGGTTACTGCGTCCTTGGTAGTAGAAAAGCGACCTTGAATAAGTAAAAACAGTATTTCCCAAAAAAAATCTGCTGCAGAAAAAGGTCATGTCATTTCAATAAACTTATTGTAAAACGAGTAGTTAGTAATTTGGGCTTCAAATTAATACAATTTATAAAAAAGTAAAAAAAAAACACTCAAAAACAGCTCTAATTTTTTCCGTGGATACAAGAAAGGACGCTTAAAACAAAGGCATGGGTCTCATTTTCGTTGAACTTTCTAAATGGTTGAAAATTGCTAATTAAGAAATAATGCGAGAAACCATGTGCTAATGTAGCTCCACTAGTTATATGAAAAGAAAACATTGTTTCAATGCAGTTTAAAGTGTGATCTATATACAGCAGAGGCCTCAATGTTTTTGTATTCATCTATTTTTATTTTGGTATGTAGAATATTTAGTCTACGAATTTCAATCTTATTTGTAGTTCATCTATATTATACTTAATATCACAACTCATCTGATTTGTTTATCTTACGCTCATTATAGATTATTTTATATTCAGGCAATTGGAAGATCTGATAGCACTCTATATTTCATGTGTTAGCACATACAATAATGTGACGCGTCGAGGTTGGGTTAGTCCACGTCCTGACCGGATGATGCAGGGAGGGCTCTTAAGCATTCCTTTCTTTCACCAGTCATCTTTCTTCTCCCCATTGTTCATTGTCGTTATTTTATAACGTGCTGACTCTTTTCTTCTTCCCCGTCACCTATTTCACTTCCCCCCTTGTATGCTGAACGCCCACCCATGTTTTTGCAATACATGGTTACACATGTCGGAGGGTATGTGTGTCCTTGCGGTTGAGGGACCTGTTTGTTTCCCAACTACTCGCCTTGTGCTACTTTCTTTTTTGCATCCAGGGATACGATGTTTACGTATTTTGGAGAATATTCCTTGTAGGTTTCAAAACACCTTCTTTGACTATGGACTCTTCTAGACGTGCAGTCGGGAGCTCCATGGTGGGTGGGGACCACAGGAATGAATCTGATGTCCTCTCCATGGATGCCAAACCTCCCCCCGCCCTCTTCCGCAAGGAAGAGGAAATTTGTTGGTGAAATGTCAGTCTAGGTAGTTTTTGTTTTCTTTTTTTATGCAAAGACTCTGATAGACCAACAAAGCCCCGTTTTCTCGTCATGTTGTGTACTGAAGACGGAGAAACAAACAGTGCCAGTGCTATTAAACGCACCAGAGAAATAGGAAAAATCGTCAAGTTTCAGGATGTGGTTCGATAGAGAAAGGGCACAATCCTTTTGAATGCCGTACCGACGATCAGATCAAGAAAATCTCAGATCTAAAAGAAGTAGCCGGCCTCCAGGTACATGTGCCCACCCACCTGAACTTAAACCTCTGCAAGGATGTTGTGAATCATGAAGATTTTGCATCAGAAACGGAAGACATGAGAGCCTTATTTTAGCCTGAAAGTGTGACGGACATTTGGAAGATCTAGCGGAGAATGAATGAGGTACTCACATCTACCTCAACGCTGATACTGATCTTCGATCGTCCATCTCTGCCAGAGAAAATATCATGTAGCTACTACAATATCTTTGTCAGGCAGCATGTGCTAAATCGTCTGCGCTGCTTTAAATGCCAGATGTTCGGCCTTACGAAGTCCCGTTACATGAGTGACGCAGTGTGTGTACACTGTGGAAAAGAATCACGTAACGATTCGAACTGCTCCGCAGATCCAATGTGCGTAAATTGTTCTGGGAATCACCCATTGCGCTATCTTCTTGAAAGAAAGGTAGATCCAGAAGATCCGTGTCTCAAAGAAAGTTTCCTTTCCTGAGGCACGACCTCGATATCAGACGTGTCACCCTGTAAATATGTTTCGCTGATACCGTGGGTCAACAGCGCAAGACCAGAAATTGCGTAACCCAAACACCGAAAGTTACCTCTGTGCGCGATGTTGCCTGTCAAGTGTCCTTTGAAGACTTCGTCCGAGATGCAGTTATCAGTTACCTTGCCTCAATCGAGGCCGATAGGCCCTATTTCTAGATCTAGATCGCCGGTATCAATAGACAAAGGTCTCCCGACTCTGGCGACTCTCTAACAGGGAACGATGAGCCCCACATGAACACGTGCATCACTCTTCAACAGAGTGGAAAAAGAATAAAAAGAAACCTGACAAATAACTCCCTAGAACGTAACACCTAGAAATTATGGCTCTCCTCTCATGGGACCTCAATGGCTTTCTCACTCGTTTAGACAAATTAAAGCTGATAGTGTCTCTATAGACCCGTTGTTATCTGCCTGCAGGAAACCCATCTCCTTCCTGAGCATTCCCTCTCTCATCGTGGCTTTTTGTTGCTCAAAGCAACGTATTGATGATGGCCTCCGGGCTCTAACTCTCTGTAGTCCATCTCTTTCTACCAACTTTGAATGGACTACCCTTGGCGACCTGCATGGCACTGACCACTTGTCCATTCTGGTCAATTTCGATATTCCCGACCTAACGTCCGCTCTCCTCGCTGGCTAACCCACCGAACTGAGTGGTAAACATTCGAGGAAGAAATAGATATCGATACTGTTCTATATGCAGCCTTAATTCCCAACCCGAAGTCGTCGGGTCGCCCGTGACATCCTCCCGTGCCATGGTGGAATGCCGACTGTGCCTCCGCGGTGCGTGATGGGAAGCGGGCCCTGGCAAAGCTTAGTAGGTTCCCAACTATGGATAATCTGATAAATTATAAAAGAGCCAGAGCTAGAGAGATCATACGAGAAAGTAGGGAAGCGTCCTGCGGAGCTTATATTTCATCACTAGCCGTACGCCCCCTAAAGTAGTGTGGCGAAAGGTTCTACTGATCGGTGGAAGACTTCCTTCGCCTCTGTCGTAGGGTTTCTGGAAAATAGATATCGTCTCACCTCACCAAAAGATATAGTTGAAGAATTGGCTTGAACACCAAAAGGAGAATGGGGAATTGCAGATTAGATTTCTCGAGTCACGTGGATGAAGATTACAATGCTCCTTTCTCCATGGATGAATTTTCCTGTGCCCTCGTTTGCGCGAAAGATTCTGCTCTAGGATCAGAGCAGATCCATAATCAAATGCTTCAACACTTCAACCGGAAAGCGCTCCTTCTTTTCTCCTCCGCATTTTCAACCTGATTTGGGTTGCACATGCCATACAAAGGATTTGGCGAAAAGCCATTGTTATTCCAATCCCTAAAGAAGGAAAGGACTGAACAATCTCAAGTTACCGCCCAATCTCGCACTCAAGATGTGTGTGCACGCTTTTAGAGCGAATAGTAAACACATGTCTGGTCTGGCTCCTGGATCAAAGGAACCTATTTACATCTTTTCAATGTGGTTTCAGGAAGCACGGGGTAACCATAGGCCACTTAGTCTCCCTTGCCACACAGATCTTCACTTCTTTCGTGCTACGTCAACACCTGGAGGTACGGCATTCTTCGCATCTTACATTCTTGGGGCTTTAGGGAACGGCTCCCCTTGTTTCTAGTAGATTTTCTTTTGTCAAGATCTTTCCGCATCCGACACGTTATCCTCAAGTCACCAGTTAGAAAATGGGGGTCCCCAGTGATCGGTTTTGACTATAACTGTTATTTGCCATTGCTATGTTTAGTATCGAATCAGTAATTCGAGAGCTTGTGTAAGCATCGCTCTTCGTTGACGACTTTGCCATATTTTGCTCCTTGAAGAGTATGCAAGAGAGGCAGTTACAGTTTGTCCTTAACAAACTGCAAGAATAGCGCAATAAATCTGGATTCAAGTTCTCCACTTCAAAATGCAGATGCATACTGTTCTGCCAAATTCATCACCTCCGTAATCATTCTGAGTTTTGGGGGGGAGCGGGGGTCATCAACTTCCCTTTGTCGAATCTGCAACCTTCCTTGACTTGCCGTTCGACAAGAGTTTAACATGGCGAAAGCATGTTAAAAACTTGAGCCGATATGTATCTCCTTGAACCTCCTTCTCACCCTTACTGGTAGATCATGGGGCGCAGACCTAGTGTGTCTCTTGGGCCTATATAAGGCCATCATCTGGCAACTAAATACCATACACAATGCCGGTATACAGATCAGCACAAGCCTATCCGTCTCTTCACGCTTTTGCAAACACTCAATATAGAATTCCCCATTGGAAGCTTCTCCAGCCTTAAATAGACATGAGATTATCAACCTTCCCCAAATCCCCTAGTACATTTCGTGCGAAATTTCAGGAGATGCAATCCATATATCCCGACTATAACTTCATGTACACTGATGGTTCCTCTCAAATTGGTAATGTAGGATGTGCCTTCTACTGCCATAGTGCTACGCGGAGTCTTCGAATAGACTGTTCGTGCAGTGTTTATACTGCAGAGAAATATGCGCTCTTGGAGGCACTTAAGTTCATTGAATCAATAACATTAAAGGAAGCAGTGATTCAAAAAGCTCGCTGGAATCTATCTCCTGTTTCTCTTCTGGTGACCCTCTGACAATGAATATCCAACACTAAATTCCATTGTTGTGAAATGGATCTTACCATGGAACATGCTCTCCTGCACTGTTCTAAAGTAAAAAATAGCCGCCGAAGGCATCACCTTGCTGCACTTCTCTCTTCCACAGGTGCTTGGAAATGACGAATATTCTCTCAGCTAGCTGTTTAGCTGCTTACGAGAGACTGTCATTAATTGCGTTTTCTGAGAGAAGAGGATAATGCTAATTATTTGGCTTTTAATTAAAGATTTTAAAGTGTTTATCTGGCTCTTTTCTGCCAAACCCCTTTTTATAATTGAACACGTTCATTTTCTGGTTTATTCACATTTTACTTTGCATTAAAAAATGTTTTAGCCTGGCACTGCTACAGTGCGCTCCACTCTTAAAATAATTTGACATGGGCACGAATGACTGTACCTGTTGAAGCGCCCTTAAGCCTTAAATCATCATAATATTTACAATAATATAAGGTTTACTTTTTAATCTCTCAATAAAAGCTTCAAGTATGATGAAGTTTGCATTTATGCTTCTAATACTACTTAGATAAAACTATCATACTTAATTTTTTTTTAGGAGAAACTACATTGTAACATGGAAAGATGATGGTTTATTCCTTGTTCCAGCATTTTAAAGTCATTAAGTTTACATACAGGTTTCATATAGTTGTTGATTTTCGGTATTAGTAGAATTAATTTGGATTTAATTGTTACTGACTCAGATGAAATCAATGTCTCTAGTGGCACTGATGATGATGTCACACATGACTCTTCTGGAGATTAATTGATGATCCCTTTTGGTTTGAAGTTATGTACTTTACCCAAATGCCTTCATACAGTAGGTTTTATTGGGTAATCAGTTGTGTTATATATCTCTTTTAATTATTTCATTTTATTTTATAAGTACAGGCAAATGCATGGCTTGGAACAATATATTCAGGTGTCCTAATTTCTTTTTTGAGGTCTTTGCACTTCTCACATCATCCATGTTCTTCTCATTTCACACTAATAGCAATCATTTAACTTTCATGTCTCTATTTAGAAATGGAATATGAAGTTGTGGCAATATGCATTTGTGGAAGTTTTGAAATGAGAAGAGAGGATATGACCCACCTAAATAATTGCCCATAGTATACTATGTTTTTAGCCCCTTTCATTAAAGGGTATATTCATGAAAGATTAATATTTTTGGGTTTATTATTATTATTATTATTATTATTATTATTATTATTATTATTATTTAGTTCCTAAATATTCAATAGCAATGTTATGTGTACGTTTTGTAAATGCTTATAAAATGTATTTAACGTTTTTATTTCAGATACATCTGAGAAATTTCAAAGGCTCACCATTATCACCATTTGATGAATAGTTCCCATCATTACAGTACACCATATCCCAATGTACTGAAAGATTTGAGTCTATATGACATTTTATAAAATTTGTCTTTATAAACTTGTAGGTCAATGAACCTTGAGTATACATAACTGCTACAGTTCACATTGTGATAATAGGTGATGGATAATCACAAGGGGTGTGACATCACTTTATGCATTTAAGAAACGTAGATAATTATTCATGCAAGGGAATTCCGTATGTTGATTTTAATAAATAATATAAATATACTTTTTATTGTAAGAGCAATGAACAATCACACTACAGAATGTCAAGACTCACAGGCTGAGTTCCAATTTGTTGAAAGTCACCAAAGGTTTGCTGAAGTTACTGTTATCACTTCACAAGTTAAATTTTAATCTGGTCGTAATGCATGGCTGTGGTTCATAGTTTTGTATATAAATCATGGAATAGATGTTGCCATTCCTGAGCAAACTTTGAGGTACTTTTGTATGTAGAAAAATGTATATAATTAAAGAGGTTTAGTTAAGAAATGGAATAGTGTAATGAAAATACTGAAATTTCATATGACAATCTGTTTTGTGTTTCTTGTTCATAGTATTTGAACATACACCACTGTCTTTTGCTTGGTATATGCACTTGTTAAACAATTTGCCCACAGTAATGTTATATATAAATGGGGATCAAGCTAATGGGGAGGAGTGTCTCAAACACTACTTATGTGTTTTCTCACTGTGATCATAATTTCAAATGATGTTATGGCTCAACTGCTGTACTTCATGACTTGTTATTTATATTAATTATTCCATATTTTATAATAGGGGCACAAGAAATACACTGAACTGAATGCTGTGAATAACTATTTTGATTTTTTTTCTTGGAAAGCACCAACAGGCCTGACATGTACCTAATTTAATTTGAGAGTTTGTGCAAGTCAGTTGGAATTGTTAAATGAATACACATTTTTCAAGTGAAAAGATATTTTTACAAGATGATGTTATGTACTTTTTCATTTATGTTTTTCTTGTGCAATAAAATACACATGTTTTCTTTGTGTACTAGTCTCGCATACTCTCATGGTTTTTGTATTATTATATATAATTATTATATATCAGATTTTTCATATAATTAATACATCATGATTCTTCTGAAGAAGGAAATAATTTGCAAAAGCCAGTATGTGTATCATTCGAACAAAGATTTTTGAAAACAATTATTGAAATTAAATTAGGTGAATACAATTATAATTTTGTTTTCATTTTGTTTCAATGGTCAATTGTATGTATATGCAGTTAGTCTTAAGTTTTGTATGATAATGGAAGTAAAAGGAGGAGCAAGTTCATTGACCAGGTTTTGATTGTTTCTTATTTTGCCTTCAGAAAGAGTTGCCTGAATTGTTTTTTAGACACTGGGCCTTTACCTGTTGTCAAAGTTAAATACAGTAGAGTCAATGAAATTGAAAGTATGAATTAATTAATATATTCAACTCTGGTTTTGCATATGTTATTTATAAACTTAATTTTTATAAATAAATACAACTTTAAATTGTAAAATCAGAGCTTTTTATTTAAAGCTTATTAAAATCCTCATGTTAATAGCCCAACATTGCCCACTCCTTCCAAAAACATATCCAATATTTTTAAGTGATTGATCATACTTTCACAATTACCTGAAAGGGAAAAAGTTGGTCTGAATGCAAACCCTGACTTATTTCACAAAATGTTAGGAAAATAGGACTATGAAGTTCTTTAGCTTATGTTAAAGTTGAGTTCTGAAAATTTTGTGTATGTCAGCAAGATACAAGCAGTACAACAAGTACTGCTTGTGCTACTGCTAAAAAGAGTGCTAGTACTTTGTTGAACCAAGTCATATTTTCTTTTGAATTTTTATTTACCATTGCTAAGTACTTTCAAAATTTTAATGCATTTTTTTATTGGCAATCATACATATAGTAATTGGGTAAGCTGTGTATGCCTGTCCTTCACTTACTGTTAGAGATCTTCCAGTTGATTGTTTGTGACAAATGTGATGTCTTTCAGCTGCTTTCCTACTGGTGGGAAACTGGCCATCCTTCAAGATCTTGAGTGTCTAATCTTACAAAATACGGCCTGAAATAAATCCTTTTTTAAAACAATAGCACGAGAGTTTATAAGAAGCTATAAGGACAGAGCAACTTCAGTGCGAATCAACAAGTCTGGTAGGGTGTTAATGCCCTTCTTACATGTTCCCAGACTATGCTAACACAATCAATCGGAAATAGTTTCAGCTAACATCATAGCTGCTACTTCTCTATATTACCAGCACTGGCCATATTTACTTCCCTTACCTTACATATTTTGTGCGAGACCAGAGGCGGGATTCAGGGGTCGCACTGCCCCCCCCCCCCCCCCATGTTGGAGTAAAAAAACACACATGGATCCGTCACTCACGATTAGGCTACTTCCAGTGCACCAATTGAAATGTATGAGGTGTCATACGATACGCTCAGTCTCCTGGTGCGAAACTTTTGTTGGAACTACAAAAGCACATTTACGTTCTTAAACCGCAAATACCGGTTTTCAAATGAATGTAACAACTTATTCATATTCAAATGTATCTAACACCTTATTCAAATAAACATACAAAACAGTCGCCTTTTAATGTTTACAAATTTGACTACAAAACAATAAATAGAGCAATTGCAGAAATAGAAGTAAACATAATTAGACTGACTTCATAGAGTTTTAATCTCTTCAAAGATTAGAGGACAAAAATATGTGTATGGTAAGCAAATCCGGGGAAGAAGAAAATGTAGTTGTAGTAGATTTTGCAACAGAATTTTCGGAACTAATTGAGAATGATCTTATTAGAGAATAACGCTGAAGAGCAGCATACAAATGATTTTTATGTGCATATTAGCAAAAAAATGTAGCTATACTAAATTCTAACAATTCAGCTTCATTCGTACCTGCAAGTATTTTTACGCTTATAATTTTAAAATTACAATATTACCAGTACATATCCCCTATGGAGGTAACATACAAGGCCATTGGGGGGTTGGAAATTTTTGGACAGAAGTAAAATATTATTAGCTACTCCGATTCATTGGTATGTCCAATGCTAGATACTGTAACAACTTTGAACAAAGCTATTGGTGATATAAATTTTCAACACATGAAAATACTTTTAAAACAGTTTACAGCGTCGGTGACACCACATTCAACTAGTCCCTACATAGTATTTGAGTAACCCCGAGTATGTGTGTGTGCGGATCTGTCACTAATGGTTAGACCACTTCTCATGCACCAATCGAGACATAATTATATGAGGTGTCATTCGACGCGCCTCGGTTGCATGGTGGGGAAGTGGTAATTTGTTTTCGGATCCGGCCAGAAGATTCTAAGAAATTTCCAAAAACATTGTTTGTTGTGGCCAACTTATTAAATTTGAATAACTTCAAGTGGATACGGAGAAAACGAAACTGTGAGTAATGCTACAAAATGAACGCACATTGAACTTATTACGTTCGACTTCTCACAGTTAAGTTCTTAAGCGTGCAAATACCGATTTCCAAATGAATGAGACTAACAACTTATTCTTGTTAAACTTACCATCTTAGTCACGTAAACATACAAAAACAGTTGTATTTTAATGCCTTCAAAAGGATTAATAGAGAGATTGCAGAAGTAAAAGTTAATACAAATTAAACTACGTTTGTGGACTGTTTCAAAAAGTATGTGACAAAAATGTTGAAGTGAAAAACAAATCCGGGAAAATCAAATATAGTTGTAGATTTTGGGATAGAATTTTCGGAACTAATTGAAAATGATCTCATTAGAGAAAAACGCTGAAGAACAGCTTACGGGTGATATTTTGTTGCTTGTGAAGTGTCTTAATCCCTTCCCAATTCTGGCCGCTGGGTAGTGACGCAGGAGCGAGTGTGGGACACGCGTACACGGAAATACTACCTGGCGGTCCTCTCGAGAACGACAGTTTTAATAGTAACGGAGGATCCATTAACTTCAAGAGCTCTCAACGCCCAATAAGGGTTAAGAGACGCGTTGCGTCGTGATGGAGATGCAACATATGTAACATAAATAAAGAGAGAAGTTAGGAAAAATTGGTCGAAAATGTGTTGCAATGTGTGATAGTCGCAGTGATTCGTACAAATATTTTCAAGTAACTTTGTTTGCCATTTCAAAGCGTGAAGATAATTAAAAAGTTATGTCACAGAAAAAGAGAAAATTAAACAGCAATGATAACATTTGCGAAAAACACTTCCACAGTGAACACATTATTGTTACGAGAAATGTAAAAATTCATGGCCATGGCTCCCTGATAATTTCGCTCCTGAATGCGCCCTCCCTATAGTCCTATTGCGCAATTGCTACATGACATTTGGGGAAAAGGCTCTCGAAAGCATGTCAAACCTGTGAATGGTGCAACATATACTGTACTTCACTCATCTTGTAGTACCGGTATTATATCTTATTTATTTAGTCGTAAAAAAAAGACGTTCTTCAGATTTAATAGAAAAAGAGGCCAGTGGGGGGGGGGCATAGGACCAGAAATGTACTTGCCCCCCTCATATTTGAGGCTGCTTACGTCTATGCATTTTAAGAATTCGTACAATCCAAGAAATAGGTTAAACCTTTTACAGTCAATATCGTGAAATTTAACCAACAAAAGTATCCATTATGTATAAAATATTAATTAGAAATAGCATAAAATGCGATTCCTTGAAGTTTTATATTCGCGTAGGGCGGAGTCTCGTCAATAACTTCGACACGTGTAGCAAAGCGTGAAATATGAAGTTAAAAAATGTTCAGCAAAAAAATTATTGGGAATAAGTTGGGTTGGATAAACTCAAGGATGTTTTCTGTGAATCACTCGTCCTGAAATTTGATACGCGTAGCGGTACATCACCGCGCTTGAAAAGATTGGAGTAGTATAAATTCGCCATTCCGCTCGCAGGCCCGTGTTGTCGTTCGCCATGTATTTGCGGAACTAAACATATACGAGACGATAGCCATCTCGTTCGTTGCGATAAGGGAGAAGAGCCGAAGAAAAACAATTAGAAAACATAATTGCTCTCCACCTGAAAGAATCGAGTTCGACTCCTTCGATGACTGGTTGACGCCATCTTACGAGATTCTCTGGCATCACTCAACCGTGAGAACATGGAGGACGATAACGCGAACGAAATGGCGTCTTAAACCTAATACTTTTATGGTCCAGTTAACGCTTCTACGCGTGTCCCAAGTTCACAAGGCTCCGGCCTTCGCGATTAACGAAAAATAATCTTGTCTACGCAAGCCAAAATTCTTTGCTACCGAACAGTTTGAAAAGGAAAAATAACAAACAAAGCGAATTGCATTATTTAATGAAGTCACTGGTCAACAATTGTTATCGAGATGGCATAGTTTGCTCATTATTTTCTAAAGTAGCTTGACAAGAATCCTTTTGCAATTTCTTAGTGCGTACACGACACAAAACTCTATTAGGTATTGATACTCTAGCGTTTGTCTAAGCCTATTTGTTCTTGAAGAAAGTTCAATGCTATTTCTTCACTAAAACTAACTTTATTTAAATTAAAGCAAACCATTATCAAAACCACCAAAGAAAGGAATTCAAAGAAAGGAATGCTCTTGTTTCTAAGTTCCCAACTGTCATTTTCCGCTTTTGTTCTCCGATCTCGCAACGTGGGGAGTCGATTCGTTCGCAGGGCACCTTACGGAATATGCTGTGTCGTGAACACTCTTTAAAGGCCCACTTCTGAAAGCGATTAGTGTATTACTAGGGGTGAATTTTGATTACCTAAAACATGGCCAAAAATTATCAATGAAATGCTCATAAATTGATTTTAAAATGCTCTGAAAGCAATGCGAAAATTTGCCATAAAAAAAATTGATCAAAACGAGTTCAGATGAATAACTTAAGCTGTTGGGTATGTTACTGATGTAATCGAAGCTTCCTTCCATTCAAGTAAACTCTGCCTACAAACGTTTGGTTTGGACTGTTCTTCACCAGGAAATGTCTGTCTTTAGTTATCGCGAAATCGGCCGAACCGACAATGGCAATGATAGGGGGTCACAGAAGCTTAGATTGCATACTGACAACGGCTGGCATTACAATACCTGAACGAAGAACTCGAATAGGCTACACATGAATTCTGAGGAGAGAATTTGTTGCATTGCGTAAATATTATTTGAAGCAAGAACAATTAACATGATGTCGGCGTAAAATGCTTTTAACATTACGGGAAAAGGTAGGACTTAATAGTCGAAATAGGCGAAAACTGCAAAAAACGCACCCTAACATTGAATTGTTTATACTAAAAGGCATTCTTCTAAAGCAAAAAGAAAAAAAAACTGACATATTAAAATCCGCCCCTATTTACTATAAATCAACTAGTGTAAAGTTTGAATTACCTATTTTTTATGAGGGCGAGAAGATGTTTCCAAATTTGTAATTTGATATTCAGACCCGTATTATTTATTGCTTTATTTAAAGATGGGCAAAAAAAACTGAAGCATCTTTCCTACTACGTGGTTTAGCAGAAATTATTCCCTTTTGGTGATTTGAATCAGATATGTTTTCGAGCTTTATCAAAAAGAATTTTAATAAGCAGGAGAGCATCTGAGCAAACAGACGCGTGCAGTTTGAAAAGAGAAATGGAGACGTTCGAGTTTGTATTCAAAGTTGTATTCAAAAATTTGATCGCGACTAAAGCTGTCTCAAAATTTTTAAAAGTCTTATTATGATCTTTGCCAAGCACGGGATTTAATTGAAGCGGGTTGCAAGTATCAAAAAACTTTAGATGTGACTTAGACCAAGTTCGATAAAATAGAGTTGGCTACATCTTGGAGAGTAAATGTCGAGTTTTCCGATAAACATGTAAAGAAACACAAAAAACAAACGAAATGTCATTTCGACGAACTGTGTGAAGATCAAGATTTATCTGATGGCGAAAAACGATTCAAAGGTAATCTTTACTTCGCTCGTTTAGATATTGAATTATAATGGGACGGTCGCACGCGTTAGGTTGCGACGCGTATTTTAACATTTTATTTAGCATAACGTCGAAGAACTCCAAAGCAAGGGAGCCTGGAAAACATTTTTCTCTACCTGCGCGGTCGTAGTATGCGCTAGGGACCGCAGAGGCCAGGAGCTCTATTGCTTGCAACAGGTTTGCTAACTCATTGGCAAACACGCACGCCGAAACTCCCAGCGCGGCAACTCACCGCTGCCGTTTCCGAGAACTCGGGTGACGCTGAAATTTTAACCGAATTTGGCAAAGCCAAACGGTCACAATGACACCGCGTGATACGCGCCTGCCAATCGCCGAAAACGATGCGGGGGAGGGCCACGTGACGCCGCAGACCAAGGGAGGCAGCCGCAGCTCACACGCTCGGCCATTCGAATGCAGGAGGCGAGTGCGAAAAGGTGTTCATTCTGATGAGGGAGGCGAGGAGGGAAAGTTTTTTTGCCGCCCGCCAACGCCGCGCCGCTAAAGGGCATTGCGGCGCACCGCGAGACGCCACGGACGCCACGCCGCAGCCGCGCCACTACCGCTCTCCCGAATGCAGCGCCGCAACGTCACTGACCGCTCGGGCCAGTAAATGCAACGAGTAGACTGAGCGCCCGACCTCGAGCCCGGGACTCACGACGGGCCAAGGCGCAACCAGTGCTGCCGTGAGAGAAACGAATGTTTAAGTGAAACGAGTATTTTTTTATGTTTCATTGTAATGTTCTTTTTTGACATTATTTTTCTCCATTTTCTGGTTCTTTTTAGACGTTTTCCTTATCAAATACGGAGGCTGGAAATCACCCGTTCATACGATTACAGCCGATCCAACAATATTGAAAACTGCAAACACGGTTGAATGACATTCGTTAGAATTGTGACACACGTAGGCAAGACAGTTGTGGTTGGAACTAACTTTTCTAACGAATTTTTGGTTGACGTGAACAGAATACTGCTATATCATGTTATACATATGTATTCATTTGTTTGATTATAAATATCCCAACTTAAGTATTTATGAAAAATAGTATTTTACGTCTTTTTTCGTTAGATAAAGACTAAAATGTCCTATATTTAGGTTTTAAAAATATGGTTACCTTATTTATGTGGCACAGTTCCTCTTCCCTCCTTTCTGGAACTCTTTTAGTTCTTCGCCTGCAGATATCAGAATTTCTAAGAAGTGTGGGTGCTAGCTTGACGGAGGTGCGGGCGTAGTTTGACATGGCTGGACGAGACAGTTTGCATGCAAGTAGCACGCAATTTGTGTTTGTACATGTATTTCATGCTTATCGCAGAATTAATAACACCCCGATGTCAAAAGATGGATTTAATGGATTTTCTGCCTGCGCATTTTCTCACGCGGAAAGTTCCCAGGCGCAACAGCCATCCTCAACGCCCGAGAGCGGGGGCAGACGCGCGTGGGGAGAAGGTGAGGTGTCTGAGGAAGGGATAAAAACAGGTACTTGGATCCAGGCGCCGCGCCTGGGCGAGACGAGTCTGTTGTGTGGCGACTGTTGCGGACGCTGCGCGCAGAGGTGGATTTACGCATAGGCACAGTAGGCACGTGCCTACGGCGGCAAATTTTCAAAGGCGCAAAATTTTCTTGATATTTTCTAAAACAAATTTAGGTTCTCTAAAAACTATAACAGCATAAATCATATTTTTATTTTAAAAATATCATATTAATATTTAATACAAGCTATTTATTTGTCTACTTCATTAGAGTATACCTTATGATTTCAGAAGTATATGAATCTGAAACTAAGGCCCGTTGACGAAAGAAAAGATGTTGCAATTCTAATTGTCATGTTTTAGTTTCCTTTTAATGTTAACGTTTGTGTTGAAACGTTAATAATGTTGAACGTTACTTGCTATGAAGATACAGTTTATATCCAAAATTAGCTAATCCAAAAAAATTATTTAATTATATGAAAACAATGTGCAAATATAATGTTACTTTTAAAGTTAAAACGTTTAAATTAATGAGAAATTGTTACTGAAACGTTACAATTAGAAATGTAACATTAATTTTAAACAGGTGGCGGCAAATTTGATGTGCCTACAGGCGGCAAAAATATTAATCCGCCCCTGGCTGCGCTTAAGAAAGAGAATGTGCGCAATCGGTTTGGCGAGTTCGCGCGGCATGGCAAGGTGCATCTACTCCAACCCGTGGAAGTCTTCAGTAACCTTAACAACTCTATCCTGTGTGTATCTATAGATGATCCATTCGAAAATAAACCAGCATTAGAGAAAAGTTATCTTAATTCATTCAACCACACGCCCCTCGATGACTTACGGCCCATCCTCTCCGCCAAGCGCGGTCGGGAGACAAGAAGAGGTAAGTAGCCAGCAAAATATACAAATAGTATATAATTAATTCTGTACGAACTCGTAAGAATAAAAAAAAATTGTAATTCAGGTTTTTCAGTCCCTAGTTTTGCAGCAGAATATAACTATCGCGGGATAATAAATTGTAAAATTCTTAAAATAAGATTAACTATTTTTCGCATTAAATCAGTTATATACTAATAAACATTTACAATATTTTTTAACGAGGACGAGCTTTCCACTTGTCACACATCAGTTAAGTGACTAAAATAAGAAAAACATAACAAATGGAAGAACTGGTTTTCAAGAATGAAATTCTAAATTTGCATCTATAAACGGTATAAGTAAAAATTTTGTGGCTAGTTCAAAAGCTCCTGCAACGAATTGACAACTCATTACATCTATATTCCAATTTAAGTTCATAATATTTCAAGATGAAGATAATACATACAATAAATAATTGATTATGTTTTTTAGATTATGTAAAAAATCTTGGTAATCCACATATCGAGGGATCTGTTTTCTTTCTGTGTACTAGCACAGAGATTTTGCCGAAATTCTGCAAAAAATTATCTCATGTTATTGACGAAAGTACACCAACTTTGTCCCTTTTTTGAATCCAAGTTATTGAAAGGATATTTTCTTCATGTAAGAATAATTGGAGAGTAGGTATAAGATGTTGAAAGATTAATAGAATGGAAATAAAAGGCATTCAAAGAAGCAGTAATACAAATTTTGAAATGCTCAATTTATTAAAATAATAACTTACTAGAATCTATTCTTGTTTAATTTTATTGAAATACATGGACACACAAATCTCTGGGATATTACACCATTGACACTTACATAAAAGTTTACAAAATGCTTTCAAAATATTAACAAGTACATGTACATACAAAATACATAAAGTACAATAGTAAGATAGACTTAGTTCAAATATTTATATCTCTGTACAAGACAACAAACTGGATAAATTGAAACAGCCTCTGAGATTGGCCATTGGTGCTCAATTAGATGTGTACTGGCCGTCCTTGGAGGAGAACCACTAACCTGCAGATGAGAAAATTGTAGTAGTGTTAAACTCCAATAACCCAGCGGCCAAAATAATATTTGATCATAAATACTTTAATGAAAGCCTACCGGGGGAATTACGTTATAAATTTAGAGATATAAAGAGCAAATAAACCGTTTAAAGAATTTTTAGTCGGTGTGGAGAGCTCCGTGTGCAAATGTCTGCATACGCATTTGCAAAAAGAGCTCTCAAAGTATGAGATAAAGAGGGAATTGACCATAGTTTCGAGAAAAATGTTTTATTGCGTAGGGCTACGGGACACGTGAGGAAATTTTCAGAATTTTGTCTCCGAATTCACAGTAGAAATTGTCGATAAATTCCCAACTCATGAAGCGAGGAGGGGATTTATCTGAGAATTTCCAAAGCACGAGTGGTATTTAATAAGACTATTCCACAAGTGAAATTAGGTTCAACAGGCGCCGTGATAGGCGGAAAGCTTACAGGTGGCGCGTCATCCAATAGAAATAGACAATGCGGGGGAGGAATCACGTGGTACGCGAGCCTTCCTGTAGGACCGCGGAGGGACAGCTCGATCACTTGTATCGGAGGTCGCGAGGAGGAGACTTGTATCAGAGGCAGCGGGGAGGAGACTTGCATCGGAGGTAGCTAGGAGGAGACTTGTTTCTGAGGCAGTAGCGAGGCCACTTAATTGGTGCCTGACCGCCCGAATGCCACGCCGCCTCACCACATCGCAGCCCGACTCGTGAGACGACAGCCGGCCGATGGGACGGGACACTACTACTCAGTGCCTGACCGAGAGTGCCATGTGAGTGCGAACCGGCGACGTCGCACGTCGCGTCGATACGCCGCGTCGTTATGTCGCACGTCAATAATGGCTTGTTGCTCGTTCGTATGCGTCTTTCGTTGTTCGTCGTTCGTTAATATTTTTCTTTTTTCAAAATTTTAGATTTTTATTTTTTTTGAAATTTATGTTTGAATTTTTATATTTTTTGATTCTTTATATTTTTCGATTTTTTATATTTTTCGATTTTTTTATATTTTTCGATTTTTTATATTTTTCGATTTTTTATATTTTTCGATTTTTTATATTTTTGAATTTTTATATTTTTGTGTTTTCTCAAAATTTTAGTATTTTCTTTTATTTTGTCTCATCATGTCTCATCTTCCTTCGTACTTCGCTCGTCGTTCGTAGCCACACGCTGGTCGCTTGTCACTCATCGCTCGTCGTTACGTCGCGTCGTTATGTCGCACGTCAATAATGGCTTGTTGCTCGTTCGTATGCGTCTTTCGTTGTTTGTCGTTCGTTACTATTTTTCTTTTTTCAAAATTTTAGATTTTTATTTTTTTTAAATTTATTTTTGAATTTTTATATTTTTTGATTTTTTATATTTTTCGATTTTTTTATATATTTGAATTTTTATATTTTTCGATTTTTCAAAATTTTAGAATTTTCTTTTCTTTTCTCATCATGTCTCATCTTCCTTCGTACTTCGCTCGTCGTTCGTAGCCAGACGCTGGCCGCTTGTCACTCGTCGCTAGTCGTTACGTCGCACGTCGCGTCGTTACGTCGCGTCGTTATGTCGCACGTCAATAATGGCTTGTTGCTCGTTCGTAAGCGTCTTTCGTTGTTCGTCGTTCGTTAATATTTTTCTTTTTTCAAAATTTTAGATTTTTTTGAAATTTATATTTTTGAATTTTTATATTTTTTGATTTTTTATATTTTTCGAATTTTTATATTTTTCGATTTTTTATATTTTTCGATTTTTTTATATATTTGAATTTTTATATTTTTCGTTTTTTCAAAATTTTAGAATTTTCTTTTCTTTTGTCTCATCATGTCCCATCTTCCTTCGTACTTCGCTCGTCGTTCGTAGCCAGACGCTGGTCGCTTGTCACTCGTCGCTCGTCGTTACGTCGCACGTTGCGTCGTTACGTCGCGTCATGTCGCACGTCAATAATGGCTTGTTGCTCGTTCGTATGCGTCTATCGTTGTTCGTCGTTCGTTAATATTTTTCTTTTTTCAAAATTTTAGATTTTTATTTTTTTGAAATTTATATTTTTGAATTTTTACATTTTTTGATTTTTTATATTTTTCTATTTTTTATATTTTTCGATTTTTTATATTTTTTGATTTTTTATATTTTTGAATTTTTATATTTTTCGTTTTTTTAAAATTTTAGATTTTTTTCTTTTCTTTTGTCTCATCATGTCTCATCTTCCTTCGTATTCGCTCGTCGTTCGTAGCCAGACGCTGGTCGCTTGTCACTCGTCGCTCGTCGTTACGTCGCACGTTGCGTCGTTACGTCGCGTCATGTCGCACGTCAATAATGGCTTGTTGCTCGTTCGTATGCGTCTATCGTTGTTCGTCGTTCGTTAATATTTTTCTTTTTTCAAAATTTTAGATTTTTATTTTTTTGAAATTTATATTTTTGAATTTTTACATTTTTTGATTTTTTATATTTTTCTATTTTTTATATTTTTCGATTTTTTATATTTTTTGATTTTTTATATTTTTGAATTTTTATATTTTTCGTTTTTTTAAAATTTTAGATTTTTTTCTTTTCTTTTGTCTCATCATGTCTCATCTTCCTTCGTATTCGCTCGTCGTTCGTAGCCAGACGCTGGTCGCTTGTCACTCGTCGCTCGTCGTTACGTCGCACGTCGCGTCGTTATGTCGCACGTCAATAATGGCTTGTTGCTCGTTCGTATGCGTCTTTCGTTGTTCGTCGTTCGTTAATATTTTTCTTTTTTCAAAATTTTAGATTTTTTTTAAATTCATATTTTTGAATTTTTATATTTTTGATTTGTTATATTTTTCGAATTTTTATATTTTTCGGTTTTTTATATTTTTCGATTTTTTATATTTTTCGATTTTTTATATTTTTGAATATATATATTTTTCGTTTTTTCAAAATTTTAGAATTTTCTTTTCTTTTGTCTCATCATGTTTCATCTTCCTTCGTACTTCGCTCGTCGTTCGTAGCCAGACGCTGGTCGCTTGTCACTCGTCGCTCGTCGTTACGTCGCACGTCGCGTCGTTACGTCGCGTCGTTATGCCGCACGTCAATAATGGCTTGTTCGTATGCGTCTTTCGTTGTTCGTCGTTCGTTAATATTTTTCTTTTTTCAAAATTTTAGATTTTTATTTTCTTTTAAATTTATATTTTTGAATTTTTGTATTTTTTTATTTTTTAAATTTTTCGAATTTTTATATTTTTCGATTTTTTTATATATTTGAATTTTTATATTTTTCGTTTTTTCGAAATTTTAGAAGTTTCTTTTCTTTTGTATCATCATGTCTCATCTTCCTTCGTACTTCGCTCGTCGTTCGTAGCCAGACGCTGGTCGCTTGTCACTCGTCGCTCGTCGTTACGTCGCGTCGTTATGTCGCACGTCAATAATGGCTTGTTCGTATGCGTCTTTCGTTGTTCGTCGTTCGTTAATATTTTTCTTTTTTCAAAATTTTAGATTTTTTTAATTTACATTTTTGAATTTTTATATTTTTGAATTTTTATATTTTTCGAATTTTTATACTTTTCGATTTCTTACATTTTTCAATTTTTTAAATTTTTCGCTTTTTGATAATTTTCGATTTTTTATATTTTTGAATTTTTATGTTTTTCATTTTTACAAAATTTTAAAATTTTCTTTTCTTTTGTCTCATCATGTCTCATCTTCCTTCGTACTTCGCTCGTCGTTCGTAACAGACGCTGGTCGCTTGTCACTCGTCGCTCGTCATTACGTCGCACGTCGCGTCGTTGTCGCACGTCAATAATGTCTTGTAGCTCGTTCGTATGCGTCTTTCGTTGTTCGTCGTTCGTTAATATTTTTCTTTTTTCAAAATTTTAGATTTTTATTTTTTTTAAATTTATTTTTGAATTTTTATATTTTTTGATTTTTTATATTTTTCGATTTTTTTATATATTTGAATTTTTATATTTTTCGATTTTTCAAAATTTTAGAATTTTCTTTTCTTTTCTCATCATGTCTCATCTTCCTTCGTACTTCGCTCGTCGTTCGTAGCCAGACGCTGGCCGCTTGTCACTCGTCGCTAGTCGTTACGTCGCACGTCGCGTCGTTACGTCGCGTCGTTATGTCGCACGTCAATAATGGCTTGTTGCTCGTTCGTAAGCGTCTTTCGTTGTTCGTCGTTCGTTAATATTTTTCTTTTTTCAAAATTTTAGATTTTTATTTTTTTTGAAATTTATTTTTGAATTTTTATATTTTTTGATTCTTTATATTTTTCGATTTTTTATATTTTTCGATTTTTTTATATTTTTCGATTTTTTATATTTTTCGATTTTTTATATTTTTTGATTTTTTATATTTTTGAATTTTTATATTTTTCGTTTTTTTAAAATTTTAGAATTTTTTCTTTTCTTTTGTCTCATCATGTCTCATCTTCCTTCGTATTCGCTCGTCGTTCGTAGCCAGACGCTGGTCGCTTGTCACTCGTCGCTCGTCGTTACGTCGCACGTCGCGTCGTTATGTCGCACGTCAATAATGGCTTGTTGCTCGTTCGTATGCGTCTTTCGTTGTTCGTCGTTCGTTAATATTTTTCTTTTTTCAAAATTTTAGATTTTTTTTAAATTCATATTTTTGAATTTTTATATTTTTGATTTGTTATATTTTTCGAATTTTTATATTTTTCGGTTTTTTATATTTTTCGATTTTTTATATTTTTCGATTTTTTATATTTTTGAATATATATATTTTTCGTTTTTTCAAAATTTTAGAATTTTCTTTTCTTTTGTCTCATCATGTTTCATCTTCCTTCGTACTTCGCTCGTCGTTCGTAGCCAGACGCTGGTCGCTTGTCACTCGTCGCTCGTCGTTACGTCGCACGTCGCGTCGTTACGTCGCGTCGTTATGCCGCACGTCAATAATGGCTTGTTCGTATGCGTCTTTCGTTGTTCGTCGTTCGTTAATATTTTTCTTTTTTCAAAATTTTAGATTTTTATTTTCTTTTAAATTTATATTTTTGAATTTTTGTATTTTTTTATTTTTTAAATTTTTCGAATTTTTATATTTTTCGATTTTTTTATATATTTGAATTTTTATATTTTTCGTTTTTTCGAAATTTTAGAAGTTTCTTTTCTTTTGTATCATCATGTCTCATCTTCCTTCGTACTTCGCTCGTCGTTCGTAGCCAGACGCTGGTCGCTTGTCGCTCGTCGTTACGTCGCGTCGTTATGTCGCACGTCAATAATGGCTTGTTCGTATGCGTCTTTCGTTGTTCGTCGTTCGTTAATATTTTTCTTTTTTCAAAATTTTAGATTTTTTTTAATTTACATTTTTGAATTTTTATATTTTTGAATTTTTATATTTTTCGAATTTTTATACTTTTCGATTTCTTACATTTTTCAATTTTTTATATTTTTCGCTTTTTGATAATTTTCGATTTTTTATATTTTTGAATTTTTATGTTTTTCATTTTTACAAAATTTTAAAATTTTCTTTTCTTTTGTCTCATCATGTCTCATCTTCCTTCGTACTTCGCTCGTCGTTCGTAACAGACGCTGGTCGCTTGTCACTCGTCGCTCGTCATTACGTCGCACGTCGCGTCGTTGTCGCACGTCAATAATGTCTTGTAGCTCGTTCGTATGCGTCTTTCGTTGTTCGTCGTTCGTTAATATTTTTCTTTTTCAAAATTTTAGATTTTTATTTTGTTGAAATTAATATTTTTGAATTTTTATATTTTTCGATTTTTTATATTTTTCAATTTTTTATATTTTTCGATTTTTTATATTTTTGAATTTTTATATTTTTCGTTTTTTAAAAATTTTAGAATTTTCTTTTTTTTGTCTCATGTCTCATCTTCCTTCGTACTTCGCTCGTCGTTCGTAGCCAGACGCTGGTCGCTTGTCACTCGTCGTTACGTCGCGTCGTTATGTCGCACGTCAATAATGGCTTGTTGCTCTTTCGTATGCGTCTTTCGTTGTTCGTCGTTGGTTAATATTTTTCTTTTTCCAAAATTTTAGATTTTTATTTTTTTGAAATTTATATTTTTGAATTTTTATATTTTTCGATTTTTTATATTTTTCGATTTTTTATATTTTTCGATTTTTTATATTTTTGAATATTTTTATTTTTCGTTTTTTATAAATTTTAGAATTTTCTTTTCTTTTGTCTCATGTCTCATCTTCCTTCGTACTTCGCTCGTCGTTTGTAGCCAGACGCTGGTCGCTTGTCACTCGTCGCTCGTCGTTACGTCGCACGTCGCGTCGTTACGTCGCGTCTTTACGTCGCACGTCAATAATGGCTTGTTGCTCGTTCGTATGCGTCTTTCGTTGTTCGTCGTTAGTTAATATTTTTCTTTTTTCAAAATTTTAGATTTTTATTTTTTTTAAATATATATTTTTGAATTTTTATAATTTTATTTTTTTATATTTTTCAATTTTTATATTTTTCGTTTTCTCAAAATTTTAGAATTTTCTTTTCTTTTGTCTCATCATGTCTCATCTTCCTTCGAACTTCGCTCGTAGTTCGTACCCAGACGCTGGTCGCTTGTCACTCGTCGCTCGTCGTTACGTCGCACGTCGCGTCGTTATGTCGCACGTCAATAATGGCTTTTTGCTCGTTCGTATGCGTCTTTCGTTGTTCGTCGTTCGTTAATATTTTTCTTTTTTCAAAATTTTAGATTTTTATTTTTTTGAAATTTATATTTTTTAATTTTTATATTTTTCGATTTTTTATATTTTTCGATTTTTTATATTTTTCGATGTTTTATATTTTTCGATTTTTTCTATTTTTGAATTTGTATTTTTCGTTTTTTCAAAATTTTAGAATTTTCTTTTCTTTTGTCTCATCATGTCTCATCTTCCATCGTACTTCGCTCGTCGTTCGTAGCCAGACGCTGGTCGCTTGTCACTCGTCGCTCATCGTTAAGTCGCACGTCGCGTCGTTACGTCGCGTCGTTATGCCGCACGTCAATAATGGCTTGTTGCTCGTTCGTATGCGTCTTTCGTTGTTCGTCGTTCGTTAATATTTTTCTTTTTTCAAAATTTTATATTTTATTTTCTTTTAAATTTATATTTTTGAAATTTTATATATTTTTTATTTTTTAATTTTTTTTTATTTTTTATATTTTTCGATTTTTTATATTTTTGAATTTTTATATTTTTCGTTTTTTCAAAATTTTAGAATTTTCTTTCCTTTTGTCTCATCATGTCTCATCTTCCTTCGTACTTCGCTCGTCGTTCGTACCCAGACGTTGGTCGCTTGTCACTCGTCGCTCGTCGTTACGTCGCACGTAGCGTCGTTATGTCGCACGTCAACAATGGCTTGTTGCTCGTTCGTATGCGTCTTTCGTTGTTCGTCGTTCGTTAAAATTTTCCTTTTTTCAAAATTTTAGATTTTAATTTTTTGAAATTTATATTCATGAATTTTTGTATTTTTTGATTTTTTATATTTTTCGATTTTTTATATTTTTGAATTTTTATATTTTTCGTTTTTTAAAAATTTTAGAATTTTTTCTTTTCTTCTGTCTCATCATGTCATCTTTTTTCGTACTTCGCTCGTCGTTCGTAGCCAGACGCTGGTCGCTTGTCACTCGTCGTTACATCGCACGTCGCGTCGTTACGTCGCGTCGTTATGTCGCACGTCAATAATGGCTTGTAGCTCGTTCGTATGCGTCTTTCGTTGTTCGTCGTTCGTTAATATTTTTCTTTTTTCAAAATTTTAGATTTTTATTTTTTTGAAATTTATATTTTTGAATTTTTATATTTTTCGATTTTTTATATTTTTCGATTTTTTATATTTTTCGATTTTTTATATTTTTCGAATTTTTATATTTTTCGATTTTTTATATTTTTCGATTTTTTATATTTTTCGATTTTTTATATTTTTCGATTTTTTATATTTTTCGATTTTTTATATTTTTCGATTTTTTATATATTTGAATTTTTATATTTTTCGTTTTTTCAAAATTTTAGAATTTTCTTTTCTTTTGTCTCATGTCTCATCTTCCTTCGTACTTCGCTCGTCGTTCGTAGCCAGACGCTGGTCGCTTGTCACTCGTCGCTCGTCGTTACGTCGACAAACTATATCGCGAAGCGACCCGTCATCGCCCGGACGCGTTCCCGCCGCCGCCCGCACCAAGCGCCACTGAGAAGCTGCCGGCCGACGCCCGCCGCTGGCCTAATCCGGGGCCGCCACCAAGCGCCGCCCGCACCAAGCCGCCGACCGACGCCCGCCGCTGGCCTAATCCGGGACCGCCGCCGTGACTGCCAAGGGGCCGCCACCAAGGGACCCTTTGCGAGCAACGCCATAGCCGCCCACCGCTAGACCCGCTGAGCGTTGGGGCGCCCGAACGCCGCACCTGTGAGCTGGATCATGACCGCCCGGGAGGGCAAAGACACCGGAGCTGAAATGAACTCTGGCCATACCGGCCGTTAATAAGTTAAGATTAGATTTAAGTTAGTTTTAAGTTTATTCATGTCACTGGGCTTCACCCACACACTATACTAAGTGATTAAAGTGGTTTATTAAAATGCTGGAGTCTTTTTCTCAAGTAGTTAGGCAAGCATGCATGCCTCCCTCTAGGGAGTCTGCCGACGAAGCAGCCGGGCAAAGCTGAATCGCCGAAGGAAGCAGGTAATCGGGGAGGCGGTGGTTACATTCATTTGCCAATGTCTCAATTCATTATCCAATTTTCAGAGCTGTAATTGCTCAATTAGCTATTTCGCAATGTAATATGATTATTTTTATAAATAATAAATCTATAGCATTCTTTTCAACTTTGCTCTATAATGTCCCAACATATGTTTCTCGAAATCGTTCTGAATTTCCAGAATTTATGTAATCTATTATGGCTGCAAGTGTAAATGCAGGTGTTACCCCAAAGATATGCACTTTTCTTCAATATCGCCAGTAGTAATTTGCCTTGAATACATCGGAAAGAAACGATCCTGTAAATACAAAAATATTAATATTTCTCATCATATCAATACACTTTGTAATGCATTTTCTTCGTGTCCATTTAAAAAAATCTTACATATAATTTCGATCTCCCTTCTGCAAACATTTCCACGCCTTTCGCATAACTTTTCTGTCATTGATTCAAATAAGTACTACTGCACATTTTTGCAGAATTTATCTAATAAAAAATCAAAAGGAATAGTTATTTGTACAAATGATTCCTCTTTTGAAAAGTATCCATTGGTGCAAGTAACGACTTCTTTGTAAAAAGGCATTTCTTGGAACAATTCCTTGGCACGTTCTCCAACATTTGAAGTGCTTCTAAATTTGATGCAGTCTTTTGTCCATTCATTTACTCTAGTCGATTTAAACGTATACAAGAATTGCTTCTTATTGCATTAGTTTTGCATTTATTGCATTCTTTGAAATGCTCATCGCCATGAAGAAAAATATTATTTTCGGAAATTGCATCTAAATCATCTAGAAACAGTTGTGCCAGTAGTAATGCTTGAAATAAGGAATCAAAAGCGCATGCACTTGTATTGACAAGTGTACAATGTTTTACACAAATGTTCAATTTTAACACATTGCCATTCAACAATGGGAGAACTTTTTCCAATTTCTTATGCAAATTTAACCCTTCAGGGATAAATAATGTATTCATAAATTTAACGTTTCTTAGTGGTGAATTAAAACACAGGCAATATTTTAACAAAGGTGTTTATTTTGCTTCTTAATGATGCCCTAAAATACTTGATTTATTTACAGATAGATTGCACAGTCATTGTGTTCTTCACTTGAGTATTTCCTTACACATGACTCACTGCTCTTCATTACGTATTTACACTGTTCATATCTTCTGATTATTTATTTAAACCGTTCACTTCTTCAACGCTATCACACAGTCCGATGCACTGACCACAGTCCACTGCGCTGGCCACAATTCACTGCGCTGGCTACAATTCACGGCGCTGATCACGGTCCTCTACACTGCTGTTCACCTACTGTTCACCGCAATGCACACTTCACAGGCCAGCTTCCACCTGAGACTGATTGACGGCCGCCGGCGAATTTATACCTGGCTGGCGCCCGCCTGGACCTATCCGGAACTTGCGTCACACTTCTACGCGACTCACAAGTAACCCGGAACCGTGCAGTTCAGGGGCGCCGGCAGATGACGAGATATTCGTTACAATATATTTATTTTTGTTTTTAGCCTTCCTTTTCTCCCCTAAAACTTTCCCATTTTCAATTTCGTTGTACAGATCTGGGATGGTTGGGTTATCTCTCTTCTTAAACATTTGATAATCTTTTTTGTTCATAACCTCCTCTTTCATCTTCTATATCAATGGAACACTCAGGTAAAATATGAAGACCTTCCCACAGACTTTACATCAGCGAGCTTTCTTGTGAATTATCTTTACAAAGAATGCAAGAATGCATCTTCAGTAACCTAAATGAATAATTAATATACACACTTAGAACATATGAATATTTCTGAGTTACTTCTAATAATAAATTAAAATGAAATTGGTGTTATCAAAAACTTTAGGGAAAAAATTGCGATAATAGATATGCAACAATTACAAATTTTGGTGTTTCCTTCTTTAAAAAATGAAAACTATTTAGCTCTGGATTAGTTTTTAGATCATTATCAATATTGTGAACATCCAAAATATCTTCATTAGCTTTACCTTCTTCTATTTTAAGTGCACTTGTTGCTCCAGAAAGTACGATTTTGTTTCTATTTGCATGGAATTTAAACGTTCACAACAAAATCGTCTACTCTCAATGGTAATTTTCCTTTGAAAGCAAGACTTCAAGTCATTAAATTCAGATTCTACCGCAGCACTTGAAGCCCACATTGGAATGGTTCTACAATGGTCAATTAATTTGTTCTTATGAGCGTTGATATCATTTTCATGGACTTGTTGATCGATATCTTTTGTCCATTGCAACCACATAGTGCATTTGATGCTTCAGGCCTATCACAAACATCTGGAATAGAAATATACATGTTTAATTTGTTTTTATTAAATTATCACATCATATATTTCATAACATTTATACCTTGTGTACTACTGAAGTTGTCAATTTCTTCTGAAACCGAATCAATATTATGGTTTCCTGTGTGGAAAACTTCACCTCTTTTAATCAGAAGATTTTTGAGTTTTACTTTTGCTTTGAAACTCTCAGTTAATTTAGAATTGGATTTTTCCCTCTGGTACGTACGACGAAAAATCGTTAAAATAAAAAATAATAAAGGTTTGTTTCTTCCCAACTTTGTGAAACTATTAATTTGCATACGACACCTAAATACAAATTTCTGATGCTCGGGGGTTGTCCTTAAAGAAAATTGGTATATATTTTCACTATACGTGCCACAAGAATCCTTACATGACAGCGGCAAAGGACCTGTTAGGACTCAGTACTCTTCTGGTGTCTTGCAGTTAATATAATTACATAGAACACCTATTTAAAAATTAATAATATTGAAATATTTTGTCAGAAAACTGGCTTTAAATAGTAATTTACTTTACAAATTTATACCTACCTATTGGAAGAGCTCTAGCTGAATCGCACACAATTTCATTGCGGGAAACTTGAAATGCTTGAGACATTCCGCTGGCTAGCTGAAGATGGCAACGGATGTATGTCGTTCGGATAGCATTTGCGGACACTGTCAGCAATCCTCATCATGGCCTGTATTTATTACCATGGCGTACACAAAAATTGTATTTGAAGATGAACATCTGATCTTTTCACTTTCTTAGCGAAGCCCTCAGAAGCATCGATACAAATGCATCCTCCTTTACAATGTATTAGGTATTTTTCATACACATTCAGATGGCTATTGAGCGAATAATGCAAGATAAACGGACGTTTACCGAGATTGTGAATGGATGTTCTTAGCTGTGTATCCATCAAAATAGCCAGTGCTTCTACCGGATCATTGTCTATGCGAAGTTGTTTGGTGTATTCTAATTTTGCCTGTCAATATGTATGGTTGTTGCATAACGAAGCAGGATCTTGACGACCACCCTCGCGAATCGAATGCCCTGCTTCTTCAATTTGGTACACTGCTGCAGATTTCCCTACAAAAAACAATTAGGCACACGGTTAGAAGGCAACTCACAATTTAAAGAAAAAATATTTTAAATCGTAATTCGTATATTTTTTTAAGTAAGTACATATATTTATAGCTGCATAATACAAAGATACCTGTCTCATGTTTCCGATACGTAATCGTTCTTCGGACCGTAAATATCGCTTACCAAATGCATCATGCCCTAGTGTCACATAGCATGTAACTTTTATCACTTCACTTTGTAAATTATTCACTTTGTAAATTAGTGAAGTGACCCCGGATTGTTCCACCACATTTACAATTTCCAGGAAAGTAAGCAATGTGACATACATTTTGGGGTTTATAAATTGAAAAGCATTGCCATTTCTTAGGAATGAAAGTATAATACCTTCGGGTTTGCAAATTGGGTCTTGTAGACTCATTCCTGAAGTATAACATTCAAAGTTGAATAATGTGAAAACCAAAATTACGTAAAGGTCAAATTAAGGAAATTTGAAGTTAATAAAACGTAATGTTTTCGAGAGAGTGGTTCTCCATACACTCGGTATGGACAATGTTCGTGATACAGGAGAAATTCTTGAAGGTCTTCCCTGAATCCAAGGTGAGAGGGTAGACGTTTCCAGAAGACCTGCTCCTGATCGGAGGGGAACATGAGGAAGATGGTGGGTGCGAGGCGACGTAGAGGGTCGTCATCGATGTCTGGAAGGCGTTTGTGAACGTATTGAAGAATGACGTCGTCGATGCGATTATAAGCATTTCGAATTACGTCACTGAGATGGGACATGTTAGGGGAGCAAAATGACACCTCACTAAATGAATAGCACACACACATACACATCTTACAATGCGTAGACGACGCGTCGCGGCGATAAGACTCAACCTGTCCACTGCGCAGCTGAGTAGGGAACGGGTAGAACTACCGAAGAAGTGCGTGCTAATGGGAGACCAGCGTGAAACATCTATATATTGACGTGCAGAGCTCATGTTCGGTGCGTTGGGTGAGAGATTTCGGTGCGTAGTCGAAAGTGCGCAAGCGTCAATCAGGAAATATTAGCGTTTCGGGGAAGTATTTGAGTTTTGGTATAACAAATTTAAAAAATGAGTAATGAGAATACCTCCTCCTAGAAACACCGCCTTAAAGTAGCACTGTCCGTGCGGACGAGGCTAGCGTGCTTCAATGAAGCTGAGGGATGGCAGGAGTAGCAGTGGCAAGTAGGCTACAGCAGCTACCGGTGGGATCACCCACACTGAACAGTCCTCAGTGGGGGGGGGGGGGGGCGAGCGAAGGTTGTTCCACAACGTCCCACTTTATCTTACCCATACTTAACCTACATCCATCTCTTTGAACTTATCCCGCACGATTCAAATTGATGAGTCCTGTGATCCCTATCTACCAGTGAAGCATTGCTTCCTCTTTCTTGTATTACACTTTTTTCTATATTATTTTGTATACTAATACTGTTTGTAATACCATTTTGTTTGTTTTGGCCCCGAAGCGATTAGCTTGCGACCTAGGGAGTCCTTAATTTTTCAACTTCATTCTTTTTTCTATGCTGTCTGGTTTGCCTTTTTTCTTCCATGGGGAGAGAGGCTTCATTTAAGCCGTGGTAAAGGCAACCTCCCTCCAGGTTGGGGGTTAAGCGTATGGGCTAGCAACCCTACCTTGGAAAAGGGAAAATGCTACGTTAGCTGGAATAAATACAGCCTCGGAAATCATAAATGGACATCGAGAATGGCTATTCAACCGGACTTTTTTCTTTGGAAACGTGGAATGTGCAGAGAAATTGCAGAGAGATTGTTGAGTGGATTAAAGAGAAAGGATTGGAATTGGTGGTTCTTACAGAAACGAAAAAGAAAGTTACAGGACAAGAGGGAATTAAGGTATATTACCATTTATGGAGCGGAGTAGAAAAGGGAGAGAGCAAGGGCAAGCGTCTCTTTTTTAGTAAAAAAGTGGGAAAATAGGATTCAAAATTCGGAAGATATAAATGAAAGATTTATGATGATTAAAAATAAAATATGTGGAATAGCCCTCGTAGTAATTGGAGTATATGCCCCTACAGATGACTCCCTTGTTATGAAGAAGGGTGAATTTTTTGAAGACTTAATAGACGTGATAGTAGTGCCTCCACGACGGACTAACTTCCAATGATGGGGATTTTAATCGGCGCATTGGAAATAAAAAAGATGGTGTAATTGGCAAAATGGGAGAAACGGTAATAAACGATAATGGCAAGCGGTTAATAGGAATCTGTAAAGGGCAGAACTGTTCCATTATGAATTCCTATTTCTGCTACAAAATATATTCATACATTTACTTAAAATCAGAAAAGAAAAATTTAAAAAATCTCTAAGGGATTATGTTATTGTTAAACAAAATGAAAAAAATAATAGTTCAAGACGCAAGTGAATTCAGAGGGGCTAATTGTGGTACAGATAATCTTCTCATTACTAAAATAGCACACCCAAGGGTAACATCACAAAGAGGGGTCATTTTCACAAGAAGGGAAAAAACTCAATGAACAGAGATATATGCTTCGTCTGTAGCAAAATGCAGGAAGAGAAGAATTTTTGCTCTTCAGCAGTGTTTTGCAGTGGTAAGTCATGTTTCAATTCGTCTAATGTTGAGCTTTGCAGCTTCTAACCGCATGAAACTGATGACCGTTGCAATCAAGACCGCTTTCCTTTCTGGATTCATTGATTGTTTTAGTGATTCCGGCCACGTCAACTAAGAGGGTCATTAGTCCCGTAAGTGTAGTGTATGTTTGCTCGGGAGGTAGCGGTAATCTTTACCTCACTGTATGGCGAGATCCGGCGCCGACCTACCGTCGGCTAGCGGGGCTTTCCCCAATACATGATATCTCCCACCAGCGGGGTCCTGCCCAAGCCGTGACAAGCTCTAACCTCCCGACCTGTCTTCAGGCACGTGTGCTTGTGTAGTGTGAGTGTAAGGGAAGAGGATAGAACAAAGGAAGAGGTAGGAAATATCACGTGCGGTCCATGGCACATTTGTTAGGGTACTGCTCCGGCATTTGCCTGGTGTTGATCGGAGAAACCATAGAAAACTAGCGATCAGACCAACCGGCCGCTAGAATTCTCCTTTAGACAGCGACTTAATTGGACCTAGCTGACCAGCTAGTGTCGAAAGTCCTGCCACCGTCGGGACTCGAACCTAGGACCTCCCGGTCCTTTCTGGCAATTTAAATTAATATTTATATTTACGAAACATTCCATACGTGCACAATACTATTGCAAGGTGTTTAGTACCAAGATCCCATTAATATAGTGAGGTGTGACACCCCTTTAAATGAAGTTGAAATAATATTATTTCAATACATTATACTAATAATAAATCTGTATTTTCTATTTTTAAGTAATACAAAAACTATGAAAATGCGAAAGGATGGAAAGAAGAGTTCAGATAAAAACTGCGAAAGTATTGTGAATATTCGGAAGATGTCTAGTATCTTCAAATACTAAGATCCCTTCCCTTCCTCGTGCGCGCGCTAGCAGGGGGAACGCTATGGTAAATGTCAGACTATCGTAAGAAGCTAAAAAGCTTGCAGAGAGATTCGTCATTTCCACGTACCTGTGCTAGAGAGATAGCGAGGTGATGTCTTCGCCGGCTATCTCTTACCTTAGAACAGTGCAGAAGAACATGCTCCACGGTAAGATCTGTTTCGCAACTATCGCAAGTAGGGGTGGGTCACCGCGGAGATGTCCGTGGGAGAAATGACAGTGACCGATCCGACCGGTGTGTCACAATTATCTCCTCACGTCTTGATCCACAAGATGAAGACCAAGGCTTTACGGAGTCCTTGATTCTCGTGAGCTTAAAATCTGAGTTCGGCCACTCTCTTTACCATGCACTGAGAATAGTGTTTCATAAACAGCTTGGTATCATTTGCTGGGACTGTATGCCTACCTCAGTTTTGTTCGTGGCGAGCTTTGCTGCCTGGTCAGCAATTTCGTTTCCTACTATCCCAAAGTGACCAGAGACCCAACAAAAAAAATTATAACGACACACCAATAAATAATGAATTTGGTGTTGGATATTTGTCAGAGAATCACAAGAGAAGCAGAAGATGGATTCGAGCGAGAGTTTTGAATCACTGCACATTGCTGCTTCCTTTAATGTCATCGATTCAGGAAACTGAATTGCCCCCAAGAGCGCATATAAATTTCATACAAAATATAAAAATACATATTCCTACAGTATAAACGCTGCAGGAAGAGTCTTTACGAAGACTCCGCGTGGCACTATAGCAGTAGAAGGCACACCCTACTTTACCCATTTGGGAGGAACCATCAGTGTATATTAAGTTATAGCCGGGATACGTGGATTTCGGCTCCTGAAATTCCGCCACAAATATACTGGGGGGAGATGAGGATTTGGGGAAGTTTTATAATATCATGTCAATTTTAGGCCGGGGAGGGTCACAGAGATTTTATATTTATTTTCTGCAAGAGCGGGTAGAGACGGATACCCAGAGGATGGGGTTACGATAGTCTGAGTGCATGTGATGTCCTGTGACTTGGGTGAAGGACTTTTGTCACGAAGGAGTATTTATAGCTGATACTTTCGGACCATAGGAGCCTATTACAATACCTCGCCTTCAGCTCACGAATGGTTGACCAGCCTCGGTCAATAGACATTCAATGCGACTCGTGCGGTAGGCACCTGTGCTAATCCATATACCGGCATTGTGTATGGTATTCAATGGCCGGAGGGTCGACAGAGACGCTGACACAAACAATACATTCATAATCTAAGTAAGGTCGGATGATGGTCTCATACAGGCGCAAGAGACTGTCTACCTCCATGATCTACTAGTAAGGGTGCGAAGGACGTATAATGAGGATACACATCGGCTCTTTAAGTTTTGAATATTCTTTTTATACTAACTTTAATCCTGATTCATCGCTCCATTCCTGCAATTTGTTGAGGATAAGTTGCAACTACTTCTCAATCACTTGCATGCTCTTGGAGGAGCAAAAAATGATAAGGTTGTCAACAAAGAGCGATGCTTTAACCGGCTCTCGGATTATCAATGCTATACTATTAATAGCAATAGTAATCAGAGTGAAACTCAGAATTGATCCCTGAGGGACCCGATTTGCTAACTGGTGACTGGCAAACACCCTGTCACCAAGGCGATTGCGGAAGTATTGACGAAAGAACGGTTGCTAAGCAAAGGGGCAGCTGCCCCTAAGACCCCCAAGTATATATGGTGCAAAGAATGTCGCACCTCCAGGTGCACCCTCATATGCTTCCTCTATATCGAAGAAAATTGCTACCAGGTGGTCTAGGTTCACCATTCGCTATAAAAACCGGCAAACACAGATTGTGAGCGAGATAGGTTCGTAGGTTGATGGGTCTGTCCTGCCCTTTCTTTCTTTGGGAATTGAGATGATAATTATACGAATGGAATGAATGAATGAAATTAATGGAAAGATAGGGAGAAGGGAAAGACACGCCTTTTTCGGTAGATGTTTCAGCATTTGGTTGAGCATCTGGTCTGGTCCTGGAGCACAATCCCATGGGCGAGGGAGGAGGAACATTCATCCATGGAGAACGTTATAATCTTCCTCCAGGCGACTTGAAAAGTCCAGTCTGTCATTCTCCTCTTCTTTTTCAAGAAACTAGGGGAGTAGTGTAAGGAGCTGGAGATTTTCTCATAGTGACAGGTCAATTCCTCAACTACGTCTTCTGGAGACGTGAAGAGATTTCTATTAATCAGGAGCCCTGGGACAGACGGTGGGGAAGTCTTCCTCCGATCTGTCGGACCTTTCGCCATTGTACTTTAGGAGGGAGTGTGGCAAGAAATAATTCAGGCTCTCCAGGAAGGAGTCTTTACTTTCCCGTATTACTAACCTAGCTCTGGCCCGCTTTCTTTTGTCATCAGATTTGCGGGGTAGTGGGGAACCTATGGAGCCTCGCCAGTGCCCGCTTTCGGTCACGCACCGCATTGGCAGTCATCATTCCACCAAGGCATAGGAACGTGACTTGGTCTGCATGCAGACTTCTGAATTGCAATGGTGGCTGCGCGAAGGGCGTCGGGAATTGGGACACCAAGGCATCGATGTCATTGGAACAATTGTCTGGTACTTTAATAATATGGGTAATGTCTAAATTAAAAATATGAAATTGGACAAGAGTGGGAAAATAGTCACTCCCATGTAATTGAGAATCGCCCACTCTACGATGGTAGACAGAAATGGACTGCAGACCGCCAGATCGATTGACGAGAGTTTGAAGATACGGAAAAGTAATAATTCCCAGAACTAAGTTCTACTGGTCAATAATATTTTCAAGAATAGTTCCTCTAGAGTAGGATCTCGTACTACCCCAAGCGGGATTGTGGGCATTAAAGCCTCCAACAAGCAAAAGCTGGGAGATTACATCTTCAAGTTGCGATATGGTTTGCGTGGGTGAAATTATATATATATATATATATATATATATATATATATATATATATATATATATGTATATATATATACATAATCGGCGATGTGTTGCTCGGAACAAGGAGTCGCGGATAAATACAGCGACTATGCCATGGGCCCGAAGCCCGTCATCTTGGTCGAACCGGTCCGTGCGAAAACCGCGGAGAGGGAATGCTGGGGATGATGAGTTTCCTGCAAGCATATACTGAAGGGTTATGGCGGGAAATTATTAACCGTAATTCTAAATGAAAACGGAAACCGTTTATACTCCACAAGAGAGCCATGTCTGAAAATTGACTCGGTTTCTTCTTTCTCGCCTTCTGAAAAGTGCTTTGAGCACTCGTAGACAGGTCCTCATCCACAGCAGAATCGTCCTAACTGCTCGAGGGGGCGGCCACCGTTGAATGGGAATCCTGATCCCTTGAGATGGGTGACTGAGATGTAGAGATAGGTTTTGAACCCAATTTTGTTAACGCACGAATTTGGGTATTTGTTGCATTAGATTTTTTTGGGCTTGATTACCGACGGAACGGTAGAGTTGGTGGTTTGAGTCAATCCTTCAAAGGAGACCTGAAAAGTTGCGTCGCACATAGATGGTAAAGTTCCAGTTTGGCAGCTCGATGTTGCCTTCGCAGGCTTCTTCACTGTACTGGAGGAAGACCGAGAGAGATCTACAGGGTTTCTCGCCAAATAACGGCGTTTGGCCTCGGGAAAAGGCACCTCGCTAACTCGGATCTTCTGGACTTTTCTCTCCTTTAAAAGGGCAGAGCACTTAAAAGTTTGAAGCATGGTCTCAGTCCACAGAATGCAATGCTGTAGCGCAGGGTTCTACTCCGTGTTCTGATCTGCTACACTTCACGCATACAGGGTTCACTGCCATGCAGCGATGTTGCGTATGGCCGAACCTTTAGCATTTAAAGCAGCGCAATGGGTTCGGGACATACTGCCGCACGCGAAGATTGTAAAATCTGCAGATGATCCTTTCTGGGAGGACTCGGAGGTTGAACGTCAGGATCACAGTGGGAGTGGGGATCTCTCTACCGTTTTCCTTCCTCTTGATCCTGAAACCTCGGTGACACCTTCGCTCTTGAAAAAGGAGAGCAGTTCCTCCTCACTCTCAGACGCAAAATCATCATGGTTGACCCTTGGAGAGGTTAAGGGGAGGCCAACCTCCAGGTGGAGGCCAACAATGTACTTGGTTTTAATCATTTTATCTATCTGCTCCTCGGTGCGCGCCTCAAAGAGAATGGTAACAATCGTTTGTCGTGACCGCTTGTAGCTTCCCGTATGCTTCCTCTATGGCTCATGTCAGACGGGCAGCTCTTACGTTTTTGAACGTTTTTTTCTTCCTCGGTGCATACCACGAGAAGGAAACGCGGCTTCTTCGTTCTATATTCGGCTTTACAGAAGAAACTATTTAAGTCAATAGGTCGTACCGGATATTTTCTCTTCCTTGCGGAAGAGAGCGGGGGAGAAAGTTTAGTATCCACGCACCACAGGGCCCAACAAGAGACAACACTTCATCGGAGTGTCAGGGTTACCACGGAGATAAGGTGGGGGTTGACAGCGCTGCCCCGCCGTGGATACCCCCGCGGACCCTGGAGTACAGTATAAGACCTAGTCCGAGCCGGGATCGGGACCGGGATTGGTTTAGCTCCGACTGCCCGTCTAGAAGAGCACGAGGCCAAAGCAAATTAAAAATTGAAACTTTAGTTAAAGTTGAAAACTTACAAGGAGTGTTCCAAAAATACGTAAACAACGTATATCTAGATGCACAGCAAAAAGTAACACAGTAGTTTGGAAACAAACAGGTCCCTCAATTGCCAGGACACATTTCTGACACGGGCCGCCATGCACGGAAAACACACGGGTGGGTGTACGGCATACGGGGGGGGGGGGGGGCAACGCAAGGGGTACAAGAAAGAGGCAGGATGTTATAAAAGAACGAGAATCAACGATGGGGGAAGATAAAGATGACTGATGAAAGAAAGGAATACTTGAAAGCCTTCCCTGCAACCTCCCGACAGGACGTGGACCGTCCCCCTCCACGAGGACACGGACGGACAAGACAGACGGACGGCTAGACTGATGTTTGACAGAAATTTGGTACCATCGACCCACAGAACATGGACTCTGGCTACACCACCTGTCAGAGGATTTTTTGTCTAAATTTAGCAATTGGATTTATCCACTTTTTAGTTACCAGGATCTTGTAATAAGAGTTTTTCTGCCGAAAATTCGCCGTTTTTTCGCACAGCATTACATAACTTTCTCACTACACCGTAGCGAGAAAGTAAAAATCAAGGCAATAAATATTCTCATATAAGAAATTAAAACTGTTTATTTGCAATAAAAATACACTGAGAAGGCAACATAAGTCACAACAGCTGGCAATGTTATGTACATATATTCCTCAATCCAATATGGTGAATATGATTACATTATCAATATGTATGAATCTTTTTTTATTGGACCCAAAATTCACCACCAAATAATGACTAATAAGGCTGAATTTAAGACAGAAGACACTGTCCTTATTAACAACATATTAAATAGGCAATACATGCAAGTTTCAGTTTCTAGTATGTAAAATTAATAGCAATAAATAGCAAGAAACTATTAATATTATATTGCTAGTTTCATAGAAATCCATCTCTTTTTCATTCATAAATTGCTTCAAAGGTCGTACATTCAAGCAGGATCTTTCAGGGAAACAGTCTTTATTCTCTACAACATGTATTATGACCATAAGTACCCCACAGATGCAGAATATGGGGGTGAACTCTGCTCTTCAAGAAATATTATTCTCTCTCAAACAAATATCTCATGAAACTATCCTTACTAACGGATCTGTTGCAATCCTATGTTTATCTCAAATTCTACATGTAGAGTCAAAGATTATTATAACTGCTCCCACTGAGTACCTTTATATCTCAAATTAAAGAAACTGTTAATACTAAAAAATTAAGAGCAAAATTCCAAACAATAAGCCATTTCAACATATAAGGAATGTTTGCCTCAAGTTCTGCTTGACATCAAGACCTGTTTTACACAATATACATAAAAAATAGCAATACCAATTGATTGAATTATGATAAAAATAAATTAGTAATAATAATAATAATAATAATAATAATAATAATAATAATAATAATGAAAATGATGATAGTAAAGATGATAACACAATATATTTACATGTCTGCCATGTGTCAATCATTCTTGGCTGACAAATCTGGTATAAAAATCATCACACACAGTTCGAAATTGGGCAATATTACACATTCCCAATCTGTCATTAACAATAACACCAATAATTGAGTATTCTGAACGCCCCAAATTATGGACAAAAGAACACAGGTCCAGAAACACTGGGCAGTGTTTTAGCATTAAATAGAAACTCCTATTATGAAGCAATTTAGGATTCATTGACTGCAGTGTTTTGAGAAGACAAGTCTACTCTTATATAATCTAAATATTATAAGTCTAAATTCTGTAGATATCAATAGAAAAAGTTCTATACTAAAAATGTAACATACATATTATTTGACATGACAAATTGCATAACTGTTTCTATACACTAAGGTATATAATTACACTGTTCAAATTTCCACTTATTGCAAATCTGAGTCATAAATTTCTATTATATATCACCCTTACACATTTAGTAAACAATTTTTAAATATATAATAACTTCACATATTAATACAAGTTGCTTTTATTTTATTTTGATCATCACAATTTCTCTCCAGCTACTGCAAATGAATGTGGACAGTATACTCAAAATACATTTCTTTGTATTATTACACTGTTTTTATTATTAAGAAATACACCATGCAACACTAAAAGAGTAAAAGCAGAAGAAAATAAAGTGTTATGATCATCCTAATTACAGATTGTACACAACACCAATTAAATGCAGTCATGTGACATTTATTAGCAGTGCATGCAATATTTCACTATTAGTTGGTATAGCCTTGAAGATATAATAGGATCAAGAAAGGAAAAATTACTCAGTTGAAATATTATGGAGAAAAACTGAAGAATCTTGTTAAGTTACATACTTAAATCCTTTAAGTTTAATGCTAATTTGAGTAACAGGTTCGGATTCTATTTTAGTTGTTATTTTTTCAATACTGAAAACAATGTAAATATATTTACACCATTATATATACAATGATACATTTCCTTATAATTATGTACACCTGACACTACTGACATCAGTTCACCTGGTTTAACATATGGAACAACTCTTCAATGAATTGTTCTGCCATTCTTTTTATCAAATATATTTTATTTAATAAACGTTTCATTTCAATAATTCATCTCTTGCTTCAAAATAGCATCAACACTAATAGCTTAAAAATCTAGAGCTGATTCTGCCAATAAAAAGTAAAACCTATTCTCCAGAATTATATCTAATTTTAAAGTAATTGTTATTGAAAATAATGACAATAAGCAAATTGGATTACAAATAAAATTCAAACACGAGAAAATAAACTCAGCGTACACACAAAAAAATGTGAGGGAAAAAAATATCAGACTCCATTTTCACAAATGGGAGTTATTTGATATTTTCAAATCATCCAAGAATTGCATGCACACCACTATCAGCAAAATATGTAATATCTCATATCCAGAGCTTGGATTCTGATGACACGTCATCTTTTCATTGGTGAATTTGAGAATAGTTAACTTTTAAATTAATGTTTATCACAACATATAGGTGATAGAAATGTATAGTTATTGGTTGTATTTTTTTTCATTATTTGCCTTTACGTCATTTTTACAGATTTTGTTTCCATTTCATGTTTTTTGTTAGTGAATGTTTCATGAATTTACAATGACACACTGAAACAAAGTTTTTATTGTATCATACGTTCATGAGAAAATTGACTACTGCAGTAGATCCTGTTTTTCGAACTCTCAAATTTACACAAATCTTTGGTAACTTCTGTGACCTTTCAAAACTGACAGGTGGAAGATCGAAGATCAGGATTACATTTCCTCCTAAAATAAGGAATTTATATTAAATATAATTTATGTAAATACATTTTATTTGAAATTGTAAAATTCATTGAAGAAGCAAACATTTTCATACAACTTTGCTAATTTTAAAAAACATTAGGTCATTTTCCCCATATTTTTAAGTCATATTATAGGTCATTTTCAAAGATCTTTTAAGTCATCAGAAACCGAGCCCTGCTCATATCAGTTTTTAATTATGTTTTATACATGCTGATTAGTTAAATTTCCCTGTAAATCTAGGACCTCACTGTGATAAGCCAGCCTTAATCACGATCCTCAATGAGGAAAAGTGCTTCCCTTCTTAGGTTGCTCATTAGAATAGAATTTAAATTACCTTAATTTTTAATGGCAAGAGTAATTAATATTTAACTTTCCAGCCAACTACTACATTTAGAATAGGCAATGGCATGATACAATTCCCTTCCCTTATGATGGAAGACAAGCTACAAATGTTTACTACCAAATTTTACCCAGGTCTTGGCTGAGATTGAAGATATCTTAAATCTGAGAAAGCATTCAAGCATTCCAAACTCTATGGCATACTAACTCTTTACTCTATGACGACTCAAAGGCAGAAGCATTTTCTGTTTAACTGATTGCTCATGTGGTTAAAGCGCCAGCAAAGAGCAAAACTTACTAACAAATCTATCTACTTACTCTCTAAAATAATGTCTAATATTTCTTACATTTAATTCGTTGCAGAAATATTCCTTAGTAGGAAGACGTCACAGTAATTTTACATTGGCAGGTTTAAACTGAAAATATAAAAAAAAAACAACTAAGTACTCTTTCATTTACAGATTTTCCAATAATGTCTTTCACATTTGGAGCCACTCACCAAAATCTGATACGAAGATTCTCAAGATAGCCCCAAATTATGTAGAATATTGCTAACATCCGCATTTTTATTGCTTTTATGACATTTCTCATCCTAAGCAGGTACTATCTATACATTTCAGTCACAAAATGCTCTGAAAACAACCCTTCAACAATACCACAAACAATATGGTTATATTAATGTTTTCTAGTATTCTTTTCAAAATTATATATAACAATTTTACCCCATTATTTTCTACATAAAACAACTTTGAAGACTTCTGCAAAATGTTAAATCTTAACCATAAATGTATATCCAACTCATTTTATTGTAATGTTCTTGAAGCTGCAATATCATAACTTCTAATGTAACAAGAAAGTTGATGCAAAAATAATTATAGTTGCATTTCAAAAAAATCAGTAGTTTTTCGTAGGTGAATCTAAAGCAATGTTTGCCATCTTTCATAAATATTTTTAAACATTTTTATTCACGTTTTATAAAGCAGGTATATATATTCTAAAATTAGTATAGGACACTTGAAGCAAGATAGTCAACTCCAAAATGCTCTGTAAATTATGTACAACTCACTCTGTACACTTTGCAATTACAATATTATAATGGTTTCTTAAATAATTACATTTTATTCAACCAGACTTCTTAACACATAATCTAATGATTGTATTAATGTATTGAATTTCACAAAGAGAAACAAAAAATGAAACAACCATAATTTAATTATACGCAGCAAAAATGAAAATCCCAATTGAGCAAGATAATTAGTAAGCACAACTATTTTCTAATGATTAGGTTAGCTAGTAGAAGTACAGAAGGTATTAAACATATTGGAAAAAAAAAAAAAAAATCTTTATGAAAGAGGCTCAAGTGTAATACAGAAAAAGTCTGAGTAAGGCAAAAGAGTGTTAAGAGAAAGAGGCTAGAGACAGATAAGAAATAAATACACCAAGTATATAAATAAAAATATTTAGTTGTTTCAGATGGTGGAGTGATGAAAAAGACATTTTAGGAAAAGAGAAAAGCCAATTAAACTCAGCATTGCTGTACAGAAATCAAACAAGAAACAAAAACATGATTTCCTCACTGATGAAAACCCACTTATATGTGAATTGGAAAATTAACAAACAAAATCACAACTGTAATGTTATAAAAATAATGATAGAGCCCTGAGCCATCAACACTGGTATGCTCAATCAACGACATTCCAGTCCTTGAAATCCTGCACTTTAATAACGACTGACTTCTATTAATTTTAAAATATCCTACAAACAGCCCTTAAAGCAAACCTAAGGATACAAACATGAAAATAGGTAAGGTTGTGGCTAGCATTAAATACCAACAACTCTAATGCTAAAAGACTCTTAGTACTTGTGTCAGTAGAATGTATGGTTCTGAATGCCATAACTTGTTTTTTGCCATAAATTAAAAAGCATTCAAATGGCTTGATTCTATTGTTATAAAAATACCTTCCCCCATGAATAAAAAATGATGCTTTAATGCCACAAACTAGTGCTCTGCATGAAATGTTCAGATAAGTAAAAAATGAACACAAAGGGTAAGTCAAAGAGAAATTTGCAATACAGCTAACAAAAAAAATATTCTCAACATATTGTTAAAATGTACATATTTTAAATAAACTATACAATGCTGCAATGTTAAACATACATTGAAGACACTACATGACAATAATGGTTGCTCTTTGACTTGAACACTTAATTTCAGTATCAAAAATTAAAAACATGATAGAGACAAAATAGCTTTGAAATGGTGATGTGACTAGATCTCACAAAAATGTATGTTTCCAGAAGAGGGGACAAATTCTGATACATAATTCAGGAATTGAAAACTTAATAAATAAAAATCACAACCAAGTTGTAAAGCGAGGATTTTTATATAAAATAACAACATGTATTATTTCTTCCATTCTTGTTCAGTTCCAAAGTCTACGGCTGCAGCCTAGAACTGAAGCCAGACAAAGTTTATTCTGGACTACTAGCAATTCTCAATGAAAGTAGCAAAATGAATTTCCTACATACTTCATGTACAAGTATTTTACAGCTGATCAATTAATATTTCTGGATGGACTTCTTTTATTTCACATTGATAATTTGTTAATCGTATTACAGTAAAATCTGTCTAAGCTGGAATCCTTCGGGACACAAAAAGTTCCTGTTTACGGAGGTTTCCCTTTTAAGCAAGGTTGTCCATTTTTATGACACTTGTGATATTGTCTTTCTGCCCTGAAAGTAGTAAATTACATGGCTTTGTTATAATTAATGAAATACATTAACATATAAAGTATGTATGGAAAAAATCATCAATAAATGAATATTAAACAAACTTCATTGACAGCTTCTGAGCTGAAAAACACACACCTAACTGGCTGTATTCGGACTGATTGCTTACTCTTTCAATGCGTCACAACCCAGTACTATGACTTTCTGGTACCCTCGCATGGCCTTGAGCAATGCCCATCTGGTCAAGGAGTTGTTATTTTCAACGTGGAGCAGGGAGTCACATGAATAGAAGCTACACCCATACACCTTCCCATGCTCAGAGAGTTGGGAGAGAAGGAATTCCTCTATGGCCTTGACCTTGAGAGACAAGCAACTCCAAAGTCAAATTGACCCTCCAAGCCCCTCATGTTGAATGTCCAGCTGCCACAACTAAATCGCATGACACAGGGATAGAGAATTTAAAACAAGCTTGCAGATGCATTCATTTCATTAAGAACATCTTGCGTCTCTCTGTCAATTGCATTAAATTCACAGGAATTTCATTTTATCAAGATTTTTTTCGTGCAGGACATGAAAAAACATTCCATTTCCGCATTGGATAGGTTCCTTTTTATGCTGTGTAAAATACCATTTAACTTGGAGGACTGGAGAAATTTTACGGTTAAGGCAGATTTCTGGCTTGTACAGATTCCAGTTTAGACAGATTTTACCATATATACATATTAATATTAATCTTAGTTTAATAAAGAAATAAAAATGGGAAAGATTAATCAATTCAAGTTGAAAATAAGTTTCCTATGCTACAAACACACAGAGGTTGAAGCCCACAAACCTATATTAATCTTTTACGTAAAAAACTTTCCTTTGATAAGATATTTTAAGAGAGGAAATTAACTCACAATATAATATATTATCAACAAAAAGTCTAGAATATTTTAAAAAACGTTGGATAGATTGTTCTAAAAAGGAGCACTTAGGTTAAAATTATTTGATTATTAAAAAAATTATTTAGTGTATGTTGTGTACAAAGATATGGTTTCAATGCAAATGTAGGTTTTTATTTAAGCTTATCGTCATACAGCAATAGATACTGGGACATTTGTAAGGAAAGCAGACAGTTATTATTTTGGCCTGGCCGGGAATCGAATCTGGGATTGCGCTGGGGAAAATAAGCACGTTGACCAACGCGCCACCAAAGGCCTTTAAGCTTACTATAACACTCAAATGTAAATATATATTTTGTGGCATGCTCATTAAAAAAGTGTATACTTGCATGTATTGGTTATTATTTGGAGATACATACTTATTGCATATTTAGATGTTTCTTTGAAAAGAGCTAATATGGCATATATAAATTTTTACCTAGCATGTTAAGTACTTTTTATTACAGTTTTTGCATAAATTCCTTAAAATATAAAATAAAGTATTACAAAAGTTAACATTAGAATAAATGAACGTTATGCATAAATAGCATATTCTTAGAATATGCTGATGAACTGATGTTGTTACTCTTTTTATGATGCTTTAGGGAGCATGGTTTGAAATTCTCAAAAGTCTGGATGAAAAGAAACTATAAACTGACTCATTTTCATAAAATTAAATATGAACTGGTAAAAAGAGAAGATGGAGGTACACTAAACCAAGACTTTACATTAATAAAATTTTGGCAAACTACAAACAATTAAAAAAAACAAAGTACATTCCCGCTCGTGGAATCTTTAAGGATTGTTGAAGAGATTAAAATGTTTTTAGAATTAGTTTATGGAGATGTGGAATGAGTCGGCTAAAGAAAAGGTGCAGTAATCAATAGAAATGCCGATTTGAAATTCCTCCAAGACAAGAAAAAATGTGTTTGTGGTGAACAAACATAAAAAGTAGAACCTGCCCTTGTGTTGGTTCAGTAAGTATGTTCCTATTACATCTTATGATGTAAAAGGTTCAATTACTGCAATCAAAATATTTTTTTCGGAGAAATGGATGAATCTATCTGAAGAAAATTAGAATTTCTTTTTTTTTAAGTTTAGTTACAAAAGTCAATAAAAATAGGAAAAGAGTCAATTACTAAAATTTGACAGTGAATATTTCATTCATTTTTACTCTTAATTGTGTATGAAAATCCTGTCCCTAATTAAACATTATGAGTAAATAATAATGATGATGATGATGATGATGATGATGATTAGAGCCCAGATTTGTATGCAAATGAATATTTATTTTGCTATTGTTAGTTGGAAAACAATCGCATATGTTCATGAATCTGACTGTTTAGATCATTCCTAACGAATTTTATTTAGTATACTTTGCCATATTTTACTGTTACTGCATATTCAGCATTCGCTTTTTTGGGGGGAGGGGGAAATGGTAATAATTTACTAAAATCAAACTTCTTGAAATTGTTGAAATTCTTGAATTTATACTAATAACAGTTCATGGAACACCAGTCACCATAAAGACGTGAACATCCTTTTAGTCTTAACCTTAAAAGCATTGCAAACGGATGTACACTTAGTGTATTTCGCTTGTACCATATGCACAACCAAAGGTAAGATTGAATTTCAGTCAAGGGTGCACAGGCTGTCGTGCTGTCTTAGACTCTGAGGAAATAAAAAACCCATGATAGATTATGGTTTTCGTAAATTTCAGGAATCATTTTCCAGTAAGCAAGAGCTAATGCATGGGCATCACCACACCATGTTCGCCCTGGTTGCCAGTAAGGCCTACCAAAGCAAGAATTAATACCATGTAACAACACCGCATCAAGGGCATGGCCAATATATAAAGTCTTAACAGACAGATGGACCAGTTTTTCAGAAACAAATTCAGAAATGTATCTTCTCATATATTTTCATAAATTTTTACCTAAATATAGAATGTTCTTTGATCAATGAATTTATGTACTTATTTCCTTAAATCTTCTTCCCATTCCCAAATGTTAGGACATTAACAAATGACAGAAACATGACAGCAGGACAATGCTAATTGGTACAATGATGGCAGGACATGGACAGAAGGAGAAAAAATATTTAAAAAAAAAAAGTCTACCAACGATTCTTTTGTTCATGTTTCAAAGAGGCAATACCGTTGTAACACAATTCAGGTTTTTCTACAAATATTTGGCCTTGCATTTTAATAATAAACATTAATTTCCTTGTGAATTTTATGATGAATATATATTGCATATTTTAAAGATTTATTGTTCATATTATATGGCATATTTTCTGCATTGAAATCTGGGTTCTGACGATGACAAATATAATTATTATAATGGTAAAACCCACCAATTCATACATTTTCATAATGAGTAAATAGACAACTATTTGACAGAAGAGAAATTATTAAAAATTAAATGTGAAAGTCACTTTTCACATGAATATAAAATACAAATACAATTTTCAATCCTATAAATTTGGTAAACTGACATATTATTCCATAATTACGATTATTAAAAAAGCAGTGATGCAAGGCACACACAAATATAATTACAAACTTTTGTATGCTCTTTCACATCCCCTCCTTTAGTTCTTAAGCCACTCATTGCAACCAAAGTTATGACACTCATTCCACACATCAATTAAAACCAAAACAATTTTTTAAAATCATAAAATCTACTTAATATTAAGAAATCAAGTTAAAGATTAAGTATCACATAATTGTTCAAAAAACCTTCATATCACACCCTAAAATTATTCCATTACCAAAGAACGTTTTCTCATATGTTTTCCTGATTGAATAAACTCATTTGTGTTTCTCATAAAAATATTTTGTAAATTGTTTTTATTCAAAATGCAATGAAATTGAGAAATATTAGAATTTAGCATGCTGTGGCATTATAAATTGTGTTACAAATTTCTTCCAAGCACCAAAATAAAAAACTAAGTAAGACAGTTGGTGATGCTAGTAATAGAAATGTCATTAGAATGTGATTAAAATAAAATACTTTACAAACTTTTAAGACACCTCAGAACTTGATAGAAAACACAAATCACTCAAAAGATGTGAAGTCGATTGTTGGAAAGTTATTTGATCTCAGTAATGCCCATTGCATACTTACTTTAATCTGATTCTCTCATAAGCATATGGATTTTTCCCTAGGGGAAAAAGAACTATAACAATGCAACAGTTCCAATAAAACTTTTTACATTGATTTCAAATATGGAATTGTTTTTTCTCCAAAACAAATAAATTTCTGTCAGCTATCGAACTTTGATACACATTTGATACATATTGCACTTCAAAATATCTCTAGAACATTAACTAGTAATAAGCAAATGACCTTGTATTCAGTTATCTAAGGTAGCAATTACCTATGGCAGATGGGTCTTGGTGAAAAAAGTTTTCATGCACATTATCGGCCAAGATTTTTTAGGAAAACACAGACACATATTACATCCTGAATCTTTCTGACACATATTTCATCCTGAGTCTTAAAAGAATTCACAAATCTCATACTATCTTGCAGTTGTAAAATATCTGAGATAATGTGCACCCATGCTCTTCAAACTTAATTGATCTTCCAAATCACCATCTACCTCTAAATTATTTCACAACAAATTGTGAATAATTTGTTCCCTTTGTTAAGGAAAAAACACAAAGGAATTACATAAATGAGCATTCATTGAAAGCTGCAGGACACAGGGTTTGTTTGAAATTCATGTAACATTTTAATACCTTCTGAATAGCACAAAACTGTTAACAGCATTAAATGCGTTGGAGTTGTGAGAGGCTAGGCTCCAGCATGAAAGCTAGGGCTACTCCTACTAGCATGGGTGCTCAGCAACTTCAAAAGCTATGAAAAATTAAATTGAAGAAAGAGAAAGAAATGATATTCCATGATGAAATTAACATGACTAATTGCTTTCATATTAGTTCTCTGGCGTAATGCAACAGGAGAAAATTTATTTCAATAGCTTTCATATTTGATTTTGACTCTCGTGATCAATTTCTCCTTTACTGATATTCTGAATTTATTTTTACATCAACCATAAACACAATAACTTTTAATGTTGAAGGCCAAGGTCAGGGAAGTTTCTGTGAATTACTAATCTCAAGGAGGATGACAAATTTGTGTCATTTCATATGTCACTATCTAATCTAACAGTTCATTCCACTTCATAAACAGGGCAAATTTAATGTATTGATTTCTCTTCAACCTTTGATAGACATACCAAAATACAGATAATCTTGTCTTTTATAATTTTAGAAATTAAAACATGGAAGAAATTAAAAATATTTGATCAACTGACTGTTTACTTAGTGTTTCCAAGTGCATCAAATTGTATGATTCCATAAGTGTAGTGCATTTTATAATTTAGGATCCGGCAGTGATTCTTCCCCGCTGAAATATGAGACTTACAAGTCAGTTTGGGGGGGGGGGGGGGGTTCAGCACCAGCCAGGACACGCTCTTAGCTCCTGGCTGGTCTCCTAACATGACGGTGTAGTGCATGAAAGAGGAGGTGTATGCGAGAGAGAAAGAGAGTGAGAGTGAGAGTGAGGGAGAGAGAGGGAGAGGGAGGGAGGGAGGGAAGGGGGAGGGGGGAGAAGGGGGACGAGGATGAAAAGGAAAGACTATGCATGGTCTATGGCATGTTGCTTAAGGTTCTGATCCAGCATTTGGCTGTATTCAGAGAAACCTCAGAAAACTACTGATCACAGCAACCAGTTGCTAGATTTTCCTCCAGACTGGGATTGAATTTGACACTGCTACATAGCTAATGTCGAAAATCCAGTGCCTTCGGGACTCAATAGAACATCCCAGTCAGTGATGCTACAGACGCAAAGCCATGTTGCCTCTAAGCCACCGCAGCTGTTGAAATGTATTTAATAACAGGTGAATTGATATTGATCTTTTATGCCCATTGTGATACTCATAGATAAAACCTATTATTGCAAGAAAATTAAGAGATAGAGAACATTTCAATTTCATATTTGAATTTCGCAAGAAAAAGTTTATTAGAAACATTAATCACCTCCTTTGGCCAAAACTTATGCTGACAAATTTTTGGCTATTTTCTACAATGAGCAATTTAACATAAAAAAATAGACATCAAATTGAACTTTTTCTAGAAATTCCAACACAACTGGGCAGGATCAACCTACATTATATTTTGAATGTTACATGCCACCCAAATCACATATTTCCAAGCTATAAGTCAAAATGCATGTTCAAAAATGAATCAGAGGTAGTTTCTAAGTGAGTTCAACTTTTTCTGAGAACTCCTCAGAGCTTCTTTTATAAGAATGAAGTTCATTAAATACACTCATAAGCGTTGATGCATGCATGTGTACAGACATCCGCACTTACACACACACACAGACATGTGGTCATGCACATGTCTAAACAATTATATATATTTACATATTATAAAAACTGTAAGCTACATTATATACTAATTGCATATTTAATCATTGAAGTTATTATTTAGAAAGTAGTGGAAGATATGTTAGTGAGCTGATTGGTACACACCAAGGACACTTTGTAAAATTCATCTAATTTGTCTGACAAAAAAGGAAAACTATATCAAAATGATACAACATGGGTTGATTGAAATATAACCTCATTACTTTCAGCATATTGAAGGGTAACAATCACAGATGAACGATTCCTGAGAAATACCTGAGTTACCCGAGGAATCACAAATATTGCCCAATCTCGACCTTTAAGTTTTAAATAAAATACAAAACAAATCCAAACACTCAAGAAGTATATGGAAAATCGTAAAAGTAAGCAAAGAAGATGTCTGAATCAAGCACATTAAACAATAGACTTCAAACAATGGTAGACTTGCACAACTTGGAAAACTCCAGTATCACTCACAAATTACTCCTTTTCTCAGACCAGTCTTTAACCACAAAGCCTACTTGATCTGAGACCAAGAGCCTCCAGGGTCATCCATAAATTATGTAATACTAAAGAGGTGAGTAGGGGGATTGAGACAGCGTTATGCTCAGTTATATAGGGGCAGGGGCATAGCGAGTTAATAATGGTGATATTAAATTCGAAGGTTTTCAACATTTGCCAAAATAATTCTTTTTATTCAGTCTTATGCCAAAATTAAATTTGTTTTCATAAATGGTATATTGATTGAATCGATTAGTTAGATGTGTTAGGTTACGAAGAAAATAACAAAAACTAATCGAGAGTATATTCTAGAATCCAATTAAATTAGTGCAGTAGACTCTAGGCCTATGTGTTATCCACAACGGTGGGGGCATGGTTTTTTGTCAAAAATTTTCTCATGTATTCGCTATTTCTTTGTTAAAGAATAGTCACCATTCTTATTGTTAAATGTAGTCTGCTTCACCAACTAATTCTGACTTCAATGATCACACATTTTAAAATAACTCAAATAAAATTAATACAACTCATCTCACTGCTTTATAATTTATTTTTACTTATTCTACATGGGAATGTTGTTCCCAGTGTTACGAAATTAATTAGAGGGAATTCAAGCGTGCATCAGAGGTGCATTACACGGGGGCAAATTACTCCATGTTTGCGTCACATAATTTATGGATGAACCCTAAGATTAGAAATATTGAAAAAAAAATTGAATTTAGAAAAGTAGTTTTTAAGATTATTAGTCGATTCATTTTTAATACAGCAAAAACAATATTTCTTTAAATGTGATGAATATGATCTTATTTTTGTACTGCTAATAGGAGTTGACATTTTAATTGATTGATGTTTTGATTGAAAAGTTTGCTTATTATTTGTGCAAAAAAATCAGAATTTGCAAAGAAATCTACCGTTTTTCCACTTTTAACAAGTTACTAATTACAGAATAAGGTTGTCTTAAAACTAAAATCATTAATGACCAAAAATATATTTAAAATCCAATACTGAAAACTTTGAACTGAATAAAAATTGGCCCCAATCTCAATTGAGAACTCAAAACAGCACTGCCTTTCCTCCAAACATTTGGCACAGAATCTGATAAACTGACTTTGAAACAGAATAATAAATAATATTTTGCACTGATAATACAAACTGTATACAATATTTAACAGAAGAGATTCTGAAACAAGTTTCTGAAACACTGCTTTTCACTAAGAATATTAGTCATTTACCCGAATATTAGATGAGCATTTTTTCCAGTTTGCATCATCTAAAATAGGGGTTGTTTTATTTTCACGTATTAAGACAAATGTTTGAATGGTACAATTCAATATTCTGTACATTCTGAAAAGCTGTACCCCCAAAAGTAATAAATGGTATCAAAGATTTCAATTATTCAAACATTATGGCATGAGGAACACAAATCGAGGTCTTTGGCCTTGAAAACTAGGTTTTTACGAACCTCAGATGCACTGTTTTGGAGTTATGTATGATTTATATGTACAAAACAGATCATTAGATGGTTGTAGGTTGCAAATTGATTTGCTATTGCCTAATTAAGATCCATTATTTCAACAATTACTTATCATTTATAGAGTGAAACTGCAAATCAACACCTCTCCATGAAGTTCTACTTATCTTTTTATCACCTTATTTGACAAGATTGGTTGGTTCTGACAAAAACAGAAGGTATTTATAGTACAAAAATAATTAAGATGATTAAAAAAGAGAGATATTGACTGAAAATTTAATTCATGGAGAGTATCTAAATAGCATTGATACATATTTAATGTATAAATAATACAGATGTTTTTTGTATGTGTGTTTAAATTTCATGTTGGGGAATTAATTTGAAGTAATAAAAACAAGGGTCATTTTATATGCGAGTCATCTTATATTCGGGTAAATACAGTACATCATAACTAGAAACTTGAATCTTTCAGACATAATTTTTGCTTATTTCCTTACATACAACAAGTAATCATCCCACACAGAAATACAAGTTAGAGTAAGTAGCAGTATTACTCTAAATGTCGACAAGTTGTACACGTCTTCTCTACAGACGTTACAGGGAGTTAAGTTACAGCAATAGCAGAATATATTTAAAATCAATTTAAGTTTACATGTAAAGCCAAATTTCAAACTGAAATAACCACAACAAATAGGATAATTGTTCAATTATTAAATTGCCCAATCCAATTGTGTGAAAATTTCATTTGTTGGCATGCATGGCAGAGCGAATCAATTTAAGTACATTTCACCTTACCTTCAAATAAAAAACTCATTAAGAAAACATGTCTACAACAAGAGTACAACGTGTACGGGACAATCTATTTTTGAATTATGGTTATTTTGCGACATTTCAGGCAAATTTCTGAATACACCACTTGTTTCTGTTTAGTTTTACAATAACATATTCACTCACTTTCTTATATCACCACATTCACTGTGACAGCACAAAGAGATCAAAAGCACTGATAGCATAAATTATTATATAACTAAGTAATCCCTTCTGTAATTGCTATTCAAAAAATGACATAACAAAATCATTGCATTATATCTGATCAAAAAGTTATGTGTCAATTAATTTTTATTGTTTGGACATTCACAGAATTGAGAATCAAATTTGGTGATAATCAGTATGGATGCACTGATGCTACCCTCGCAGAACAATCGGAATACTTATCTAAATGGTGAACATGCTAATAAATAATGAGAATATCAAATAATCCCTTAATAGCACACAGCTGGCTTCAATAGTTCTATTTCTAGTGAAAGGACACATTAAGAAGTATTTTGAAAACCAGAACTCTGCATGCTCCTACAATGATTTTCAGAAAATGTTATTTTAACACATGCAGCTTTGATTAGCTAGATTAATTCTGCAAATTGAAATCCTCTTATGAGACTATAAACATTAATTATCAGCTCTGTAATATATGAAGACTTAGTGCACAAATAAAGTATCACACAAATTATTAGGAAAAATAGACATTACCATTCAATTACCTTCTTTTATACATTGTAAAGCAGCTTTGTTTTGACTTTTTCAAATATTTTATAAAACTATGAAAAGAAAGAGTGTAGTGGTGCCAACACAGATTTTACCCAACAATGAATTTTAAATTTTGTTATTCCCATTAGAACTTTGAGTGGACAAAACAAGGACAGATTTCCCCAAACTACACTCATTTTCTCTAACACTGCAACTGCACTCTTTCCTTATCATTCAATTCTAGAATCATACCAACATCTAACTTGACAGTTTGCAGAGACCATTTGTCTTAACTCACATCACACAGACATGCAGATAAACAACACGTAGAATAAATCTTACCCATAAGACAAAGACATACTATCAATATGTCCCTCTATAGAATTTGACATTTTGCTAAATTTCTAATGCCCAGTTAATATTTCAAGAGACAAATTCTTAAATATAACTCAATTAGAATTTTCGTATTTGACACAGTGAATTATTTCACTTTCTGTACAGGAACAAGGCAAAAACAATCTGAACAAAAAAAAAAATTAAGAAAGCTTAAAACTGTACAAGTCAAAAACTACACTGGTCATTAAAAAAGTGCATTCATACTGAATGAAAAAATACTTCAAAAACCTAATTCACAAATCTCAAATGAATTAATATATTCAAAATACCTTTTGATCAGATTTAATATACTGCCATTTTAAAATTCTATGAAGATATTTAATAGTGTATGGAAATAAAGGTGATACTTAATTAAACAATTAATATCTATAAAAGATTAAAAAACTAGCTACAATAAAAACAAAAACTAAAAAAACATGAAGAGGTTTGGATTTCACGACGTATATAAACACATTTTTATATAAGAGATATAACTTCAATATCATAAGTGGTGTTACCTCAATGATTGTTCTGTTGCTTTACTCCAATCCAAAATTGTGTAAATTGTATATAAAAAATTGTACATAATTCAACTATAGAACCAACAATACCCCAATATACCTACTCTACCTAACCCTCTCCCATGAGCAAATATGCAGAACTCAATCACTAAATTGTCTAAATCTAAGTGCTAAATAACAACGCCAAACTTTGTTTGAGCTTGAAGGCCTTGCGATACCTGCAATGGTGTAGTAGAATATATATTTACTGGAAGATTCCATATCATTGTCTCTATATCAAGAGAAGAAGGGCCTTGTAACACTTTGCCATAGGCATTGCTTGATGAATTGTGATGAGTTAAAGGAGTAAGAGTAGTGACAAATTCAAAGTGCAGCCTCCATTTTAATGTCACTGTAAAAATTGTGGAACATGAAATGCAAATATTACCCATAAATATGAAACATATATTCTAGTCAGAGATGACAACTGACCAACTTACCAAGTTTTGTAGCAAAAGCAGGTGTTATATGAAGAGGTATGGGAAGAATTAACTGTGAACGTTTCATATTCAAACATACTTCATGATATTTACTATAAGATACAATAGCCGGCCCTAGTTTTGCCCATCGCTTGCAACCAGGATTTATTTCTTCTTCGCTCTGCAGCACAACTGAAAACTAACAATCTCCTTTGAAATTAAACAATAACGATTAAATCTGAGATTAAAATATAAAAACTCTTCTCGCACAAAAAACAAATCTTGTCTATAAATAAAACTATTAAAACAACAGGGTAAGAGTTTAATCTTGGGAGTGCATTATTACAACAATTATTATTTGTAACTTATAGGCAAATTCATAGTTCTATGTTTATGTTCACAAGTTTGAATCTTCTTTTTCTGGCTCAAAGGCACTGACAGTTTTGCCTCTGCCTATCTCCGATGCTAGATGGAGGTTTTTTCTCAATCTGTGGGGATGGGCCATTTGAGGATGGGTAATTGGCCCTTTACTTGGCCTGGTCCATGACCTGCATTCCAAAGTGCTGTTCTAGCTTTTGCCTAGAAGCAATCAGGGCACGGGCACACGCACCGGCATGAGCACAGGCCCATGCCTGTGCTTAGGTTTAGACGTACACACAAAGGCAGTTGCCCCTATCTAATTTTTAGAATTTAATTGAATTTTAATAATCATGTAAAATGTTTAAAAATGTAATAATAAAAGTTTAAGCATGTTTTTAAATTTTCGGATTACTATAGAAGAATTACAAAAAAGTTTGATGTGAGAAAATGGAAATATGTAATGAAGAATAATTCAAAAGAGATTCTCTTTCCATTCTACAAAACAATCTTCCAATATTTATTGAAAATGGTACATCAGAACGTCAGTTGTGGCAGAAAGAACACAGCTCCCTTCCGAAAGTAGCTTGATGGGACAGTGTTTCAACCCCTGGGAGCTGACAGCCTGCTCAAGCGATATTCTACTATTTTAATTTCATATTCACCATTATAAAAATCATATATTCACATACGTTCATTGATGAAAACTGCACCCACATAGTAATTCCCTTAGAAAGTTGTAGATACACACGGAAAAAGCTTAATCAAAATTTTTCAACAGTTATGATTGGAAACCACTTATGCTTGAGAATTACATTTAGGACGACTGCCTCCTTCTGATGAGAATCAGGAAAGATTACTTGATTTTGAGCTAATTTCATTTCAACTAAAATTGACATGAATCTGAAAAGATATCTGGAAAGAAATGAATCTTGAAGAAAAAGTTCTGTAGACAACTGACTCTTGTTTGGATTTCCTTACTACAAATAAAGCCATTCTGGAATAGATTTGGTCAATTGAATTGTATAAGTATTTTATCCTTTGAAATATACCTTGAAGTTCCAGAACAAATCAAGTATGGTAGTTTAGGTCAATTTCTTGACAACCAAACACAACAGATCATTTATGCTTCAAGTCAGCCTCCGTAATTCACATCTGATAGAATTATCAAATCACTACTAAATCATGGTGTAAAACATGGGTGACATGGGACACCCCTTGTTTTAAATTTATATTTTGACTACTAGATTAGGCATCAGGAAAGCTGATTGAAAACAAATTTTATTCGAAAAATGCCTTTGAATACATTACTTTTTGCAGATGACCAGGTTATCTTAGCAGACTCAGAATAAAGTCTACAAAGTCTTTTTAATATTGCCAGAGAATACAATTTAAAAATATCCACCTCTAAAGCAAAGTGATGGGAATTTGGAGTCTTTCCTCTTTGAGCTAATATTGAAATTACAGAGAAACAAATATAACTGAACAGGTTTCAAATTATAATTACCTGGGATACAACATATCGTATGATCATTTTAACTACCAGGAACAAAACTTTTATAAATTCCTTCAGTTTCTTGGTACAACAAAGCAAACTCCACTGAGAAAAGTTAAAAAAGAGACCACTTCTAAATTCTGTAGAACTACAGGGTTCTAGTTCTCTTGTATGGTGCAGAAGCACGGGCAATAAGAGCACATCAGAGAAAGAAGATTGAAGCAGTGTAAATGAGATAGCTAAGACCACTTGTGAGCTACACTTTTAGGGACTATAAGAAAAAAGAAAATATTAGATCAGAACATCTAGTTAGAAATAACGACCAAATAATGGATTCATGTATCCATCCATTCATCCATCCAATATAGCAGTGGAATGGCCAAATATAGCAGTGAAAAGACAGAACAGTCCTAATCCAAGTTGTATATGATGATAATAGAACTATTCAGATTAATAATATACGCTAAATAATTCAGGAGAAGTGGTGGGCATACAGACTTACATTTTGCCAAGCCATATGAACATATTACTACGAACATATTCACTTTAACCAATATCAAGTATTTCCTGTTAAAGATAGGTTTCCACAATGTTTTCTTTTTTCTCCTCTGCCAATCTTTTAATCTTGTAACAATATTATTATATTGTTATGTATGGATTTATTTTAATATTAAATCCATCTGCCATCTGAATATTCGTCCATCGTCTAGTACAATTTTCCACAACAACCCTTTTGAGTTTTTCTACTATAAAATTTCCTTTCTTCTATTGCAATCTGTCCTAACCAGTCTCTCTTTGTTTCTAAAAATATTAATTATATCCTGTTTTCAACACACTCTTCTCCACATTTCTTCATTTGCCAGTTCATCTGTCCAAGAAATCTTTTGTGTCTTTATTCATGACCACATTTTTTAAGCTTCCCAACTCATTTCCAGATCTCTACATCACATTATTATTCCTAATACTAATAATACCATTAACAATTTGTCATTGTGAATTAAATTAACGTTCTTGCTTTTATTCTCACATACGTGTGATAAGAATTCCAAGCCAGAGCAAAGACAAAAACTTCATTTAAAAAAAGAAAAAATACTATCATTAAGGATTCAAAATTAGAAATTATAATAAGAAAGAATGTAAATAATGTAAAAATAGATAAAATAATGTTGACCTGGGAAGCCAATGCCATTAAGGCGAGAGCACCATAACTTCCTCAACTTAAAGAATTGTGGGTCTGAATCCCACCTCAGACATTAATGTTTGCTTGTACATCCTTTTACCTCTAAAAGGGTGGAAGTACCAAGATGGTATCAAGAAAAGTAGGTGGAGTTAATGGATTAATTGGATTGTATGGTGGCCCCGATAGGAGTCACAAATACCTTGAGAGGTGAAGCGAACTTAAACGAACGCATACATAAAGGAAGTCAATTTTTCAAACAGTTTCTGAATCTGCCAGATCACAAAAACATATGATGATCCTCTAATCCTCACTTCTGAACTGTACTTCTCTTGATGCATTCACAGTTTTGTTGTTCAACATGAGTTTAACACCAAAACATCCAGGATGCTGTTCCTACCGATGCAAGTGTGTAGGCACCATTGTATTTGCAGCTATTGTTGTGATAATAACTCATACTTTGTTGCTTCACTGATTTCTGTACTTTCTTTTTATTTGTATATAAACACACATCTACAGGCAGCACTAATGTTGTTTACACACAAACCTGTGCTAATCATAATTACAATACACAATAACAAATTGAATTTAAAACAATGGATATATAAAATTTTAAGCATACATAATTCTAAGATTATGTACAAATATGACAGTAGATATTATCTCAAGATGGAGTACAAAAGATCACATGAAATTTTGGAGTTGCTTGTTTTCTCAGAGGATACCATATAGTAATTCTATATATATATATATATATATATATATATATATATATATATATATATATATATATATATATATATATATATAGACACACACACACACACACACATGGTTCCTAAAGTCTCATATCATGTCCTTGTAAGTCTGAATTTGTTGAATGTTGTAACAAAATTGAACCTGGAATGTGGTAAAAAAAAAATCCTTATGCCTAACGAAACATCTTAAAGTGATGAAGAAGTGTAAAAGGTTGTGATTCTGAAGACAAAAACTAATATTATATTGAAAAATGGAATGCTGCTTGATTCGAAACGACATACATGGGTGTTCTTGCTAAACTCAATTAATTTTAACAAACCCAAACTGATCCTGCACAAGTTCATTCTGATATGAACACACTTTTGAGAAAATTTTAAATATATTTTACTCCTAGTCATTAGTCAATACAAGAAAACTGAACAATTCAAAAGGGTTATTTAATAAACATACCTGAACACACGGAATAGTAGCATCAGAGAAATCAAACGTGCCTACAATATCTTCACCTAATTTATATGCTTGTTTAAAGAGGCAAAACCTCACAACTTTGCCACGGGTATTTGTAATATTATAGAAGTTTGGTGTTCTTCGGGCAGTGATATTCTGAAGAAGAAAAAATAGTTAGTTTTGTTGTTTACATCAATAGTTATGTCACCCAGTGACAAACTCCACAAAAATATACAAAGGATTTCAGGGTACAGAAAAAAAAAGGATTAAAATTTATTTAATATCACAATTATTTTATTCAATTTAACCTTTTTAGAAGAGCGTTTATCAGAAAACAAAATTATAACTCACCTGCATAACTTGCAGGGCTACATCCAATGGTGTTTCCCGACGCTGAATTTCCAGAAAGGGGTTAGTAGGAGTGAGGTCTTCACTATCACCACACATGCCATGCTCCATGAATCCTAAACCAAAAATGTAAAATAATAATTACTAATAGAAGACTAATATTACAGTTCATTAGAAATTTGTAAACAAAAGAATACTTTAAAAGTAGCTGTTGCTATAGTACAATAGTAGTAAATACAATACTAGTAAATGACTGGACTATAAGTTTTGTACAGAAAGACTAAATGGAAAATTATTTAATTAAAATTTATGCATACATTCTGGTAAAATATCCATGTAAGTTGCTGGAAAATAAATAAACAATTCTAGCTATATTTTCCACATGCTTTATGCACTTTTTAAATTTATTAATTTTATTTTGATTGTATTATAGAACAAATCTCACCTGCATATGAAATTATTCTAGATCATAAATCTAGATCATTATTCTAGATCTGGATTATTAAGGAACAGTGTTAAAATACAGTGAATTAAATACCTACATGAAAACTGACATATTTTTAGACAAAGCAAAACAAAATTTAGATATCACTGAGAGAAAACAATAATAAGACCTACATTAATCGACAAAAACTGGTTTCAACAATATTTGAAATCTTTTTTTCATCTAATCTTTTTGCCATTATTCTGTGACCTTCCTATTCTGACAGAACAAATATCGTCAGTACAATTTTCAATGTGTAACATTGTTGATAACAGACCAAAGACAAGCCACGTACACAAACATGCTTCGGTAAAACAATATAATTTGGGAACACACACAATGCAACTCAACAAATAAGGATACGGATTTTATATTTTTAAGGCATAATGAATTGTGCACTTTCATTTTTATTACACTCTGCCAGATAAATCCAATTATAGGGTAGTCAAAGAAAAATAACAAATTGTGGCATTGAGATAAATATTATATTGTAAAGTCACAAAACAGATCTACAACTTCGTAACCAGTTTGAAAGATAATGCTAGACTCATACAATGAAATTGATAAAAATGAAAGTTAGTGCAAAATTAGGATATTTTTTAATGTTGAAATTAATAATGTAATAGACACAAAGAAACCTAAAGAAGTATCATTCAAGACACCATGAACACCTAATTTTATAAATAACTTAAATATTGCCAACTCTATTAAAATAGAGTAAAACATGGAATATGATATGAAGACTTACCGTTGACTTCAAGTACACGTAATGGAACACGAAGAAGTTTGATGGGACAATTTATACGTTGCATACCAATGGTAATCTTATAAGAATATTTCACAGCTTGACCTCGGTATGAGGGTGGGGCTTCACAAGGGAGGGTCTCACTATAGACATCTATAAAAATAAAATTCTGAGTGCAGATATTGTCACACAAACCACATCTGATATTATTATCTGATTTAAGAACATAATGAATTAAAATAAAGCCCACAGTACAAGTTAATACTATGAAAAAGCAAGCAGAATTAAATGTAAGTTAAATACAAATGAGAAATGAACTACAAGCAATTATAACAGATTCTGACATTGATTTATAATAATTGTCATCTACTTCAAACGAGAAAGAACTGCTGATGATAATCAAGCGAGGAATGAATTCTTCACTGGCTTTCCATTCCCTAACACAAAAATATAAAATATAAACAACATTTATTACAAGAAGACAAAGGGGTTGAAGTGATACAGTACCAACTGTATCTGCTTGAAGTACAAAAAGTTCAATGATATTTTACACTAGTCTTTAATACACATTGACAAATAAGAGAAGAAAATCTAAATATTACAAAGCATAAAAGTTTTGTTAAATAGGCTTTAGGCCTACTCTTTGAATTAGAGGGTCAGATGTTAATTTTCTATCAGATCACAAAAGTTAGAAAACAAAAACCAGTCACCCCAAGTCAAGCCTAATTCGCCCAATTTCAACCCTTCATCGCAAGTATATGCTTCAACAAATAGCGGGATTGTTTTGTTTGTTTAGTTTATATTTAAACATTTAATTTTATGTATTGTTTTTGTACTCCATGTCACATAAAATTAGGATTAAAAATAAATGCACGATTAAAATGAATAAATAATAAATCTACTAGAAATGAAAAAAGAAATAGTTATTCTTGCCTCTCATTTAATGAACTGGCTCGCATTGGAAAATTGTATCATGCTGTTTCCAGTCATTGGAAATGTTACAGGTACATCGTATAACTTCAATTGATTCAAATCCCGCCCTTGCACACTGAAGCTCTTTTCGGCGCCACGCGTCTCTCACTGCCTTGCGTGCCTACGAACGCAACTGGCGCACCTTTCAAACGAGTTCGTTTTCTCGCGTGCTAAAACGCCGTCGTTGGACGTTACATCACTGCGTTGCGCATTTGTATGCGCTTCTCAAATGAAGCGCGTTATTTGCCCAGCCTTAATGCTCAGAGGAAAAAATTGTAATGTGGGGAAGATTAAGATTTAGATATATTACCTAAAAGAGAATTCGTGTACAAGTACTCTCTATGCACGTTTCATCGAATTCTCATTTGTTAACTATGTCAGGAGTGCTGGGTTGAATTTATTTTATTTTGTTTGTTTTTTTAACGTCAAAAAAGTATTGTGTGTAACGTATAGGGGAGATGTGATTTCGTAGGAAAACGGCCTACTATCTAAGCAAATTTGTAGCTCGGGAGTGAAAATTCCTTATCACATGTTGCCAACAACACTCGTTGCTATCACGTATCCATTATTCAACTATGTATGGAAAAAGAGATAGGGTAGAGACTCCGGAGTAGAAGTAAATGCAGATATAGTAGATATGCATAAGCAGCCACCACTGAACTAAACAACGATACGAAGAGAACAAAACCTTTGCAGTGATATTCACACCCACAATAGAGTTACGGTGCTAGGTTCTGATGCTGGCCGCTGCCGTGGGTGGACAGTCGAGTGCAACACGCTTTCCTGTATCGACTTTTGAAAAAAAAAAAAACTATACAGGAAAGCGTATGTCACTTGACTGTCGACCCATGGCTGCGGTTGGCATCTGGCCCCTAGCACCTTAACTCGACTGTGGGTGTGAATATCACTTGCGTATGGATGTTATCACGATTGAGGCGTAACAAGGAAAGGTAATCACTACTTTCTTTTTTTAATTTCAGCAAAATCTGCACCGTCATGGCGCTGAGGTCCAGCAATAACACATCAGAATACGGCTGATACTTTTGAACACTGGAGAGGAAGAAAATTGAAGAAGTCTTACATTGTAACAATTATGGTCGTGAATGTGACATTATGGTACACCTTAACGTGTATTGGATATGAAAGGGTGATTGTAACAGATTTTTTCTTTTAATTTATTTCATTTTACGTCAAAACGATTAAAACTGTGTGTAACGTGCTACGGGGAGAAGTGTATTCCGTGCACGTTTTTTTAATTCTGGGATCCCTATCCTAAGCCATTTACAATCTGAATTCTGAATACAGTCAAAAATGAGAGTTTTTGGCACGAATTGTTAAGAAAATATTCGCTACTCTGTAATGAAATATATTTTCAAAGGCAAATCAGCTATAGATTGGGTTCTTGTTCATGTCTTTATAGGAATATACTTCCTGCCGCGAAGAATGATAATTTAAATAACAATATTTCCCACTGAACTCTAGAAGAAGTTAAGTTCAAAGAGAAGTGCACGAGAAAAGTTATATTTATGTCCAGAAGCAAAATAAGGGGCATCTCTGCATTTACTCATGGATCAGGGAAACTGACCGAAAAACCTGATCGAGATGGCGGTCATTGACCTAGTAGCTGGAGAACAATGTCTTGATACAGGTTGATTAGAATTATACAGTCCAAATGATAAATAATACATTAAATATAATTGTTAAAATTAATATTACTTTCCGTTTTGATGCTCGGTATAGTCTTTTTTCTATAGAAACAATCACGCAGCAGAAAAGATTTTACTTGGGACTTAAACTTCTCTATCGATTTAATCGTTTAACGTCATCTGGCAAAGTGTTGTAAAATAATGTTCATAGATTGTGTGTCATGTTACATATATTGCAATGGACAAGCAGGATGGAACTAAAGCCCATAACGACCTATTGAATGAGTATTTCGTGTTTTCGGGAGCGTCGATTATTTTGGGCATTAGTCCCGTGAGTATAGTGCAAGTTATAGCCGGGAGGTGACGGTTCCCCCTGGACAGTGGGACCGATGCGTCGGCTTCTGCGGTTCTGTTTACTTCGCCTGAGCTGCGGATTTTATTTATTTATTTAACATCAAGAACAGTTCAACACTGTGACGTACTAAGGGGATAAGTGTATTCTGTGCACGTTTTCGTAAATTTTGAGATCCCTACCGTAACTCGTACCGGTGAAAATAAAAACTATTTGCAAAGGCAAATCAGCTATATTTGAAATGTTATCCCACATCGTGCCCCTTCTGAAGGAATTGACTTCCTGCCGATAATTTGAATAACTACATTTCCCACTGAGACAGTCCTCCAGGTTTCTCCTCCGGCCCAGGGGGACACCGCCCCAGACCGGGACAATCTCAAAGCTCCTGACTCCCAACATGTGTGGTAGTGTGTGTGAGTTAGAGTGGAAGTGACAACGATGAGGAAGGAAAGATCGCGCACGCCCGTGGCTTGTTTGTTGAGCCATTCACCTGGTATTGATCGGAAAGAAAGGAGGCAAAGGTGTTGCAGCTGAGCCACCGCAGTCAGTGTCACGGCATTGCCGGAAAGAGCGTTGATATTAAATGGTGGAAGGAGTTACTCCTCCATGGAAAAAGCTTTATTGTAGCAGATACGGCTCCTTGCATCATTCTTTTCACATAATCACTCCAGAATCAAGACCTTTCTCATACCGTGTCATCTTTTATATCCCTGTATCGCCTGGGGTAGGTACTAGTATTTGACAGCCACCTGTAACTCAGCGACACTGTGATAAGCGTCATGCTGACCGGAGAGGAATTTTTTGAGGCGTAATAAAAGATGAAAATCGTTGGGCGGGGCGGGGGGAGAGATTGTGATTATGGGGTCAAATCCTCTCAGAAGATCTAATGTGAGCCGATCCGAGCCCAGCGTGGCTGACCGTATGACCATCTCAGCCGGTAGATATCCACGTCAGAGGGATACAAATGTTGATTTCACAGTATGACTGAATGACAAATGTCTCAGTTCTAGTTGTGATTACGTGAAAAAATAGTATAGAATGTGCTGTACTGGTCACAAAGTTTTTCCATGAAAGTTTTCCTTTTGTTGACCTAAGGAAACTTTTTTTCTGGATGAGCCTCATACGAACAAAATTATTATTAGGATTATCATCATTATCATCATTATTCACTGACCCTGAAATGAAGAAAGCGGGTTAGAAAATAAGAGGATAGTAAATGTTGACAAAGGTGAGTAGAGGACATCAGAAGGAAGTTAACCATGAAGGAATCGGCGGCTTACCAGCACCGTCCACGACGCATCCATCTCAGCTCAAGGAGACGGAATCTTCCAACACTGAATTAAGAGCCATTAAGGCGCTCGCTTCAGTCATACTGCGGTGGCGAGCAATGTCTTCACTGGAGGTGCAAGTAAGTGACAATTCTTCCGTGTAGGCATCGTCTTTGGGAAGCAGGATGTTCCTGAAGGAAAGGATTGGGCGTTGGCATTTGTTGAATGGTTAAATGGATGATTTTAAGAGTAGAATGATTGGTAATCCACTGATCTACATTACAATATCTAGAGAGCCCTAGAGAGAAGGAAAACAGAAGCCCGTATCACAAAGCGGCAATGATATTATATTAAGATTTAAATCTTAACGAACGCGGCATCAACCAAACTTTAGAGTTGGTTTATGTACAGAAAAGCGACTACAATTTGCTTTAATAATAGAAGATTTGCAATTGTTATATTAGAAATTAAAAAAAATTATAAGACATTTTTATATAATTGGAATATTACTATATTGCTTATAACAGACGAAAAGTAAAACATTTTATGATAAATTAATAACGTGATACACGAAGGTGTGAAAAGTTATAACAAAGTACTAAAGGCACCTAAAATTAATTTGCACCACGCTAGTTTAGATATAGACTTACGTGTCGCAGACGTGTAGGTATCAAATTGTGCTTCACTTTTGAAGACCTATGTATTATCCAGATATAACAATAAAGACCACTGAGTATCACACTACCCAGGTCTTCCAAACCGCTGGATAGTAACTTCATTAGATATATAAGATTTGCTATATTGAACTGAACAAATGGTGCTAAATCATCACATACTTTCTCACTTTATTTGTAACTTTTGTAATTTTCGAAAATACAGATTGTTCAACGAAAATAACACCTGTTACATTTTTAAGCGTCCTTTGCTGTATCCGCGGAAAAAAAAGTTAAAAATTGGAGCTGTTTATGATATTTTTTGTACACAGCATTGACATCAAGAAAAAAATCTGCTCTTTAAAATGCTCTTTGAAAATAAAGCAAATTACCTTATTTAAAGATTTAATTTTCTAGAACAAAAATCAATGAAGAAAAAATGTATACCAACAATATTGAACTAACTTTTCCAATATTAATTTTATGCAATTTTAGAAAATATGGAGTTCACCGAACCCGGGACCTGGGCAAATGTTCTCATCACATTTTAGTCTATTCGAAGGAAGGGAAAAAAATAGCCGAGAATAAGTCTTTAAAAATTGCCTGTGTCTCACGCAAAATGCCTCGAAACAACTCATACCTTCGAAAAACTGTCCATAACGTTATTTAAAGAAGTTTTAGAAAAACAGATTTCACTACGGAAAATTCTCTATCTTCAATATTGAAATTGTATGAAGATATCTAAAATTTTTTGAACTTTTGCTATTTTCAAAAATCATTGACTTCAACGAACTTCACTATTGTTAAGCGAACATTGCTCTAGTCGTCGAACTGTTTAAGTGGAGGTACCACAGACAGGATGAACAAACACGTTTTGCCGTCAACCAATTTTTCGGTATCAAGGTCCCACAAAACGGATTCTGACTACACCTGTTAGAGAAAGTAATTTACCAGATTAAGGAACAAGATTAACCCCCTTTTGGGTATCATGGTCCCGTAATACGAATTTTTAATAACAAATCGCCGCTTCCCTCTGCATCATTACAAAACTCTACTACGTAATAACGTTGTATGAGGAAGTGAAACAAAATTGCTACAACAGCACATACTACTTTATCACATCATTTCTACCTTTTGTCATGTTCGAAAATTGAGAGTTCATCGAAAACAAAACCTGTGCAATTCCTTAAGCGTCCTTTGGTCCACCCGTGGAAACGAAAAGAAAGAAAACATTTAGTGCCTTCTTTGGAAGGAAACATTAACTTCAAGAAGAAATTACGCGAAAACTACTCTTTTCTTTCCTTCCTTCAAAAAAATTGTATATGGCCGCATTTTAAGATTTTTTAGAACAGATTTTGAAGAAGAAAAAAATAATTGTTTAGAACTTCCGTATATTTCTCTCAAAATTACGCGAAAACTACTCATTTTCGAAAAACTGTACATGACTATTTCAAGATCTGCCTTTGAAGAACAGATATCATTACAGAAAAAGTTCTATCTTCAATATTATAGTTGTATGAACACCGAAAAAAACTGAAATTGCAATTTTCGAAAATACAAAGGTTTTCCAGAATAAGAGACTTGCGCCAATTTTTAAACGTTGTCCACTTTATCCAAGGCCAAACGTTAATAAAAAATTTGGAGCCCTTTTTGAGAAAATGTTCAGGCTCGATGTTCAGTACCCCCAAAAATCAAAATACCTGTTTCAAACTCGCATGCTCTCGTTCAATAGATTGGATAACAATTTCAGAGAAAATTATCTGAACGATTTGCGGGCTTCCGTTGACCAAAGACGGGCACGTTTTTGCCCTCAATGTTTCGGTGTCAAAGACACTATACGGAGCGACTTCACAATATTTTAAAGTAAAATACTACATATAGGAACAAGGTAGGAGAACATGAAACCCACTTTTATACATCAAGGCCCCACAATACAAGTTTTTCTAACGAAAAATTGACCATTCTGCTGCAGGATTACAATACTACACTCTCGTTTTACTACGTAATTACGTCGTATGACGAGAAATTAAAACTACCTTTTAGCTCATATGCGGAATAACTACGATGAAAGCGCACGAACTTCAAGGGAAACGAACATATCTCAACACCATGCAACAAATTGAACGTAGAAAAAGATAATTGTAGGCACACACCATAAAATCTGAAAGAGTTTACTTAATACCAAAGTTTAAATAAACTAGAGTAGAAATCAAGAAGCATACATTGATAAAGATACCTTTGATACTAACGGAGCATCATCGATCAGAAACGAAATCTCGACATAATTGGACAGAATAACAATAATCAATATACATTTCACAATTTAAGTAACATTTTTTTTTAAATGCTTAGGATTCTTGAAGTAATTACTTTTCGATTCGTGTACAGTAAGAAATCAGTGATGCAAGTGTTGAATATTATTCAGTTTGTTACGGGAGTTGATTAACAGTTCGCTCAGGCGGTATGATAGAACAGAAATCACCATCTGCGATGGCATTAACTGCAATAAGCGTAGAATATATTCAAAGTACAATGTACCAGACGCCTTCTTATTCTTTTCATGAGTTACGACACTGCCACCACATTGCGCTATTGTACCTTTGTGTGCATTGTATATTTGTAGTATTGTGTGTCGGGGAAGTGACGACGGCCCTCGAGGTCGGACACACGCATCCCCGCCAGTATGTGGATTGTCCCTCCACGAGCAGTTCTTAGTAGAACCACCCACGCAGATATTCCAATGCAAGCGCCACGACAGGTTTCCGAACACGTGCATGGCGTTGCGTGTGTGCAAATGTAGTGCTTAAGGTAAGGGTGCAAGGATGAGAAGGCAGACGAAAGGCCGCGTGTTGTCCGTGGCCCATTCTCTAAGACACTGCTCCGGCATCATTTTGGAAAGGACCGCGAGAGACCAGGTCAGAAAGTTACACACCAAATCTGGCAACCAGTCACACAGCTAAAACTGGGACTTAATCCTTAGTGGGTACTAAAGCCCCTTCCTGTTTCGGCTTGGCCTAGCAAACAAGGTATGAAACCCAATTGCAAAATGTAGAGTGCTTTAAAGAAACCAAAGCTAGGGTGTGACACAAACAAAACATTTTGAATAGAAAATAAAATCGTATTGGGACAATAAATAACTGCGCACTAGATGCTAAAAAGTCGCTAAAAGGCTTGTGGGGAATATTATTTCCACACTCATGTTTATTCTGAGTATGGAGTTCCATAGCTTAGAATTTTGTTTTAAATTTGAAAAGTTAATCGATCTTCGTAATAAATAATTTATTGCATATTTATTTATTATTTATAAATAATTCCCCCTCAGAAAAATAGTATTTTAAATAGCTTTCCCGCCGTTTACATTTGTAACTGCCCCCTAATGGGTATCTCTCGGAAACATAGAACTCCTGTTTGACTCAAGTCATAATGTATGTCGTCGGTGAAGAACTCTGACACATACCTGTGCTATTTTATTGTGTTCGTTTGGATAACACTTAATTTAGCAGAAGAAATAATATTTAATGAATACTAAAGTTTATTTCTTCTTTTATACACATTTAATTAAAGTTATTCATTACACATACACGTTTTTTGCCATTTAATGCGTCAGAAAATAACGTCACGACTAGCCAGTGATTTCTGACATTAAAAAACGGGTTTTATTAGGTAAAAAGATAGCTTTATTCAAAATTAAATTGAATAGTACAAAAATGTTGCAACAATTGTGGAAACTTCATATTGTGGGAGAAAAGCTTCAAAGGTAATTTAGCACGCTTGTAAGTCAAATTTGTATTACTTTTCGGCAAAAACAGTAAAAACTGTTTGTGACGCATAGGGATTAGTATAATCTGCGCACGTTTTCTTGAGTCTCTTCCCCACCCTTATACTACAAATAGTTAAATGATGAAAAACCATTTTTAAAAAAGCGAAGTTAGCAACACTTTAAAACTAGAAAGTTTCGCTCTCGAGAGGACGTATTTGCAACGGTAAACTAACTGCCGATTTGATTTTATAGTATTAGTAAAATGTATGGATCAAGGGGAAACTACGAAAAACCTGATCGACATGGAAGTCATTAACCCAGAATGTGAATTGTACAGATTAGTATAAATGTTAACTAATTTCTTAAATATCACCGAGTATATAATGATTTGTTGGATTCATCTCCGCCCTGAATACCAGAATAACTATTAAAATATTAAGAAAATACACTAGATGGCGGTGTAGAACAAAAACTAAATATTTATGTCAAATGCAACCTGCAACGTACTCGGTAGGATTTTTGAATCTATATCGTTAAATAACTTCTAAACAGAGCGTTCTGGGGCAATAAAAACTATGATTTTATGATTGACAATAACACAAATTTTGACAATACTACGTATACGACAAAGTAATATACTACGTGTATTTGCCAGGAAAATCTACTTTTTGGACAGTAGGGACCCACAAAACGTATTTTTGCCATTAAAAAATCGTCTTTTTTTCGTACAGCATTACAAAACTTTCTCTATGGTGCGTGTTTTAACGAGTGCGTCTGCCTGTCCATTCTGATAGGATGAAAACTGTTGCCAGATTGGGGAATTTTATCCCCCAAAATGGGGATTTTCCTTCGTTGTGGGGAAAGAATGGGAAACATAACTGGAGGGGGAAATGTTTGTTATTTGGGGAGGAAATTATTTTCATTCGGGGACGAAATAAAATCATATTCCAATTATTTTGAATAAGAAAGAAACAATAGAGTTATTCTAGCTCATTTTTATGTATCAAAAAGAGAAAAACAAAAGGCAGGCACCGAGAAAGAAAAACACGAGAGAAACTAAGATAGTATAGGGCTTCCAGCAGCTCAAAGGACAATGATTGATTGGTTGATTGGAATTATTTGAATTTAAGGGGACAGTCAATGGAATCGTCAGGGGCAGCTCATGTCGTTGGTCCATAATTTTGAGGATATTTTTTGTTGCGAAGTTAGGAAATTTTTTCACTGGAGTGGTTATTTGGGGAAATTCCGTTGTAGCGGTGGGGAGAGCTTGCAACACACCTGGCAACCCTGGATGGGAAAGAGCCAATCAGAAGCCCGGAGAGGCTCGGCGGAAGACGGTAGGCGACAGAAAGTCGGTCCTCGTTACCACCTGGTTAGCTTCAAGTCTCTATGTGATTATTTAGCGGATGTTCTCAATACATGGTGTCAGGTGTGCTAATTTAGTAAATGAAGGCTGTGTTATAAGTTACAGTGAATAAAAGGGCGTTTTCACGCAACGCATGAAGAGCGGTAACAGCAATTTTGCTTGCGGACAAAATTGTCAGAAGAAAATGGCAGAGGGCGATTGCGAAGTAAATGCGAAGGCCGCGGCAACGATTGTATCAGTCAAACCGCCGAGATCTTTCAATTTAACCATGCAGAAAATGGCCGTCTTGGCTCAAAAGATTCAACAGCTTTACGTCAATTTCAAATTTAATACAAAAAAAAGAAGAAATTGACTTTTTTTTATTGAGCGGCAAGAGAAGATTCTTGTGCTTCAAGTAAATCGCTGTGGCCAGAGTGGTTTAACGAGCCTGTGGAGAAGTAAAAATCAAGGGACTGCAGTAAGGTGCACCGACAAGATGAGAACTACAAGGAAACCGCATATGTAAATGTTAAGTTCACAAACTATGATCTCAAAGATGAAAAGCAGGTGTCACAGTTTGAGGTTAGTGTTCATGTCATTTCGGTTACAAGACAATTTTTGGTCTGACAAATTTGGTCCCTAGACTAACTTAAAGTAGTTGTGTGTGTGTGTATGTGTGCGCGTACTTTCTCGCTCGTATTTTTGCGTAAAATTAGCAAAAAAAACTCAATTTTTCGAAAAAATTGTAAATGTAAATCTATCCTTAAGGAACAGATTTCATTGAGGGAAAAATCTCTATCTTTAGTTGTAGGAAACTTTCAATATATATATATATATATATATATATATATATATATATATATATATATATATATATATATATATATATATATTGAAAGTGCCTACACATTGCCCAGAAATGGCACGAGTTCACCAGGATTCAGAAGACCCATCCCAGAGCCAAAATGAAGATATTGAAGATTCTTTAGAGGGTGATTTTGAAGTATAAGTCGAGTAAGTGCTTATCTTTTATTTTCTTTTGTAATATAGTTTTTCTACATTATATGTAACTTCAAACATCAAACATTTTATAACACTGATTTAAATAGAGAGCACTAAACTTATATTGTTATTTGCACGCAATAATAGTGTTAAAACGAATACAGGATCTTGTATAAATTACCTTTCAGAAGTGAAATGTCTCGACATCTTACGTGTGCCACTTGCCATAAGCCCACAAGCCCCGAAGCTCTCCCCACCCCTATCCTCCGTCAGATTAGCAACGCGCAGCTGCCGGCTGACCTGAAGACTCACAACACGACAAAGGGCGAAAGCCCCCCTCCCTCTGGGACTCCCCCTCCCAAAAGCAAAGAACCTTCATCAAACCGTGTCTTGCGCACTTGACAACCGCGTTCCCGTGAAAACTCGGATTATCTTTGCCTTGCAAATGCCCCCTCACTAATCCTTTGGGACTAGCTGCAATGCTTCACTTAGAGCGCCGGCTATCAGCAAACGTATACTTCACCCATCGTCAACAGTAGATAAACTATGATAACCTATTGGAGCGATCAGATTACGTAGATGGGTACTGGGCCGACCAATAGGCATCCACAAACCCATAGAATATTATAGAAGTAGCTAAGCGAACAATTAGTGGCATAGGGTGACACGCACGTGACAAGACGGCACGTACACAGAGGGACAGCACAGGGCAGAGATGAGAGAGGCAGATGCCGTCTGAAATCCATCGAGAGAGGTTTTTGATTTTCATCGAGCAAAGACACATTTCTTTACAAAAAAAATCGAAATCTCTGACTGTTTAAATTGGCAACTTGAAAGCTACAAAGTTTTCGCTCTACCGGATGCCATCCTCTCTGGAACCGAAGCCGTTATCAAGCAAAATAACCACATCAACGGAATTTACTCCGTTCTGTGGACAAAAGCAAGAACATCCGAAAAGCACTTGTCACGTTGATCAACCTGCCGCGACGTGCATTCCGATGCGGATAGAGTGACATATGACGGCTCTAGTAAGAAAAACACACACCATCATCGGTACGAGAGTGAAGGCCCTCAATCCAGTTATCAGCGCGTGCTGCGAGCCTAGGACTGCTCCAGGGCAACTCGAGCCCGCGCCAGCCCTTCGACTTACGACGCCGCCCCTCCTCTGGCGTCATCACGTGGCGTGAGCGATTGGACTGCGAATCCAGGACCGCCACGAGCAATGCTCTACAGCGAGGTAATCCAAAATGTATCACTAGGCCCCCGTCCAAAATTAAAGACTGTAACGCTAGTGGGCAAAGAAGGGGATTGCGTAGTTCCTTTGTCCTTGTAATACAATAGTGTCATTTTGAATAAATGTGTGCCAACCATTCTGACGGACAACACTTAAACCATCAATTGAAAGTGTTTTGCGCATCATTCCGACCCAGAGCAATTCACCCCTTGAGATCTCCAGAGCTGGCGCAGGAGGCAGGTTGGTATCGCGCTTGGCGCCCACATCTAAATAAATTTAGCGCGAGCGACCTGACAGCCTCCACTATGTCGAACACTCACGTGTCTCGACACATTGTGGGACCCCGCTAGGTTCGGTACGCACAAGTCACTGGCGTATGCTGACAGGCTGGTTCGTCGCAGTAGATATGAGTGTTAAAATATTCAAAAGCGCATACATTTAAAAATGCAAGTGTTATTTAGTTGTTTTCCATTCCAAAAGAACAATGTCCCCGTAAATGTTCAAATTGGATCACTGTGGGCCGTGGCATCGGCCAGATCGATTGGGGAATATCAATTTTGCAGAAAATCGGCTGAACGGTTAGCCGCTGGCGTTGTACACAAACAAACGTTTTGCCGTTATTCGATTTTTCAGTATAAAGAATCCACAAAACATGGATTCTGGCTACACCACGTGATAGAGTACTTTTTTCTTTCTAAATTCAGCAATTGAATTTATCCATTTATTCGTTACCAGAGCCTTGTAATTGTTTGTCTGCCGAAACTGGGTCACTTTTTCGCGCAGCATTACATAACTTTCTCTCTACTCCGTAGCGATAGTGCAAGAGATGTGTGTAGTAGACTGAGTCGATGTAACGCTTGCCAAACTAAAAAAAATGCAGAAGTATTTTCAAAACATGATGCAAATTCGGAATTTTACGAAACCGCATTACAGGTTGAAAGAAAGCCCTGACTTCTTTTATCACCCTTTTCGGTAAATTCATGTTTAAGAGATTACCGTTCTGGATGAATAGTACACCCGAAAAATTTTCGAAAATATTCTGTAAATTGCTCGCAGGAATTCCAGGGATACAAATCTACATCGACGATATTTTATTTACGCAGAAACAGTTGAAGAACATGACCGAATTATAACGCAAGTTTTGAAAAAACTTCGTGAAGAAGGGATTACACTATATAGAGAAAAGTGCCTTTTCAGAGTAGATACGATAGATTTGTAGGTCATAGAATTTCGAAAAACGTCAACAGCATCCTTCCTGAGAGAGTAAGAGCGATTTGCGAATTCCCTGCGCAATAAACAAAAGTGATTACAATTTCTGGGAATGGTAAACTTTTCAACCAAATTTATTCCCAATAGATTTATTCCCAAAAGTTTTCGAACCTTTGAATGCTTTGTTAAGTGAAGATGTACAGTTTATACTGTTAGACAAAACAAAAAGACTCATTCGAAAAAATTAAATAATTGTTACAAACGCGCCAACGTTAGCACATTATGATTTTCATAAAAAAGGAATCATTCAAGCGGATGCTTCAAACTACGGAATTAGGGGAGTGCTAATGCAAGAAAGAACGGAGGAAAGAGAAGTGGTGGCTTATGTATCACAACTCTGATAACCAAAAGAAATATATTTCTTTTGGTTATCCGAGTTGTGATATCTAGGTGCAGGAATTCGAAGTCGGATTTATATTTTATTAAAAATTCCATTTCCACTTTTAACTTTTCAGAGGCTATAGTGAAAACAAAATCCTTGCAGTCGTTACTCTATGTTCGAGAAGAAAGGTCATGCACACTTTTGTGGGCGTTTCTTTTCTTTTCTTTTTTTTTTTAATTTAAAAGGTCTTTGTTCAAACAGCACTTGTACCATACGGTTCAGGGAATTGTTTCTTATTCATACAAAAATGTTGAAGAAAAAGCGCAGCCATGTCCTTGATGTATTGTTGAAAAATAGACATGATTTGAATTGAAATTATGCGAAAACTACTGTGAAAAGAACTGCACCACTTTGTTGTCTATTGCGGTATTTTTGGAGATGGTTACGAGAATACCATTAAATTACTGCGTTACCACCTGAATATTATAGCCTTTAAGGTAAAGGAAGAATCAATTAAATCGGTGTATATTGGCAAATGAAAGTTATGGCTAAACAAATACTTTATACATTTACACGACGAATTGTATAATCTCCTGTCAAAGTCTGTTAAAAAGTTCAGTTTCGTCAAAACAATTTACTGATGTGAAAAAAAATAGATTTTTACACTTCGGCAATAAATTTCAATTACTGCAAATGCCTGATTAAGACTGTATGAAAAGCTCTGCTGGCAAGTTCGCAAAGGGTTTGTTATTCTATTGTAAAACAAAATTGTTTCTACGAATGGAGTGAGAAAAATTACTTGCGTCATTATCTGAAAAGTTAAACCTCGATCCATCTTAAAGTTTCCACGAGAATTGGGGGTATGGTAATTGAACCTTAAGAGTTTGTCTCAGTCATACACGCCATCGTCCTTGAAAAATAAAAATTAGTATACATTTGTGTTCTAAAAACCATTTGTTCACATGACGCTCCGCACGCAACAAGAATCAATGAATAAACTAGTCATGCTAAAACAGGAAATACTTTCTCGCCCTTAGTAACTATTTGCGATATTATTATAGTACCGCACTTTCTGTCCATATTAACACCTATGTGGTGGTAACACCTATGTTAGTGGTTAGGCGGAAGAGCAGGCCCTATGGCCTGAGCCTCCCCATTAATAAAGACATTATTATTATTATCATTATTATTATTATTATTATTATTATTATTATTATTATTATTATTATTATTATTATTATTATTATTATTATTATTATTATTATTATTATTATTATTATTATTATTATTATATTATTATTATTGTTATTATTATCAGTCAAAATTGTAAAACTCATAACAAATCGTAGAGCATAAGGTACGAAAACTAATTCTTTTAAAGCGAAAATATCAACACAAATTCTATAATTAAAACTGATATAATATTCAATAATGAGAAGGAATTCTCAGAATTTCCAACCGCCTTATCGCGGCGCGGCGTGGGATATTGTATTCCATGTGGTATCGTTTGAGACTAGCAAATGGCGTGCGCGAAATTCGAATTTGCAAAGCTACAATTGTACTTTTTTGCAATGTAAATTTTATTGTTTGCAAATTTCGAAATTACAGAGAGCTCGCAGAAGGGAGAAGGAAGAAGAACATGATTAAGGAAAAAATTTTACCTTCATTACTGTAGTTGCAGAGACACGCAAAAAAGAGTACCTCTAAAAATCAAAATATGTTTCAAACTTCCAGCACTTCGTGTTCGTTCAGATCCATTGTGGAATATCAATTTTGAAAAAATCGCCTGAACTGTTTAGGCACTAGCGTTGACCACTGACCGATGGACGTTTTGCCACCAATGAATTTCTCGGTGTCAAGGACCCACAAAATTAATTCAGGCTACACGAAGTGTTAGAGGAAGTGTTATATATATAAACAAGATTTATCCACTTTTTCGTATATATGGGCCTGGCAGGGTTTTTCTATCGAAAAATTGCTGCAGCATTACAATATTTTCCCCTACAAAAGCAGTACGCAAAGAAGTAAAAATCAGAGAAACAAGGACTAGGCACAATTGGACGAGGCTTTTTTCTCCTTTTTCAATACGTGTTCAATGTAATACTGAAACAACCCCGCTCAGATACAATGAAATAGTTGTCTTGTTCAGCACAAATTTCCACTAAGTACAAGATGTAGATGTATGTGATGTATGTAGATACTACTAAACGCAACGCCCGTCAACATTAGAGTAGGTCAAGGCTACCTGTTGTGGCACCGTGTCCGTCAATAGTATACCTCGACTAGGGCAAGTATGGTAACGTGCCATGAACACTAGTGACATTCAGGATTATACATTCGCAAAAAAAGTATAATAGCAATATATTGCATTTTTAATACAAAAATAAACTGAAGTATATTTAATAAAATAAGCTTTACAGTGCGTCAAACTTCCTAGTCCTACGCAGTAAACGTTTTTACTCAAAATTTTAAGGGTGTTGTCAAAAGATATCGAACCAGCAAAACATTTCTTTGGTTATTTCATTATTCATTTTCGTTTATTTACAACATAACAAATTTGCAATTACTAGTGTTAGGCAACAGCAAAAATGCATCATGCAATACGTCTGAGGAACGCGACAATACCCCGGCCGAAATGTTAGCGCCATGTCAGTGACGCGGCTCGTCCCGGATAGCTTAGATAACTAAAAGATATATAATTATAAAGAACTTGTATTGAGGGCAAACTGCTCACGTGCGAGTTGATTACTGAGAAAGTGGCGGTAAAAAACGAGTCGCATTGGGGTGTACTATACGCGCAAGTTTTCTTGATATTCCACAGGGGCCCGGAGGTGGGGTGCCGGGAGAGGAGGGCTCTGGCTATTTCACGGTTTAAAAGGGCGTACCAACTGTGGGCATGACCATAACTCGCCAAAGCGTGCCACGAGATATGCTACGATTGCTTTGAAACTACGAGGTGGTTGTTGCCAGCATTGTAAATTGGTAGCGTGCCGTTCCGAGTCGCATCTAAGTACATATCTCAACGTGCCGTGCTATTCAGCGCTGGGTATGGACTAGGCAGCTCGTGTATCAAGAAAACTTGAGGGAGTGATATTCGGTCTCCTTCACTACTTGATTTGTGTTCAGAACACGTTTTCAAAGATATCTCGAGAATAATATAATCTGGGAATAAAAGTGAATGGTATTCCTATTTCTCATGTACGTTACCCCGATCCCCGATGATTCACTTATCGCAACGAATTTGAATGACTTCCCTCTCTGTCCCGCTCGCGTCCGTGAAATGCCACTATGTTTAAATCGGAGTATATTTAGTGACATTTACCACTATTCTGAGATTTCACAAATTGTCGACTTTTAAATATTAATTTTATAAAATTGTATTATTTATTATCATCGAAAGAAATATTAGCAACATTAAACTTTAATACTCGTTTGGAAAAATCCAAAATGTTCATAAACTAGCCCCAACAAGGTTTGTAAGATTCAAGAAGTAGGTGAACCTTAATTAGACTACTAATGCAACTAAAATTTGATATATTTTAACGTATTATTTTTTATTGTATTAATTTAAAATAATTATATTTAAAAATATTAATAAATATTACACACGTTTTCAATCGCATATATTTAAAAACAATATTTTTAAAGTTTTCTGTGCTGAATTCAAACACTGGTAATACTATTCAAGTCAAGTGTTTAAAAATCATATTTGTGTTATCCCTACTAATTCAGTACTAATAATTCGGTACTAATTCAGATTAAAAATTGAAGTTTTAACATTTTTTAATGGAACTGATATTTTCAATATATTTTGTTTGCTGAGTTTTACTGAACATTTGGGGTCATTTGGCGATATGTCTAGAACTGATATGATAACAGTCATACCAGAAGCAAACAGTTGATTTTGGTAAGATATGGATTATTTGGCCTTAGTTTTACACGAATAAAATATGCAAAAACAAAACATCTTAGTGCTCATAGTTAATTCTGAAGCTGGGTTAGACCAACACGTTCAAGCGTAACATGCAAATGACAACTTATTTATTTTGAGAGCTAAATTGAAAGTGCTTTTTAGTTGATTGTTTATATTATTGCATAAATGTGGAAAATCTTTATTCGTTTGCAGGGGCAATAACAGGAAAATATTTAAACGTTTGGATTGGGATATAGGAATCAGGTAGTGTAAGTGCCCATTGTAGACCTCAAGTAACGATCTTCTAACTTCTCTCGCTTCAAAGTAAAAATCCACTCTTGACATCTTTGTTCCGAGGATCCTACAATTTTACTTTCCCGATTTCTAAGAGCAGTTAACCTAAAAAAGCTTACTCTGTCTCTGCCGCCCCTTCTTGCCACAGTCCACAAACGCACACAATTTGTTTATCGTGAAAATACAACTTTATTTTAGAGTAAAATTAATTATTTGAGAAAGCGTACCTACACAAACGTCTTTAAAACCATACGGGTAGACAAAAATCTCAAGAATGATCGAAAAGAAACCGACACCCGACATGCCATATTTTAACTATTGGCTCGCTGCACTCAAAATCTATCACATGCCTGAGGCGGTAGTGCTGCCCTTCCCCAGCTCTCGAAGTCACGTCTCTGTATATTACGTTCTGGCCAGTGAACCAAGGTTGCCAGATTGGGGAATTTTGTCTCCAAAACGGGGATTTTTTTTCCGAAGGAAAAAATGGCGAACATAAATAAATGGACGGGGAAATGTTTGGGGATTTTTTGGGGAAATTATTTTCAGCCAGAGTCGAGATAGAAATATTATTCTTTGAATTATTATGAATACAAAGAAACAATAGACGTTTTCTGTCTCATTTTTATTTATCAAAAGGAGAAAAATAAACGACAGACATGTAGAAAGAGACTTATGAGAATAACAAAGATATAGGTTTCGAGCAGCTCAAAAGACGTTGATTTCAATGGAAGGGAACAGCGAATGGAATCCCCAGACAGCTCATCTCGTTGGCCCATAATTTGGAGAATATGTTTCGTTTCAAAGCTGGGGAATTTTGTTTCACTCGACAGGTTATTTGAGGAAATTCCACAGTGGTGGCGGGGAAAGAGCTCGCAACACATCTGGCAACACTGCAGTGAACGATTATTTTGACAGGTTCTAAGATAGTTGAGTATTACTGAAGACCACATCGCTCTGCGAAATGCATTTTCCCGCCAGCCAAACGGGTTGGAGCACCAGTTGGTCTCAGAAGTCGTAGTTCAGGGAGTATAGTTGAAGGTTGGGAATGGTTTTCACGACACGTGCAGTTCGTCCCGATTTCGTCACTCAATATAACATTGTAAGAAGTAATATAAATCGTGACGAAAAGCATGTGAGAATATTAATACGAATTCTTTGATAGAAAAATTCAAAGTGAGGCCTTGCTCCTGAAAAGTAAACGAAAAGTCCACCATGGCCGAATATGAGAGCCCGCGCTCTTCACTTTAAATACCCCACATATAAAACTAACCCAATAATTAAAAAAATAAAATAAAGTCGAATTGTGTAAATTGGGTCCTTTTTATTTCTATATTTTCTCTTTCTCAACAAATATATTTATTTCTTTTACAAATCAAAAACAACTTACATGTTTGTGGAGTGTTTCTATGTTTCTGCGATGCAAGTTTTCGCCTAGAAAGCATTTTTTTTTCAAACTAACTTTTGAGCGCTTATTACCGTTCAATCATTCGGAATATCCAAGTGTTTTATCAAACAAAATATGCTCAAAATTGTCTTAGCTTATCTCCGAAATTTCGACGTTTCCTCCTCGGAGATCTTGTACGTCTCAAAACAACCGCATGTGTGCAAATGTGCCAAAATAACCGCTCACCTGACTGAAGAAAGCACCGACCAGATAACACAGGTAGCGGCAAGCGTTTAGGCAACGCCTTACGACTCAAGGGTGTGATTGGGTGGTCGCGAGTTCAATCCTAACAAGAAACCGAGATTTGTCTGATGTGTTCAACATCGACGAGTTTGAATCAGCTTTTCGACTCGAAGCCGGAGAGAGCGCTATAGTTCGATTCCCGTCCCTCCCGAGTGTTACAAAAGTAATCATTTTTCGGTTAAAAGGCTATTTCATAGTTTTCATAGGCGAATTCATAGTCTGTCCTTAAGGAGTGCTTAAGCAATAAGGAGTCCTCAAAATGAGAGGTCACTTAAGGAGGCTTGTATTTCATAGACGTCACTTGTGGAAGTAGAAATGAGTGTTCCTTAAGATAACTGCAATGTTGTATTTCTGTCAGCTGACCCAGTGTTTAACAGTGGTTTCCGTAGTTTCGTTGGTCGTTGACTGTACCCGTGTGATTTCGTTAAGATTGCACAAGATATTTCATATATTTTGCAATCTTATAGAACGAACCTGAAAGGATGAAGTTACGTAAAATCTTAATGCTATTATTATTATTATTATTATTATTATTATTATTATTATTATTATTATTATTATTATTATTATTATTTTCGTTAATCGGCCAACTAGGACCACGCATGCAAGCATCCTGCATTTACCGTGGCTCAGTTTTTATTTTATATCACGGTGGCAGGTGCTTGCGACAATTTTTGGTGGGACCAGCATTTTAGCTGAATCCGATTTTTATCCCCCACGGTTGTTAGCCCTGGGGGTATGGAAAATGAAATGATGATATGATGATAATGGGGGTGAAAGGACAACACATACAAACATACACAAATACACACATACACCCATGCCCGAGGCGGGACTCGAACCCGCGATCTTCTGGTCCGAAACCACTCCGGCACTACTGCCTTAGCGATCTCGGCCATCTGATCGGCTATTATTATTATTATTATTATTATTATTATTATTATTATTATTATTATTATTATTATTATTATTAAACTCGTAATGATATTATTAGCATCTTCATAAGACGAGGGATTGGTAAGCCTCTTTGTTTCATTTCTTCTTTCAGCGATGAGAGGAACAAGATTATTTACAACAGTGATTTTTCGAAAACGAAACTACTTTCTGAATTATTCTTCGTTGTATATTTACAATGGGTTATCAGTAACTCTGATACCCTTCGTTAGGGGGACGATATTTTGAGTGTAAAACTCAAAATACTCCAAGAAATCATCGCCGTTGTCTGCGGTATTCGTAGACTTCACTTAGCCAAAGCTGGTTAACCCTTTGGCGAATGAGGAATACTAAAGGCCCAATCACAATGCAAACATAAACACAAGTACGGCGTTAACATAAAAGTTAGGACTATGTCCATAAGCGGAGTCATTCACAATGCGCTCGCATAAGCATAACACGTAAGACGATAACTTAAAAGCGTGCAAGCTTCACGCTTCTGCGCTTATGCTTAAGAAAGGTACGATAACTTAAAATCGAGAATCGAAATTGGAGCGAAGTCGATAGAAGAACTAACTCCATATGGGTCATGGATACAGTCGATACCTTAAAATCGATTCCCACATCCAACCAATAGTAAACCAGATTGTCTCGCAGCCCACAGAAATTCTTATTTTGCTTACGTTTATGTTAGACATTGTAAATACTTCAGTCTATCACTTATGTTAATGTTTGTGTCTATGCGCTATGCTTATGTTCACGTTTTGCATTGTGAATGGGCCTTAAAGGCTACATGCGACCTATCTTGTACGAATGAGTGGTTGCTTAATTGTCACTCATTTGAAAATAAGGACCCTTTATGAATCGGAATATCTTACTTAAGGAACATTTACTATAAAAAACGACTATGAATTCGGCCCAAAGGCTCCTTTGGACATACTTTCTCGTACTATTTGTAACATACGTAATTCTAGATACCTTGGCACTATATAATTCTAGTTAAATCCACAAATATTTGATCGGATTGGGAACTTGAATGGAGACTAGAGTTGCCATACTTCCATTATGGAAAAAAAGGATATTTCTTATTTTTTTAAAAAGGGACACTTCAAATAAAACGTTTTAATAATCTATTTTCATTCTTAAAGACAGAATACTTTCTACCGATAAAATAAATACTTCAATCATTCTCATCACTTTGACAATCACACAAAAGGCGTACTTCTTTATCATCTAATTTTATCATCCAATTTTATAGCAAAACTATTTGGTGGATAATGAAATCTCCCTCAACAATTACGTATTTGCCGGTGTAGAACACGCACCTCTATTTTCAAGAAGGATTTCATTCCTTAATGTTAAATTGTATACTTAATTTTTATTTTTATGAAAGAAAAGGGACTTGTGACATGTGAAAAGCAGTTATCTTTTCTTCATATTCCGCCGGGAGTCTTTATACATATTTTTCTAGTATGCACGGAAAGACTGTCTTTTCATAAATCTACACCATGTCGTCGACCACGGTAAAACTTTGCTTCGCTTTGAACCTTGTAATAAACGCTTTGAATTTTAAAGTATATATTTAAACAAGGCTTTTCTTTTTTGGCATCCTGGTCGAAATATAAACACCACAGAGCACAGACTATTAGCACCATAGATCACACAATATTACCAGCACCATCATACAATATGTTGTATCAGCTGATTGCAACATTGTCGCATTTCATGAAGAAAAGGATGTATGTGGATATAGTTGATGTATGGATTTTGGACGGTTGTTGGGCGAGATAGATGAAGTTAAATGTCATTTATTTATACAATGAAATGTTATGATGTCGGGGACCCGAAATAGTAGAACAATAGTTGAATCCAATTAGGACCCCCTTTCCAATAAAAAAGGACATTTCGTCCTTTCTTGTAAAATCCACCCGGACAGTTATTCTTAGTTCAAAAAGATTACGTATGGTAACCCCCAGCAGAGACGCCGCGATTAATCCGTATCCCTCCAACGCACCCGACGCATAAAAATGCTAAAGCTACCACAGCACGAACCTTCTCGCATCAACAAGTTACGTAAATTATAATACTGCAATTTCTGTCCCTATTAGCTCACCTGAGCCACCACTTGTTTAACGCATTAGTGCATGTTATCCGATAAATCGGATGCTACAAAAAGTGGCAACTATGCCAGTGTTTGAGGACTTATCTTTTCGTGTTCCACGAATCGACGCTCGCATTGTTAGACAATCAACATTTAAAATCGTTTGCTGCAACATTCAGACATTCATTTAGAGCAATTAGAGTGGAAAACGACCTGATGTAGCCGTGTTGTTTCACGTTGCGAGTAAGTTATTATTTGATTATTAATCCTAACACTGGTCGATACGAGAAAATACTGCTTCTACCTACTTGCCAATCAAACTGTGACTCATCTATCGTAGGAGGCGGTATACATCGATCGTTATGTCAATGTCCAATAAACAGTGTATGGACTATAACATAACCTCTGATTTTAACATACGTTTTCATGTATTTTCATCATTTGGCGCATTTTGGAACTCTGTTGGACATAATTTCACTCTTAGAATAGTCCTATTAAATACCACACGTGCTTTGGAAATTCTCAGATAAATCCCCTCCTCGCTTCGCAAGTCGGGAATTTATCGACAATTTCCAAAGCGCTCGTGGTATTACCTATGATAACTGTGTTACATCCATCAAGTCCATAAGACACTTCTGTGACACAAGGATTCTGTGCCACGGTACCATTCAGGAAGCGAGGATAGAGAATTGCCCTTTTACCACAAAGAGCGAAATGCAAAAAATGAAAACGGGTTCAAGTGATTTTCGATATTCTGATACTTTCTGTGCGCTCGAAAGACAATGTGGTAAACACTGAAAGACATCAAGAATCGCAAAAACCAGGAACCTGTAGTAGATGAAAAACGAAGCAAAACACTTATTGCAGAAACTCAAGTTACAATAAAGGCACGGGCGGGGTAGATCTCGTGAATCAAATGGAGACTTCATATACAACGAATGAATCTAAAAAATGGTAGTGGGCAATTTTTTCTTATTTACTTAATGTGTCTGCTATCAATGCTTGGCTGCTAATGCGAAGAACAAAGCCAAACAATGAAAAAGCACAAAATTTGTTAAAATTCTACCGTTCGACAGTTAACCGCCGAAGAAGATGGACGCGCCTCCTGCTTCACTTCGTGCTCCGCCCTGGTCACCATCTTGTGTTACGTGCTATGTGCATCGTCTAGAATTATAGTTAGTGTGATTTTGTGTTGTATTGTTTCATAGCGAGTTATGTTGTGCGGCCTTTTAACTTTTATTTATCACCGAATTTTTGTTTTTGGATGGTTCTATTTTAACTGTGATTTTACTAGCGGAACATGGAGACTTTTTCTCGTGTTGAAACTGTTGTGATTCGGAGATAACGTTCGGTGTTTAATTTGTTCTGAGTATTCATTTTATGTTAGTTTGCTGCGGGCTTATTAGTGTTTCTTGATTTTGTATATTTAAACTCAGAGGCTTTTAAACCGTTTTAAGTGTAACAAGTCTTCACGCTTGAGTGGAAAATCCTTTCTGGAATTTTAACCTCACTTCTGTCGGTTGTGAATTGGAATCATGACTGACTGTGGAATTTGTGGAAAATCTGGCAACGGAAAGGATGTAGATAAATGTTATGATTGTGATAGCTGTAAGAGGCTCTTGCATCCTTCCTGCCTGAGTCTCACAGCATCGGAAGTGAAGTGTCAACTTAAGCAAAAACGTTACATTATTGTTTAGACTGCCTGCAAAGTTCTTCCCAAGGTGCTTGACAAATTATCTGGTCTGACTAATGTCTCAAATTTGGAAATCACTTTCCATTGTTCGAGAATACTGACAGTATGTCAGGTTTTGGTAGTATCGCAAGTGAGGTATTAGATCGAATTGAGCGAAAATCTAATGTTATCATGTATAATGTTCCTGAATCTGAAAAATTTTTCTGCAAGAGACTCGGCTGCAAATGAGAGAGAAATTATTGCGTATTTGTCTGATATATCGAATTTTGATATTAACTCTGTGAAGATATTGTTCGGTTAGGCAAAAAGACAGATGAAAAAACATGTCCAACGAATTTTGAAATTGAGCAAATATTGTAAAGATCCTGTTAAAATAAAAAATGATCTCATGTTATGAGAGAGCATTCTGATTTGCGTAACAAATTAGCTAAAAATTAATAGAGATACGGTATCTAAGTCTATAAAGTATTAGTCAGGCGACTTTTAATGTCTCCCAGCGCGGGTGCGGGGAGAAAAGGCTATTGCTTACGTCACATCAGACGCGAGTTGTCAACTGTAACATTATTAATCAGCGCCTCTATCACCTAATATAACAGGCATTATAGACTATAAATTATAACGAATCGAGTACTTAATACCAACCACAGGTGAAAATAATTAGTGAGTGGTAAAACTACTTATTAATGAGATGTTATTAAGGTACGTACTAATTGTCCTTATCTGCTAAATAATTGGAATCATCGCTGGGATTCTCTTCTCGGTTACATTTATTATGATGTCATCCACTGCGATTTCCATTATCCCGACTTTTTACAATATTCTTCTAGTTTCTTTACGTTGTATAAAAAAGCGAAAAACACAATACAATAAGGAACAGCGAAAACGCGAGATTCATTGGGAATCAACAGTAGGTAGCCCTGATAATTTTGTCGTTCCGTTCCGTGTGAGACCAAGGTTTTGACCAGACCGTGCCGAGTCGTGCTGGTTGAGCTCTAGGGAGATCAGACGTCAAGGACAGTCGCGCGACTAGTATGTAAATGGACGTCCGATGATTGCTTACATCCCGATTGATATCATGGATGAGGAAACCAATAAAAAAATGCGTAAATCCTGCAGCTCAAACTTTTTTTACCAAAACGTGAGATTTACGTACAAAGATTTAAAATGTCGAATCCTTTATTTATATATTTTATTACGATTTAGTCATTTTGACAGAAACCAGGCTGTGTCCTGAGATATTGACCGCTGAATTTAAGTTGGATAATTGTGTTATTTATAGAAGAGACAGAAATATTGAAAATAGCGAATTTAGCAGAAGAGGAGTTTTTACTGCAAATAAAGAACATTATCAAAGTATTTTGTTGCAATCATCAGTAGATATTGAACACATTTTTGTTAATTTATTCAGTAAAAATATTGACATAATTATTTGTGCATTTTATTTCCACCCAACAAACTCAGGTTGATACAATTCAGTCACATTGTCAAACTTCGGAAGAATTAGATTTACACTATCCAAATTCTGATTGTTTTATTTCCGACGATTTCAATTTTCCAAAAACATTATGGGATAACACCAAATTCTCATGTACACTGGTACCATTAGTGGTAATTGGTGGCACACCTGTATTGGTAATCACCAAAATGGTGATTACCTAGATCTAGTTTTCTCTAATACAAACGAATATATTGTTTTTAATGCGCCGGAATCAAGACAACCTATAGATGTATTTCATCCACTGTTATATTTTGAGCTTTCAATTGTTAAGTCTACTATTAAAGATTACCTAGGCGAATGCTTCAATGACTTCAGCTGACTACATAGGTTTATCTTTTTGTTTTAGCTTATGTTTATCATACAATTACTGAGAACGATTTATCTACAACTGAAAGTGTTACCTTTTTCATTATTTATATTATGGTCTTGATCTTTTTGTATAAAAAAAAAATAAAAAAAAATTTAAAAAAAAAGTAGAATATCCAATTAACCAGCTTGTGTATCAATGCAAATAAATTTCTATAACTCAGAAAGGAAAATGACTATTTTCAAATATTGCTAATCTTGCGATTTTTAAAATTTATTTTTATTTATGTTAAACTTTTACTCATCTTTCAACTATTTATAGTTAAAATGACGGGAAGGGATTCTGGTACTCAAGAAAACGTGTGCAGATAATCTTTTCGCCCATATGTCACATACAGTTTTTACTGTTTTTTTTACTGAATAAATCTAAATCTAATCCTCCTTGGTATTCGGTGAAATTGAAAGGCACATCGATTTGCAAACAAATTGCTCATTATTATAATAAGAAATTGAATTCAAATACATATTATTATCAGTTAGTTTTCTTGAGACCTAAATGCAAAAATCTTACCATGCGAGATTTCGGAATATACAAGGATAATTTACAACAATTTATATCAAGTCCAAAACACTCTCTGACCGGAAATTATGTGTAATGATCAATCAATTGTAAATGCATTTGCAACTTATTTTGTTCTATCGACATCTATGTTCCATCAAATATTGATAAAAATGTTGAATTACCAGATCAAAGTTCTTTCAATTTAAATAATGTTGACATCTCAATTACTGATATCTACGGAAAAATTGAGAGTAGATATTGATAAAGGTCCCGGCCCGAGTATTCGTGCATTTCTTTGAAAAACTGTAAATTTATTAAGTCACAGTTACTACAATGTTGATTTGAGAAATTGCTGAATGAAGTATTTCTTCCAATGCAATGGTAATCCCTATTTGTAAGTCAGGTGACAGAACTTATATTTCAAATTACAAACCAATCTCTATGATTAGTACTACTCCAAAATTATTAGAATCCATCATTTCCAATAAAATAAGAAATCTTATTGTACCTTTTTTATCTGATAGACAATTTGGATTTATAGAAGGTAGATCAATAGAGAATAATCTAGTCTACTATATTGGTTTCATTTTGAATTCCTTCAGTAAGAAATGCCAAGTGGACAGAAATTACTCTAATTTTAGCAAAGCATTTAATTCTGTCAACCACCATCTGCTTTTACAGAAACTGAAATGTTTTGGCATTACTGACTCCCTTTTGCAATAGTTTATTTACTATTTGACAAATAGGACACAATTTATGAAATACAGAAAAGTAGAATCAGAAGAAATTACTTTTTTTTTCCTGAAGTCCTTCGTGGGTCTCATCTAGGTCCCTTACTTTTCATCATCTGTATTGATGAAATTAAATTTGTTTTGAAAGATGTTGAATACCTTTTATTTGCCGATGATTGCAAAATTTTCAAGATAATTGAAATGCCAGATGGTTACCTATGTCTTCAAGTTGCATTACATTATTTTTCGAAATGGTGTATTGACAATCAACTTGACATCCTTCCAAATGCAAATATGTATTTTTCTCACTTGAGAACACCTATTGAATATGCATACGAAATTGAACGAGTTTCAATCCCTAAAGTATCTTCTGTAACAGACTAGGGGGGTAATATTTGACTCCAAACTGAAGTTTAAAGGACATATTTATGAAACTGATTATTCAGAAAGCCAACCAAATCTTAGGATTTGTGAGGAGAACATCCTTGGGCTTACACTTAACAAACATTCTGAAATCGTGTATTTGCCTCAACTAGGAAGTCTGCACATGTCATCATTGATAGTACAAGGAGCAAGACTACAATGCAACTTCCTGATCCATTTATGGATCATGATTACAGTTTAATAGCGAATCAACTGAAAATAGATCCCTGAGAAACTTCAGAGATTCTAATTTTCTTATTTAACTGATTACAAACAATCTGCATTGTGCATTACTTTTGAAATGGGTTAATTTTGAAGTTCCACCTGTCAAGGAGATCAATTATATATGAAATAATATATTCTAATTTTTCATATTTGGCAAACAGTCGAATGTCACAAATGAGCCACTTATGTCACTAGTTGAAAATTGATATATTATGTGAATCCAATTCTCGAATACAAAATTCTTTGAAGAATTTATTTTTAGAATATCAATAACATTGTTATTTGGTTTCTAAATATTATTTTTGTAACTGAAATCTCTACTATTGTAATGCATATCCTCATTATGAATTTGTGTATTTGTAACGTATTAATGTATATATCACCTCACTAGTCAATGTAATATAATTGTATACAAGGACTGTATGTAATAAAAAAGAACAAAATCCCATAGAGATGTTTACCTCACCTTGTTGAGAAACAGTCGCACACCATCGCACCATGGAAAACAAACACCAAGTCCCAACTTAGATGTTAGATATCATGGCCAAAACCACTGGATTTTTCCAGTTTCAACAGAAAAAATGTAGGCATTGCACACGAAAAGCCAAATTTCTGGGTGAAAAATTTAATGTAGGGCTACGTCCTATATGTTTCAAGATTACCATTCTTTCTAAAAATGTTATTTTCACAAATCAATAATATTTTACTCAGTAAAAAATAAAATATTATTTCTTACTATATTTTATTTAAATCTCCTACTATTTCATCCCACGTTTGCAAAATACTGAAGAACGTATAACTGCTATTGCATGTGATCTGATTTTTCAGATGTCCTATACTCATCAAACAGCTACCAATAAAAATATTTCATTGCAGGCAACTCGTATTTTATTGATATACTAGTAAGAAAATATTGAAAAATTGCAGGTAACTTCATGTACTAATGGGTTAAAGCGAATAAAGTGGATAGGCCATATGCAAACAATGCATAGCAATAGGCTCCCAAAGAAAATTATGGAATGGGCAGATAAACGAAAGAAAGCAAGACCATGAACTAGGAGGATAGATGATGTGTGCCAGGTTCTTTGAGTGCTTAATGAAAGAAAGTGGAGAGTAATAGACAGGAAAAATGGAACGATATAGTCCTGAAAGCCAAGACCCACAAAAGGTTGGAATGCTAATGGAGAAAGAAGAAGAAGATGCCACTTGTAAAACTCATTACCCATCGTACCACATCAGCAGGGTGACCAGTGACCTGGCTTTTGGGGATTCAAGGCTTTTTTCCCCGGTTTTCCAGGTTCTATTTGGCACACTCAACACAATTTTTCTGTTTATTACTTAAATATACTATGTTTATTCACACACTTTTTTCCACAACAGAGTACTCGAGTGTAGAATTTTGTACAAAAACTAGATTAAAAAAAACTTGGATTACTATTATTATTATTTTTAATTTTTTAGGAAGCATATGTTACTAATTAATATTCATTTTCAGCCAGAAAGTCAATCTCAGAGCTGATGCCATTGCAGTTTGAAGTAGGTACCTATTCCTTGGAATTCCCTCGGTTTGGGAAAATGTCGGTCCTACCTTGAGTAAGTTTTCAACACGCAAGTAGGAATATTTTTTCATAATATATCCTGCTGTCGGTACAAGGCCTACTAATTAGTTCTCACAAATTTAGAGAATAACAGTAGATTACATGCCATACCTGAAAAGAATGCTTAATAACACTGGACGATTTTCATTTTTAATAATACTTGTGAACTTTCGGAATGAATAAATCTTCATATTTGCTTGAAACATCCTAGATATCTTAATTTTGGGAATTTTGAAGATTACAAAATCGATTTTGCAATACAACAATTTTTAAAAGTTTTTCAGTAATAGTATTTAGAATCATAATAGTTTCCACACTAATTTAAATTCCATTACAAGATTTCCAGATATTTTTTTTTCAAAACAGAGATTTGTTTTTACAATTAACAAGATTCAATGGATAGATAATATTTAATGATCTAATTTTTATCTCTGTTTTAATTATGTTTGAAATATTAAAGTGTATGTTTTCGAACTTCCTGACTAGTCTTTTATAATATTAAAATAGAACTGTATTCAATGATTTAATAAATCCACAGATATCAGTTCTAGTTGTGATCTCTAATTAATACAATGAGTATGATAACAATGACTGAGAATAGTCACTAAAAAAAACAGACGTTAGTCTGGTTTTTAGGGATAAATTTAGGAAGTCTTGGGACACTATTCCATATAATTATGGATGTTTATAAAAGTCTCCTGCAAATTCAACTTAACACCTCTCAACTTTAAAAGAAATTTAAAATAGTCTAATGACGAGTATTGTTGTCCAAAAATAGCAAGTAGGGGAAAATGTAAGTTATTATAGTATTTACATGAGGAAAATAAATATTGAATTTGTATTTTCTAAAAAGATAATTTTTTAAGAAAACAGTTTTATAACTACATTTATTCAAACTTTCCTCAACAATACCAATGATAACAGTGTCCCAAAATTTAAGTGTTATTAAAATCACACAATGTAATTAAATTTTCATACAAGAGGGGACTTGCTTTAATCACTTTTTTCTGAAACCGAGTCATTGGAACTAGGATGATCTTGGATTTGGAACATACCCAATAACCTGCATTTTTTAAACTTTCTGAAAAGTATTTTCTATTTTTATTTTTAATAAAATTGAAGTCAAGTCAATAAGATTGAAGTTCAAAACTTGGTTGTATGGCAATTTTCTAAAAGTTACAGAAAACAACTATACAAAACATATTGTTGCCTCTCAGCATGAAGTTGTGCCGTCTTGAATATACAATATAATAATTTCTCAATATAAACAAAATAAATTCTAAGTAATTTATGAAATTGATTGTAGTGTTCTGAATGAATAAAATAGGTCCTTCTACTCATGTGCTTTCGAGAGCACCTTTTTTTCGCAAAGGCGCTGCCAATGCCAATTATATACTCCCCTACCCTCCAAGCCTATTCGCTTGTCCTGTCTTTCTTCTGGACTAGAGGTTCCAGCTCTGTTGACTGTTTTTCGTTCCTAGCTTAATTTTTGAAAAATTAATATACTTACAACAATATATATAAAAAATAACATTAATAATTCAATTTTTGTAAAAAAAAAAGTGAGAATAGTGAGTTTTCAGACAAAAAGTGAGGAAAGCAAGGGTAGAATGAAAATAGTCTACAAAAGTGAGTCACTGAGAGGCCTGCAACTTACTGGTCCCTTGCAGAGGTGAATGCTTTGATAAAATTCAGATCATGGCAGCTCCGTAAGTGGCATACATATCTGAATGAGAAGGGAGAAGCCAAGTCTTGTTTGTCTAAGTTTACTGCATGTCTCACTGTCCAATATTTGATAAAGTAAATTAGAGAATGCCACAACAAATCTTGTTTGAGAAATAATCAATTTAATCAGGTACTCTCTGAAACGACTGATCTTTAAAAGGTTTCAAAGCAATCTTGGGGATAAATCATCTAAGAATTTCTCCATGGGAAAGGGTGGTCCAAGAGTATTCCTTTTGTCCAATTGGGAACAGTCTGGTTCCTCCATCATAAATCCCCTACAATTATGAGAATTTATATACTTAATGAAAGAATTAGCAGAATCAGAAAGGTCAGATGCTGGTTCCAATGCCAATATTTTTTCATTAAAAAGACAACTTTCGACTTTTTCTCACATCCTTCTTTGCAATTTCATGTGGATACAGTGAATACTCTAATTTAAATACAACTTCATTTTCAGCAAGCAACAGAAATGATCTCAAAGTACAATTTATCATTCTTGGGCAACATTGATGGAGAAAAAGAAAAATTAAAAAAAATCAGTGTGTTTTTCACATCTAATTTTATACAGAAAAAGGATGAATTCTAAACTGAATAGATTATGCTGTAAACAGGTTTTCTTTGTAACGCCGCAGGTGACTTCCATTTAATGAAATTGTTGATACAATCGTATAAGAGTGTTGTGATCCAAATCAAGTCTAAGATTTTTTTAAATGCAGAACAATTTCTTATTGGCAAAAAACCTGAGTTCTAGAAGCTCAGTAAACACTTCAAAGATAATGTTAATAAAGAAAGGGAAGTGTTACAAAAAGATTTTAAATACCTTGAAAATTAATGAAAGAGTGTCAGTAAGGCAGCGGTAGCAACATGTCCAAACTGTGGTTGATATTAGTCAGAAAAGTTTGCAAATTAGGATCATTGTTTCAGAGTTTGACTTCTACTAGCCATTCATATATTACCTTCAAAGGCAGAAAGGGTACTTTCAAGTCTGAGAAAATTGAAAACTACCCGAGAGTAACAATGACTGAAATGTGGTCACACCATTTTGTAATTCTGATGCTCTTTGCAAGGAGATCAACATGTTGGATATGGACGCTCATGACATCTGAACTAGGGCAAAGATTTGTAAGACAACTTTCCATGTTAATATAAATTGAAATTCATCAACCAGCCTAAAAGCTATTTTACTAACATAGCTCTGAAATTGTCTATTTTGTTAAGAAAACTAATACTTGTTACGAATACAATGATTATAAAATAATTGAAATAAAAGAAAAATATTTTCATAGTCATTTTTTTGGATATTTCCTTTAACAAGATAGTGAGAATAACAGCAAGGGCATTTTCCTTGATCCACTCAACAGAGAATAAATTCAGTCCCATCCGAACAACTGTAGAAGCACAGTGGGCTAACCCACAGGAATATGGGGCCATTCACAATGCCTGTTTTAAGAATTAATTATGGGCACATATTCTTTCATTCATGAATGACTCTCTCATGATTCATTCATGAAACGACAACAACTACTTTTTAACCATACAATATTTATCTTAATGGGGATATAAACACTAATTGCGACAAAACAGGTGTGAACATATGAAGGAATTGCAGGAGCGTGTATCCAAAAATGCTAATAAAGGAAACTATACAGTGTGAAGCATACAATTAAATCTCTTTCATCCCAAATGGCAAGAGTTTTTTGGTGCTTAAAAGAATGAAACTAACAGAGACATGATATCAGAATTGAACAGGCATGATTTCTGTCACTTCATTAAGGAGATGGAAGAAATAAAAATTAAAAAGCCATTTAGTTAAAAATTGTATATAAAATCTCAGACTCATCAACAAGAGATACACAATGGAAAATTTCTAAAAATGTGGAAACCAACTTTCTTTATAATTCTAAAATAGTATAAATTTGTTTAAAGCACATATTGTTATCACTACCTTGAGAAATGTGTAATTATTTGCATCAAAACACACAACTAGAAATTTCAAATCCAATTTTCCAAAATCTTTGTCATCTAATGTAATTAGTTTTCTCAGATTATAAGATAAAATTAAAGCTTCCAGGTAAAATAAAACTTAGTTCTGGGATTTCATACTTTGTACATCTTGAGAGACTTTGTGTATACATGCTATTTCAAAAAAACAGAAATTAGAGTTCAGAAATAGGATGCTGTACTGTAAAAAGAAGAAGAACGCTAAGAACAATGAAAATATAAATTTCTGAATAGGCTCAACAGCATGATACAAATAAATTAATACCACATTGTAGGAAGACATATATTACACCAAAAATTAAGTACGGAAGAACAGAATATGTATAAAATCATATGCTGAATAAAATTCACTCACATGTACTCAAATCTGAGTTTCATTTCATCCACACAGTGATGTGTTAGTGTTATTCACAATATTTACATCTGTTAAGTCAAGAACTTTGAAGGGTTATTTTGAATGTCCTTTTTCACTGTTTGACATTGAACTGATACACTTTTGTCTCCATTTTTCATTTCCTTTTCCATCCTTCTGCATTTCCTCTTGCTAACACCAAGTTTTATCAATATCAATAAAACGTAATTTACTAATCAGTCACTAAAACTCAAAAGCATGTTGCAACAGAACAATGAAAGGTTATACTGGTTTTGCTTACACGATTTACTTTCGCCAGCAGATAATCGAAGGTCACAGAAAAGTATTCGGGGTTTTGTTGACAGGACAATGTGACCTCTTTCTCCCCGACATGGTGCAAATGAAGTATCTGAAAATATTCATTGGATTTACTTAATACATTGAATTTGAAGGATATGTCTACATTCTTAAATGTGCTAAACAATAAACTCATATAATTCATGTAAGTCATCAGATAAAACACAATACTCACCAGTATTAGATGTAGAAAGTTCTTCAGCACTTATTGAATTACTGTCAGGATATGCTACTTTACTATTTGTAGAACACTGACAGTGAATTTGAACACTTGCCCATGCCAAACTCTCCAAAACATCACTGTAAAAGAAAATGTGTGGAGTAAAAAATGTCACTAATCATGAAAACACTTGTTCTATGATATAGGGTGACTGACCTGTTACTTTGGGATTTCTTGTGTTGGGGTACAGGTGGATTTGAAAAAGTAATGTAACATTCCACACATTCTCCAGTCAAATACACCGGGCCTCGAATTAATTTTGCACTAACATCAATCATGATCTTGTATGTATATAGATACACTTGCGACACTTTGCACTACAAGAAAACAGAAATACATATGTGTGACGTGTGACGTTTCCAATTATATCAACTTCCCCTAATATTAAATTAGACACATCAACTCAAATAATCGATTAGGATATATGTACCTTGCACTCATTACATTCCTAGGAAAGGCCACAGTTATAAAAGAAAATAATGTGACATCGTTGACAGAACAGTTCCACTTAACCTCCACAATTTAACGAATATGATATTTGTAAGCTCCCGCAACTGCTGTCGACAGCAAGAGTAAATAAACTACTTGCCGAAACATAACACACCAAATATACTCGTTACCATAACCCCTACAAATTTCTAATTGGGGCTGCATGAGCAGCAAGTAGGCTTAGCTGTTTCGCCCGCCTCGCCCCACTCCCACTCATCCCATATACTCCTTATTCTCTCCGTCCCTAGTGCTCCCTTTGCACGCACATGCGCTTGCGATCGCGGAACTCTGATGTGGTCAGAGAGATGTGACCACCAGGCCGAGACCAGAGAGTACAAATATACGTACTACAGTTTGTATAACGTGGCACATCAAAGCCTGTCTTCACGATATCTCACGGCATTTCACATCTTTCTCAGTCGTGCCGCTAGAAGTCGCATGATCGCGACCGTATCAACAAGTAGCGGCATCTAGCGGCACGACCGAGAAATACGCGAAATGCCGAAAGATTGACTGGCCCTGAGAGATATGGACGAGGCTGGGCTGATGCATGGATGAATAGAGCATGGTGTTAATCTATGGCTGAAGTCTCAGGACTGTCTCTCGGTTCTTACATCTTCGCATTGCTGGACACATTTGTCTAAGTGATACGTAAACGTCTTAAAAATACAAGTTACGTCTCTTCTTATTAACGCTCTCGACCACAATTTTTCAGAAATTAACATTACAAATGAATTGGCCATTTTATAGCGTTCCGGTTGTAATGCAGAAATTTGTCACCACCAGATACTACGTTATGTTATTCACATTAAACAAGACATTATCAAGATCATTGCCATACTTATAACAGCGCTAGCTATTAGACGTATTGCACGCAAAACAATGCATCCAATATTGATAAAAAAAGAATTACGAAGAAAATTAGAACGACGACTTGCAATCCCGGCAAAATTTAAATCACTTCCAGAACACATTAAATTATTCGTGTGTCTTTCTTGAAAATATAATTATTTTACACCTTTTTCAATTCATTTTTCTCAAATAAAATTCATGATGTAATTCTCATCTAAACTGCAAGCACACTATGTAAACAATAACGATGCATTTATTAATAAGAAATTTAATGTCAATGAACAACCTAAGTCGCACGGTGGAATAAAATCATTTTACTGTCAACAAAAAAGCCCTTTGCAATAGTTTTAAGAATAGCGGCGTATACTCCAATATACTAATAATTTAAAAAACCTATAATAGGACTATACTGTAATAAATAAGTAACCAATATATCGAGAATGATATATCATTATGAATGTGTTATTCACAGAGGCGCACCCAACATTTTTCTGGAGGACGGGGGAGGGAGGGTGTTATAAGTATATTATCCAATTGACCTTTCCTTATTTTTTTTATTTACGGTGAATATAGATTGTATTTTTATTTGTTGATATTCAGTTAACATTTATAATGTAAATAATCGACAGATTGCATGACTTTCGCTAAAACAAAAAATGAATAAAATATAAAGTTATTAACGAGTATATTGACTTTTGCTGAGCCATGGTGAAAATAACCATAGTGTTATTTTCACCATGATGGGGGCTAAGCCCCATGAGCTCCCATCCCATAGAGTAGAGATCTCTCCTCTATTTCCCATCCCCCTCTCCTTGGGTACGCTTCTGGTTACTCATATCATGTCCTCTTTGCATCATTTCATGCGTCCTCGAGATTACACAGGAAAGTTTGAGCAACTAAAGCAAGATAGAAACTTGGGGTTTTATTGCATATCATTACTTATTGTTTAAGGATTTACTGATAAAAAAGATTTCTCGAATATAATGTGTCTATATGTAATTTAAAAAAAATTAACTTGTAGTTTTCGCGGCGCGCAATTCGGTTTTCAGTTTGATCTCTGCTTCTGAACATACGTTCAGAAGCAGACGTGTAGCTTCACTACCTTTTCACGTTTTCTTGAGCTGTGGGGAGTGTACGTAATCGTTCTCCATTTGTCGCTGTATTAAGTCGATTCCTTCACGTATAAGACTACAAAAAAGTCAAAATCTATAGGTGATTAGCCTTTGCAATTTATTTTTCGGAGCGCATGTCTCATACCAATTCTTGCCAAAAAACAAAACAAATTGCACGTCCACCCATAGTACGTCACGCAGTTTTCAATTTTTTTTTTATTTTTTATTTTTTTTTTTATTACTACACTTCATGTTTCACCAAAAACTCCTTACTCAGTTGGCAGAGGTTTGCAAGATGCCAGTACGGACGGGCTGATCGCATGTACGTGCGATTTCTAGGAACATGGTGAACTTAATCTCCACATGATGTTGGATTCCAGGTCGCAGTGTATCTAAACAACAATAATCCTCTAGGAGGCCACGAAGCTGTTTTAGGGAGACCGTGGAGGGACAACCAGGTGAAATCAGGGCGGAGGTTCTCTTGCGCATCGTCTCCGACTTCAGCCAATTACTTTCAGGCATCATTTTGCGTCACAATTTTAGCGGGAATTTTAAATACAGCCAGGTACCAAAATCACATTGTTACACTTTTAAATATTGCATCTAGTACACCTTTATCGTGTTATGTTTGGTTGGTTATAGGAAACATTTCTTTCACATATTACATCTTTTACACCTTCATCGAGTTATTTTTGGTTGGTTACCGTTGAAAATTGTGACTTTCGGCCACTTTCAAAATGTTTCGCAAACACTCCTCTCACCGAGAGAGATGGCTCAGGACATCAACTGATGTCACAGCAGTCAGACTGGAAAGTCCTACGTTCGAGTCCAGACGGTGGCAGGATTTTTGACACTTGCTTGTCAGCTAGGTCGAATCCAGACGCTGCCTGGAGGAGAATTTTAGCGGTCAGCTGCTCTGATCGGTAGTTTTCCGTTGTTTCTCCGATCAATACCAGGCGAATGCCGGAGAAGTACCCTAACAAATGAGCCATGGACCGCACGCGATCTTTCCTACCTCTGACTCGTTCTATCCTCATAGACCACACATGCTTGGAGCTTGTTCCGGGTGCTGGGGCGTTGCTCAGCTGGTGGGAGATACCTTGTTAGGGAAAACCTCGCTAGCCGACGTCATCCAGCGGGGGAAGACCACCGCCACCTCGCGAACAAAAAGCTTGCTAGAATAATGACCTTAGTAGTTGACGCGCCCGGAATCACTACCAATAAATCATTCTCGCTCTCCATGCAAATGCGTCAGGTCTTGCTTTGCAAATTAAGTGATCGTGCTGTGGTTATGTGGTTCGTGACACAAACTGGTGCGGCTCAGAACGAACAAAAATCGGTGTACCTAATGATGTATCGGTGAACCGGAATAACTCACCCACATCTTTCCACCATGAGTGAAATTTTGTGCTATTTGCGATAGTTATCACTTCGAGCAAGGTATCGAATTTAGAATTTAGGAGAGGGGCTGATTGAGAGGGGAAAGGGGGAGGGAGAGGGAAAGGGAGAGGAGGAGAAACTGAAATACTGGTATACTATTTGCTAGTATAGGAAACGTTTTGTGAGGCAGTGGAAGCCAATAAATTGTGTTTAAACGGACCATTTTCATTCAAATCAAGACATGTCAAATTTGAAATTTGAACATAATTTTCATAGCATTTTCTTTCATAACATGGCATATCCCTTGGCTACTGGTGAAGTTCTATTCTTAATTCATTTCAAATGTGACATGTCTCTAATCACACTGATTTATTCTGTTATTTGGAACAATTAAGGAGCTTTTTATTTGGTATTTGTATTAAAAGATGTGCATTGCAAAATATGAGGTTTCAGAAATCACCCTGATTCCCAGGCTTGGGAATGCTATTCCTGAGGATTTATCATAGCTGGTCAAGAGAATCAATTCCCATTCATTTATCATTTAAAGAATTTTAGTGTAATCCCCTCTTCCAATACGTAAAGCAGTAATGGTTTATGTTCCTGGAATTTTCATTTCAATTGCATATTCTAGAAAAATTTCATTATTTCTTGAAAAATGACTTTCTCATAAGTACAAGAAATTGCATTGCATTAGTATCTGTGTAAAATAATTTTTATTTCAAAGTTCCCAAAGTTAAAATAGTGGTGCTGAAACAGCACTTCTTGTAAGTCTGTACTATCACGCAAATATATGAGAAAAGAACTCAGATTTTTCGAAAAACTATACATGACCTTATTTCGCAATATGGGAAGAGAATAAAAAAAAAAGAAGAAACTGATATATTAGAATCAAAATGGTAATAAAATCCATGATTATGACTTTAAATAGAATAGAGGGTAATGGAAGGCCTATTTGTAGTCTAGTCTGGCCTATTTGCGATTTTAAGCAATATTAATTTCTTGTATGTGAGAAAGTATCATTGCAATAGTGAGTACAATGAAAGATTAAAAATAGAATCTTCTAGAAGAACAATTTTTTGCGCTTCGATAGCTTATGTAACCCTGTTTCTAAATCAATAAAGGCAAGCAATTCATTTAGGTTTTAAAACAGTATTAATTTCAAAAACTAAATAATAAAGACATTTCTACATTATTGGTTATAAGCCTTTACCATTGTTAACAATTAACAAAACACACAAAGTCTTTCACATGTTGTTGTTTAGGTTTGAAGCTTGCCATCTTATGTGACAATCTCCTGCGCTTAAATGAGAGCATTGCCAACAGTGCTTTTCAATAAATAGCAGTTTGAATTAGGGGGGATGATAGCATCTTCTTCACTTGTATTGTCTTGTTCATTAGAATATTGCTACTGGCCTGGATAAAAGTTTTGCAGGACCGTACTCATTTCATTACGCTACTGAATATGGTAATACAATCACTACCAATGTAATGAAAGTTAATGATTTTAATTGATTCCAGAGTGAATGTTACAAACACTAGCAAGCTCCTAACAACCTTACAAACACTAGCAACCTTATTAGGAAGCTCAAAATTGAAACTTTAAAATATTTTCTATACAGGTTTTCTCTCAAATTAGTTTTAATAATATAATATTTCTCCACATACAGGAGCGGATTTATGCCTAGGTGAACTAGGCAGCTACCTAGGGGCCCACCCTCAGACGGGGGGGGGGGGGGGGGGGGGGAGATGACAATTATGTAATAGGGACCCCAATAAATTTTCAATCAAAAATGTTTTTAGTTCATAAATATGAAAGATATTTTTCAATTAATTTAATAGTAGAAATATATTTATTTAATTATATTTTGGCTACTGGATATTAATTATAAATAAATTAAAACTATAAAACAATTATATGACATATGTTATTTGTTCATGCCAGATGTTTGGGGACCTAGTAGTGAAGAGGGAGGGGCTCCAGTTTTTTTATTGCCTAAGAGCCCAAGGTCTTGATGTCCAGCCCTGTACATTCATCTCGATTATACTTTGAAAAGTGAACTGCAACTGCTGGTTCTCAATTTCATTGAATGTTGAAATGTCTAAATTGTTTTTAAATCTTGTTTCTACTTTTGTTTGTTGATTGTAAAATTTGTTTCAGTCCATTAATAATTCTTTTGGTAATTTTAATTTTTTTAAGTTAGAAATAGTTATAAGAGTAATCTTTCCCATTCTTCTTTCAAAATAGCAATATGTTTGACTATTTAATGAAGAAAATATATTAAAGCAAATTTTTATTCACTTTTTTTAAGATCCTAAAAATGTGAAATCATAAATTATACACCCAAATTTTATCCCAAAAGAAAGCTACTTCCGGAATATTGGTAGTCAATAAATAACATTTTCCATGTCACAATATATCGCTACTCCCGAAAAACATTACAGAAGTAGCACATATCTATGATTTTCCCATATCTTTCCCAGTAGGAAGTAAATGAACACATTCAGGATATTTACTATTATTTTAATCTTCAGTTATTTATTATGATGATTTTATTCAACATATGATATTGAAAAATAAAATCATGTTATTTAGTAAATTCTATACTGCATTTTCCCCCCTTTTTTTGCCCTAGAAAGATTTGTCAATCTATCATCAAAAAATTAATTTATAAAAGATAAAGATATCTAATACAAGTGAAGAGTTTTTTTTCCTTCTTTTTTTCCCTTTTTTCCCTCCTTTTTTCCCCTTTTTTTTCTTTTTTTTCCCTCCTTTTTTTCCCTTTTTTTCTTTTTTTTCCCTCCTTTTTTCCCTTTTTTTTCTTTTTTTTCCCCCTCACGACTAGGCCAACTTAGGACCACACGTTCATACATCCTGCATTTACCGTGGCTCAGTATCATATATCGCGGTAGCAGGTGCATGTATCTCCACTTGGGGGGGATCAGTATTTTTTACTGAATCCAATTTTTATCCCCCAGGGTTGTTAGCTCTGGGGGTATGAAAGATGAAATGATGATGATAATGAGGGGTGAAAGGACGACACACTCATACAAACACACACAAATACACCCATGCCCGAGGCGGGACTCGAACCTGCGATCTTCTGGTCCGAGACCACTCCGGCACTACTGCCTTAGCGATCTCGGCCATCTGATCGGCAAGTGAAGAGTTTATAACAATACACATAAAAAATGCAATTTATAAATCAAAAATTTCACTATGATTTTAACAAAATAGTAGTAAACATTTATTTAAAGAAGAAACTCAGAGTCTTGAATATGCTCTTTGAATTATAAATAGGTTTACAACAAGGAATGTTAGTCCAAAATTTAATATCATTTTCTTCCTCCATCTGCTCTTCTTGTTGTAGATACCTATAAAAAGGAAAGACCTTATCAACAAGATACATTTTTATCAGGCACATTGTTAACATTACAATGCACTGAATATGCAAGATTTAGTTCAATATTCAAATTATTATACTATAAAGAATAGCACAACAAACACACAAAATTGAAAATAATTATAAAACTACTGTCAATTGTTACTGTTTTTTTGAAGTTTTATTAAGTTTCAAATGTTAATTTTTCCTAAATGATTTCAATTATTTATTGGTTTACCTCACAAGAATCCTTTGAGCATCACTAGACAGTAACATTTCTTTTGCTGCAAACAGCCAGAATACGTGTTGATTTTTCCGGATATGCACAATGTCTCGATATGTCCAGTAAAATTTAAAGATCAATTCTTCAAACATGACCAGTTTTTCTGGAGCTTCAAATTCTGAGGTAAAATTACACATCAATAATGAAACAACCTGTTGACACATATCTGTCATCCATTTAATACATTAAACACAGTGAAATGAGAGGAATGGAGGGAGGGATATTTTCCTCATATCCTTTGAATGTAATTTACCAAATAAAATATTTGCTTTGATGTTTGAGGGAAAATGTATAACTTTTTTCTTTACATCTGTGAGTAAATTGATTTTGATTTCATTTTAAACAATGTGGACTTTTCAAACAATATGAAAACAACCAAAATCAGTATGAGGAAACACTCAAGTGTTTCCTCCTCTCATACAGCAACTGCCCATATCTCAGCAGTCCTTTTGTCCAAAAAAGAAATGAATCCCTACAGCCTGAGAGGAGCTCATCCCTTGAACTACCATCTAGAGATGTTTCTAACTGTAGCAATGCATCGCTGGGTTCTCTATGTGCATGTGAGTCACGTCACACTTCACTAAGATGTAATCTTAACACCGTGGGCTGGCGGAAGACCAGGCAAAGTGGCAAATCAAACTTAGATTGAATGTAAAATAGTATTTTATTGCACAGGAATAAGAGAGAAGAAAATGGTTACATCTAATTAGCAAGTGCAAATTTTGCCATACCTTTTTTTTTAACAGTAGTTACAAATGATGGCATGGCTGTAATATAAGCTACAACTAAATCAATTTGTTTCATTTGCTCAAGGTATTTTGATCTCAGTAGATCTATATTTCCCAGGTTTTGAATTTTTTCATTACTAATGTTGCCATCATTCTCATCAACATCCAAAGAAGATGTGAAATATGTATTAATATTAATGCCAACATCCTGAAGAATTTGAAAACCTAAAAGTTTTAAGATGAAGATTAGATGAAAATGACAAAAATTAAATAAAGAACTGAATAAATTAAGACAGTTTCTATGGAAATGAAAGATGTAAACCTTTTGCAGTGTTTTCAAATAAAGAAAGAACAGTCAGTTTTTCTTTTGGAAACATATCTGAAGGATATTCTGTCTTGCCCTCCTGAGTTACAAAGTAATTCTGAAATACCTACAACATAATTAAATAATATGTTAATTTAATTAATAAACATGTAATTAATTTACATAATAAACATGGAAACAAAGAATTTGACATGGCATTTTTTAAGTATTCACAATTAATCAATACTAATTCCATCCTGGCATCTGCTAGGGATTGCTGGTAATAAATATTATTAAAAAATTTATATTAGGAAGGCCTAAAGAAATTATTTTCTACAAACAGGTGAAAACAGTCCCAAATAATGAAACTAGTGGTGCTACAACAGCTCATACCTAACTGCATTATTTCTAACATTTACAATTTTTAAAAACTCACTGAGTTTGTGTATTGTGTACATTCACTTGTTTTATTGGTGGACACAATTTTAAAAATGTTTTCAAGTTTTTGGGAAAATATATTTTTTGTATATTGCATTACTTTCAAGAAGAAATTACGTGAAAAATACTCTTTTTTCAAAAACTTCTACACAACCATTTTTAAAATTTTAATTTTTTAGAACAATTTTTTTTAAAGACAAATCTCCCATCTTCAATATTGCACTTATGCAACAGATACAAATGGACATTTTGTCCTTGATGGATTTTTCAGTGTCAAGGACCCACAAATTATGGATTTTGACTACACAAGATGCTAGAGGAAGTACTTTACTACATGTTGGAACAAGATTCATCTAATTTTTCCAGTCCCGGCAATAAAGGTTTTCTGTTGAAACATCATTATTTTTTCCTGCAGCTTTCAATTCTTTCTCTATACTGTGTAACCAGAGAGCAAGAAAGTAAAACAAAATGCTAAATCAGCATATACTTTCTCAAATTATTTGCAATGGTTTGCCCATGCCAGGATTAGAAATCAAATTCTTAGGTTTAGCTAGTAAATCATGTAATCACTACACCAACTGCCTGATTCTGCATAAACTTCCTGGCACGTTTAAAAGAAAGTTGGTGACGGCAGCAGTGGTGGTGGTAGTGTTGGTGGTAATGGTGCCAGTGGCAGTGGTGCTGGTGGTGCTGGTGGTGGCAGTGGCAGTGATTGTGATGGTGCTGGTGGCAGTGGTGGTGGTGCTGGTGGCAGTGGGGGTGGGGAGGATGGTGGTGACAGCAGCAGTGGTAGTGCTGGTGGTAATGGTGCTGATGGTGCCAGTGGCGGTGATTGTGATGGTGCTGGTGGCGGTGGTATTTTTGGTGGTGGCAGTGGTGGTGGTGCTGGTGCTGGTGGCAGTGGGGGTGGGGAGGATGGTGGTGACAGCAGCAGTGGTGGTGCTGGTGGTGATGAAGATGATGATGAAATATTTACAAAGAAAAAATATTAACTGAACTGAAAAAATATTAAGTACTCTTTCCCATTTTATTCATTACATCGTTGCAACACATTAACATATTTCTTGACCTTTCTTGTGCATAGAAATAATCCTCCGTCTTAAATTAACTTTGTCTTTTTGTCTCATTACGTCACAGTCAATTAGTGCGTATTATTCCTTAACCAGAGTGTGTAAGTTAAACTCATTTTTCTCACTTTAGGATTATATAAAAAAGCCTTAAAACATTGTTTTGATTGGAAAAAGTTTGTTTTGTTTAAAAATTGTCATATCTAAAAGATCACTTCTTCAGAAAATTCCAGAACTTCTAATCATTTGTGGTCATTTTTATTTAAAATCAGTAGAAGCTAATTTTCTTTTCTTTTTTTTATTGTTTGGGATAATTTTCACCTCTTTGTAGAAAAGACTTGTTTTTAAAAATGTTTTCTTCTCAAAATGTGCTATTTATTATTTCATATTATATACTACCCTCTTCCTTACATGAAAACAACCATGTATCTTAACATTTGAAAAATGCACTTACGTTCATTCTCCAAGATTCTCTTTTTGTTAATGAGAATCCAATTCTTGACGGGATACACAGTAAGCATATACATTGCTGGTTCATTTTTATTTCAAACTTTTGTGTGCAATATTTACAATACATTCTGAAATTATAAAATAAAACAATAATAATAAACTACATTAATAAACAATTCAACTTGATTTTTTTTCATATTTAACTCCAATAAGCTAATTGTTTATTTGGGGCACCTCTTGAGAAAACATTTCAGAGGTATAAAAATTGACACTATTCCCTTATTTTATGATTAGATCATTATTATGTAACCTATTTTTAATGTCTGAACATGTATGTTCTATTGTTTTTCCTTTATGAAAAATATTTGAAGAGTCAGCAAGGAAAAAATATTTCTGCACATTGTGTCAGGAAGAGAGTATTATTTATACAAAGCAGGAGAAGGGCACAACACAAGATGGCACAACTCTAGTTGTAACTTGGCATTTAATCTGAAAGAAGAGAAAGTGATGTCCTTTCTTGCCAAAAAGGGATCTTTACTTAGTGACTTTTAAGCTAGGAAGTAGCCAATCAAGAGCCATACCTTTAATTCCATTTCAAGTTAATTTGGAAAGCAAAATTTTAGGGTGAATAAAATTCAACATTTTAGAAAGCTCCAGGTAGTGCAAATAGAATCGTGTGGCATATCAATACAGTTACATTATTCAAGCATAATTCATTAATTACTAAAAAATTGGAGCCATGACAATGAAAATGTTACACAGATTATACATACCTTCCACATTTTTCATTTGCACATACAGAAGTTTCATGTGCAATGTATCCGCAAACACAGCAGTTTATCTGTAAGGCAAATCATATTTTTCAGATTATGAAAATTTACAAATTTCTGTATGATTTTTGTAAAGGCTGAGTGGCCATCTTTTCCGGGGACAAATTTCCCTGACTTTTCCCATTTTTCTCACGCATTCCTTTATTTTAATCACACAAAATTTGTAAAGTATTTCATGGAATTTAAAGAAAATCGACAATGACAGTAGAAATGACATATAGTAGCAGCAAGCATTAAAACGTCCTATGGTTCAAAGGTACAAGTGATTGGGATGTCGTCGGTTAGATCCTCATAAGAAGCCGAGGTTTGCCTGATGTTTTTACCATTGGCAAGATGTGGAGCCTACTGGGATCAAAGACAAACTGACTGCTCTGCTTAGTTGTTTTCCATGATTCTACTATGCATTATAAAGTATTCTACTATGAGGATGGGGTATGTGCAATTGCTCCAAAGCAAAAACCAGAGGCATCCTAGAAAATGAGCCACAGACTGAGTGTAATATTTCCTTCCCTATACTATTCCCATTCCTATCCTTAGGGGTAAGCTATGGGTTGATTAGGCATCCTCATATGAATCATCTCAATGATCTAGGAAACCTCCAAGAGTCACAGGTAGTAAATGTCTGAAGCAGACTGTTGATCTAGAAAAGATGAATATTTATGAAAATCATTCTATTCCTCGATAGAAATCAATTTCCATAAAGGCACTTTCTTTCCATAAAGGCACTGTACTTTCTTACAAAATTATGTGAAAAGTACTCAAATTTTAGAAATTTTGTACATGACCCTATTTCAAAATCTATCTTTAAGCAAACGGGTTTCATTGAGGAGAAAAAATTTCTATCTTCATAATTGTAGTTGTTGGAAGCCCCCCAAAAAATTTTGAATTTTTACAATTTTTAAAAAATGAGAATTTTCAACAAAAATGAGACCTACACCATTCTCTTAAACATCCTTTACGCTATCCAACAACAAAATTTGATCAAAAATGATGAAGCCATTTTTTTATTTTAAAAATGTACCAGAGGCTTCATGTAAAGAACCCCCAAAATTAAAATATTGGTTTCAAATTCAAAGGGTCACCACCCAAATCACCCACATCGATTGGGGAATATTAATTTAGGAGGAAATTGGCCAAACAGTTTAGCTAGCGTCGCTAGCTAGCGTTGTTCATAGATGGATGGACAGACAGACATGTTTTGCCATCATTCAATTTTTTGGTATCAAGGACCCACAAAACAGAAATTCTGGCTACACCATGTGTTAGAAGATTAATTTATTTCTAAATTTTGTGAATGGATATATCTGCTCTTTCGTTAGCAGGGCCCTGTAACAAGGGTTTTGCTGCCAAAAGTTCACAATTTTTTCGCGCAGCAATATATACCTTTCTCTCTACTGAATAAGCAGAGTTTGCAGATAAAAGGTTAGGAGAAAGGTACTGAATATCTCAAAAGCATACAATATTCCCAACAAAACTGTATATGAAAAATTATCCCATGAAACCCTTCCCAGGTTTAAAATCAGAGTGTCCTGCTGCTCATTGTTCAGAGAAAGAAAGATAGAAAAGAACAGGGGGTTGCTTGCTTGAATATAACAGACATCAAAATGACAGCAATAGGCATTCTAATGTTAATCTTATGGGAGAATGCAAATAACTTACATAATTGGAGCCATTATCACAGGCAAAAAATGTTAACTTCCAGCGTTCCTGGGCAGAGAAAGAAATAACTATATTAGAAAATATAATAATATCAAAATTATAGCTTAGGAGCTATCTAAAATTTTCATACATACCATGCACATTTCACATAACTTTCCTTTAAATAAAGGATGATCATATGTTGCGGATTTATTGCACCTTAAGCAATCACTGTCACTCTGTTTTTTTTGCCTTTGATTCTTTAATGCTTTTCCTAGACATTTCATAATTTTAATCAGTTTGGGGCATTAAGTGCTGACAAATACAATAATATTTCAAAAAGTACATAAATATGTACATTTTGCACATATCAAAATATTGTTGCAACACCAATATTTTGTAGTAAAAAACACACAACAATATTACAAAATGCACTTGGAAAATGGATGTTAAAAGATTCTTCTCAAGAATTGAAAAGTTGCACACTATGATACATACAAGATACTTGGAAAGAGGCTCTTTATATGAGCATTTGGCAAACCAATAAGCAATTGTTGATGACAAAGTATTGAAGGGGGAGAAAATATTTTTAAAAAAGGGGAATCAATTACATTGTTAAACAAATTCCATTAGCATTTTGAAACATTTTTTAACTTAAAGTACTCCACAACTGGTGTAATTGAAACAATGCAGATAAATATTTTAAGCTCATTCTATAACTGACCTTTGCCAAAGTGTATTGCACCTTTGAACTGTTTATTCACAGCTGTACTTGAAAGTTTTGCTTCTTTAGCTTGTTTATTCACTGATACACTTGATTGACTTGATTCTTTGGATACCTTATTTACACTGGTTCCTCTCTTTCCAATTTCTTTTTTCTGAATGGAATTCATTGCAGCAATTTCTGTTAATTTATCAGCGATATATGGGGCATATCGCAAACCTATAACATAACATACTCTGACATTATGAAATGTTCACAGCCTTTTCTTGCAATTCAAAAATTGATGTATGGAAAGTCTCTTTACTTGAAATCTCTTTTTGTCTCGTAGGTTCTGGCAAAAAATTGTTAAGTCCCCAAACAAGATAATCCTGGTCACTCCAATCCAATACTTCATAGGTTTTTCTGCAATGTTCCTGAAACAGATAATGATTTTCCTCTAAAATAATCAGAGCAATACTAAACAGAAAGTCCTAGCCTGAAAATTATAATGTTTACAAAGACTGCCAAACTATTACAAATCAAAGGGAAGGATGGAGACTTATGCCTAGGAGTAGGAGATTCTAGTAATAATTTCATCATCCATCTCTTGCATGATTACCTATATCATACATACAGTAGGGAAAAATTATTGGAAGAGATGACAGAAGAAAGGACAGTGTACAGATGCACACAAAACAAGCAGGCAGAGCAAGTGTTGGTGATGATTGTGAATCATTCAAAATATAAACTCAATGATCCTTAATTAAACATTACATTGAACTACAAATTTAAAGCAATACCAAGAGAAATTTTTTAGTTCTGTTACAATTTGCTACAACAATCTATTGTGGCCACTTGTAGTCATTTAAGTGATGAAAATAGTCTAATTATCTTGTAAAAATTTCATGAAGATAGTTCACTTTACTTTGGGTGTGAAATAAATGTCTCTGCTTATGATAAAATCATTTTTCCAGAAAATTACAATTTTTTAGATGGTAATTTTTTTGTGCTCTAATGATATGTAGTGATAGCAATAATTAATCAAAAATTATTATCAATCAATTAATTTAATTATATTTTTTGTTCCAATAAATTGATTACAATTAAATTAAAACAAAAATAATTGATTAATTTCCTTAAAAATTGAAACTTCTTCATAAATTATGTAATTTTGTGAGTACATACTTTACGAATTCTAAAACATTCTAAGTTTGTAGGTAGTTCCCTTTTCTACCATGTTTTTAATTGTCATGTTATTTTAATATAGAAGTATGTTAATCTATGATATAGGGCACATATTAGATTAGGCGTAAAGAAATGCATGTCGTTACTACCTGAATGGTCCCACAGATGACATCATTATCAATTTCTTACCCTTGGATGTTCATATTTGGCTCAAAGAAGCATAGACCTTATTAAGAGAAAGACACTCCATAACAAACGAACTGAAGGAAAAAAGGGAAGAAAGCCAGACCTACTCATCAGGAATTGCACCCAGAACTCCATTCAGGAATTCTTGTTGAAGAATCAGAACGTCCAAGATACCATGCAGGAGTATAGTGAGCCAAACACTTACTAAATATATGGATGCTGTTTTGTTTGTTTTTTGGACATCAGATTGGAAGTTCTGCAAGAAGCTGTGGAAAGTATTTCTAAAATATTCAGTTTCATATTGAACAGTATAAGAACAAATATAAATGTATGTTAGTGAATACGCAAAAGTAAATGCAAAGACTCAAGGTGTTTTGTGAAGAAAGACTGCAACATTAAATATGAAGTTTGTGCGCACTCCAGGTTTTTTAAAAAATTCTCTTCCGGAATTCAAAATGCATCAATTGCTGCTTAAGGACAACCTTGCTCCTTGGGAAGATTTTCAGAAGCAGTCCAAATATATTTGTATGGAGTTTGGACAGAGTTTCAAAGTATAATTGACTATATTTATCACAGCAAGGAATAAAAAATATTTAAGTATGTATTTTCATTAATAAGTGTTAATCTGATTGATATACATTGTTGTTCAAACACAACATTAATATGATTTTATAAAGAAATGGCTCTCATAATCGAGAATTACTTGCAATATGTAAAACGACACCTGTGGTATTATCACAACAGAAATATGAATAATTATTATTATGTCAAGTTGTGATAGTTTGTTATCATATATAAAATGTCTTCTTTTTTTTTTTCTTTTTTTCTCCCAAGCAAAAAACAGTGACTTGTCCCGGGCCCCATAAAATGTGAATGTCCCATTTGATGTCCCACATGATGATTTGCGACAATGGTACCAATACATACGGTGGCGGCAGCAATGGTGTATTGGTTAGCTTATCAGACTGTTCTACCCAAGTTCGCAGATTCAAACCCGATCGAATCTGTGGATTTCCTTCATACGCCTTCCTTCATAGGGGAAGTAAATCTGAGTGTCCCATGTTAGTAAACTTACTGCTTGTAAAAGATCCTCAAGCCTAAATGAAGCCTCTGAGCTAAATTCAAATCGCTTGTTACGCCACCCTGGAAATACCTTCTTCCTCCACTAGTGGTGAAAGGAGCATAGCAAAATTTACGTGGTCAGGCGCAAGAGTGAGCCTGATGGCCTGAGTCTTGCCACATCAAATAAGGCATCAATTCAATTCAATAAGGTCACGTGCACTAGAAACGTTGAGTAAAAATATAATTAGTGCAACAGCTCTTCTTTATTTGAATTAAGCAGAAGTCATGATTTTGTTGTTGTTGTTGTTGTTGAGAATACTCGTTTAGTCTTCATAAAGTGTATTCAAACTGCTTTTGACTTTTCGACTCTTTGAACTCACTTCTTAATGTTTATCGTATTGGGATGAATCCAAATTGTGGTGTGAAACTGTTAATTTCTAATTCAAAGGGAGTTCAAAAGTGTACAGAGGGAGAGAGAAGAAAGACAATTCACTTCCTATTCCGTTTTCGCCTGACTCCAGTTGACAGTTTCATTGACTTGTTATCAGAGATTTTTTCTAAAAATCAGTGCTCTGGATGATTTGCATTGTTTAATTTCTGTATGTACTTTTAATAAAGCTATTAAAAGTGAGGGTGTGTTTCACAGCTCTGCAAGCGTGTTTCAGTTGATAGTCTACAATTAAAACTATAATGGCTAAGGAAAAAGAAAGATATAGGAGAGTTTTACCAGGCTTATCAATGATTTAATGAAGGGTTAATGCTGTAAAAACCCATTCAAATCAGAAAAAATACAAATATATTTCTGCTTTTAAAATTTTCAACATATACAGGTAATGGATGGAGATGACTGTCCAGACAATCTACCCCTGTTTATAATCTTTATCTACCTTTAAATGAAGCCAAAAATGAACACATGTTTTTGCCATCCAACGTAAGGATTATATATACCATTTACTTGATTCATTTATCTCTTTTCAACTATTTAATTGGTTAATTGAAATTGTTATTTTTTGTTATAATTAATCAATCACAATTAATTGAAAGGGTTTTGCCATCAATAATGTATGATGTATGTATATTCCTGTATGATCATTTTCTTAGGTGATATTTTAGCATAGCACACAAAAATTAGATGAACTTACACTATTTTATTTACTGCACTTATTTAATAAAATATGATGAAAACTGAAAGTAAAACACCTGCATGTATATTACATATTTAAAAATGTTTATATTACCAACAGGTTTGTACTACAGATACAACAAAACACATTTATTTTCTTTTGACTGTAGGAAAAAAGTCTTACTTTAATAGCTTCAGTAACTGATGTCACAAACTTTGGTGATTTGCTTGGAACACCATTATATTTCAAATAAAAATTTTCCAAAAAGGGTATAAGTGATCGAACAGATACCTGAAACAGAATTGACAATTCTTATCATTAGAAGTTCTATATTAGATATGTCAGTTCAAAAGTGCTCTTCATTCTTTTGGAGTACTTAATAACATATTTCTCTTAACTTATAGTTTATAAATATACACGAATAATTTTGTATGAAATTTCTCAACTGCTTTTATTGATGTAATCACGATTTATTTAAGTTTTTTATTGTTTTACACATGTCATTTTTTAAATTACTTATTTTGCTACATGAAGTATAACACATGCAAATTGTACCTGAGATAGCAAGTAATCTCCAAACCAAAACACCCAGACTTTTCCTTCTTCTGATATTTCCATTCCACAGGCTGTATGGTTGACAATTAAAGCTACAACATGACAAAAAAAGACCCGAAACACATTAAGAAAATGAGAAAACTTTGCTGTTCACAAATATCTCTCGCATGATCGTGTGCACGCGCGTGCGCCCACACACACACACACACACACACAATAATTGTTAAATTGAAAAATATTAAGTTTTGAATACCATTGAGGGAATTGTTTTTATTGGTTTTCTACTTCTTTACACAGGGACCATTTATGTTTGTTCTTATTTACCTGGGAACTCTTTTTGGTGATCAGTAGGGAGCGGATTTTCATGACCTAAAATGTGATCAAAACCAGTTCAGGTGAACAACTGGAACTGTTGGATACGTTGCTGATGTAATCAAAGCTTCTATGCATTCAAGTGAACTCAGCTTTCAAACTTTTGGTTTGGACTGTTCTTTACCAAAAAAATATGTCTTAAGGTATCCTGAAATCGGCTGAACAGACAATGGCACTGATAGGTGTCACAGGATTAGATTACAAACTCATAATGGCTGAGATTACAATTTCTGAACAAAAAAATGAAATAGGCTACTCAAGTATTGTGTGGAGAACACTTGTTGCAACTCATAAATATTATTTGAAGCAAGTACCATTAAAATGATATTAAAATTGATGGAATCAATGAAAAATGCATTAAAAATTAGGGAAAAAGGTAAAACATGACTTATTAGCCAAATTCGATAAAAAATGCAAAAAAATGAAATATAGTAACGGGGCAATTATTTTTGTCATAACATAAAATTAATTTCTATACAAAGCAGCATTGTTCTAAATTGAAAAGAAAAACAACAGTTCATTAAAATCCTCTCTCTGGTGATCAGATATGGACAAATACAAATAAAAAATATTCAAGGTCATGGGATAGGCCTTTCAAGTAAAATAAACATTTCCTTAAGAAGGTGCAAGTAAAATGAGATTTTAAAGAAATTTCATTAAAGTTGGGAAAGGTTTTTGTTGATCTATCAAATAAGCAAACATTTAATTCAATATTTTTTATGTGAGTTGAGACTGTATTTACTACAAATCCCCAAAGTGTTTTTGACAAGTATTTTATTATCTAATCAGGGCCAGTTTAACATAGTGGCACAAGTCACCAGCCCTGCACTGTTCAAGAACCCATACTAATTTTGAAAATCAAATTATAGTTAACTGTGAACTAGATACATGGGGGTAAATTATAACCTATTAATTATTATGTTCTGTCTTTTGAAAATATGCAAAATATTTACCAGAGTAAGATGAGTTACCAATGAATGTGATCATATGGTGTGAAAATGTATTATGTTAACATCTGGTAAAATTTATGAAATGTTTCAAGTGTAATTTATTAGTATTTGGATGTCCAATCATACCATTTCATATCAACTCATTTTTCACAGATGCAATATTTTGTTTTGCACTAGCGTACAAAAAAGTCCAAGTTGAAATCATTAATATTTTATTTCATTTTTGTTTTCTATTATATTTTTTATTAGGTCGCTTTTATCCTTTTGACTATTTAGTGGATCCACCCATCACATCTTGGGCATTCTCTAAAGGGTTTGTGGAGCACTTCAACACCTTGCTCTTCACGCATGTTCTTTTAGGAAACGGGGATGGTATCCTCTTCCTCCTCGACTGCCAGACCTTAGAACCATGTAAGCTAGTTATCACAAGTTCGTGTATTGCTGAGGCACTCTGAAGGTCATCTCAGATGCATTAAACCGGTTCTCGCTACAGTTATATTTTAGGTTAGTTATTATTTTACGTGGCGAGATTCAGCCCATCCATCAGGCCCGCTCTTCTGTCAGACCACGCAAATTTAGCTACGCTCCTTTCACCATCTAGCGGAGAAAGAAGGTATGATCTCTGGCGTCAAAACAGACTATTTGAATTTAGTTCATAGGCTTCTTTTACGCCTGAGGATATTTTATATACAGTAAATCTACTACATAGGGCACCCGGCTTTACTTCCATTCCGCAGGAATCCATACAAAGGATTTGTTAGCTCTTAAAAATCCTCGAGATTCGATCGGTTTTGATCCCGCTAACTTGGGTACAACAGCTAACAGTTATACCACCGACCCCCTGTCATATCTGCCTGGAAGTGGAACCAAGGGGAATTGAAAGGTAAAACATGTTGGACGGAAGGGTTCCACCTTGCAAGTTGTTGCAACAACGTGCAAGCACACACCCATGTCCAAGATCAGATTTGAATCAGCGATCCTTCTAGCCTAGAAAATTCAGGCATTTTGCCTTTTCACCTTGGCTGCCCAGATCGACTTGTTAAAGTTATAGTTTCATCAATAAACTATTTTCTATAAATAAATATACATTATATGCAGTGACCGTGATTTTTTTAGTACTTCCAAATGGCCTCCCGAACTATTCCCAGACACAGGAATGTTTTCCTATTCTAAAATTCATCCCGGAATCTCCATTATTCTCACCTGGTAAGTAACTGGAAAACCAGCACTGACAGCTGCATTGGTTACTGCAACAGGAAGTACTGTTACTGCAAGATCAAGAAGTTCACTGGAAGTACAACGGTTCGATCGTGGAGGTTCAAGCTGGAGCAACACCCTATACTATATGCATTCTTTTTGCACCTTTCCGCAGCTACAGTGTTTTCCTAAGTGTAGTGAACGAGAAAATCTGCTAGTGAGTTGCAAGCTGAGCCTCAAAACGAAAAGATTGTGCTTCAGGCTAGGAAACGTCCAGGGACAACGTTGATTAAGATTTCAATCGAGGGTAACTTATCAGACAAGCAATTCTTTCAACTTGGCGAGAGCCTGTGCATATCAATCTTCCAGACTAGTAAAGTCGTAGGTAGTGAGAAATCGCAATGAACATCGATCATTTGGTGACTTTGTCCGAAAAACAATTACAAGTCAGATATATAATATTTTGTTAAGATATATCGAATACATTATAACCGGAAATTAAATCTTTGATGTATCATGGGCTCTGTTTTTCAAATTTAAAAACTATGTAACTTTCAGATTTTGCCTTCAAATTCTGATCCAGAGCACCCCCTCCCAAAAAAAACATACAAAAAGGTTTTCTACCCATGGGTGCCTTTTTTACTTTTGGCCGGCTTCTCAGGCTTTCCACCAGTCTGCGACAACCGCCAGCGCGGCAAGCGGCTTCTCGCTCCCATTTCTGCGCTCGCCAGTAGAGCCCTGAGGGCGTGAACTCGGGCAACGTCCTTTAATCGGGACCCCGAAAATTTGTTTCATTCGAAATAATCAATTTCCTTCTAATTCTAATGAACCGTTATAGTGATTTCTGTTGCTCGGAGAAATGAATAATCGAGAGAGGGTTTACTACCAGTAAACAAATAAATTCGAAATTAATAATGTTTAAAATGATTTTAGCTAAGATACACAATCAGCTGTGTATGTTCTTTCATCACCTTCTTTTGCAATGGTATGTAACGTTTACATTATTTGCGCTAGTTGAGTATGCAATGTGTGAATTGAATTATATTTTGATGATCATCTCGTATCAGAATGTCAATTCAGAATTCAAATCAGAATGTCAGAAAGTCAATTTTAAATTTAATAAAACTTGCCAACGTTCAACAGATCCTGAAAAAACCAACATTGTAGTCTCGACTCTACCTTTCTGGTACAACACTATGCAGCGAAATTAATATCGCAAATCAACAATTAAAACTGCAACTGAGAGAAACAAACGTAACACTTTTTGCAACTAATTTTCTTTCAGCAAAACACTTCATCTGTCATGGCCTCCACATGAACCTTACTGGAAAACATGCAGTCGGCAAGAAGCTTGCTCAATACATTATCAACTCCAGTCCTACGCAGTCTCCTGCCAAAAATCCATCCCTTTCACCTTCTTTACGTTTCCCAACCACACTCTTATTTCGAACCCTCTTACCTCCTCCTGTGATCCTACTCCCGTTCCTACCATTCCCACTACCAATTCACCTACACCTGATGCCCCAATTTCCCCACAACCAGTCTCTGTTGGGACCCATTACAACCTTCGACCACGCACTCGAGGTAAAAATGGAGTAAATACATAACAACTAGTCAGATGCAGTAGAAAAACATCCGTGTAGGTACTTGCAAAAGATAATCATACGGCACAATAATGTTCAATTCCTTTCAAATAAAACTGAGTTTATCGAAGCAGCTCTACAGAGCGACTTAAATCAAATGGATACTCTTTGCTTTACAGACATTGGTTATTTCATAATGAACTTAGCATTTTCCAAATTCCAAACTTTTACCTCGCTGGCGAGAGTCTTGACGGACGCGCGCTGCCGTGGCGTCGTGGGAAGGCGCCCTTACACTGTCATGACAAGTCATGACAAGAATAAGTCTTTGCCAACTTGGTTTTTGCGTTAACGAAACCATTTCTGTGTATTTTTTTACTGTATATTCGGTTTGGAGTCATTCTGTATTAATCTAAATAGTAGTATTTACATTACACAATATTGATCTGAAACTGAAATATTGAACTGAAAATATACCATAGAACAGAAAGAAAACATGAGTACAATACCTGGCCACCATGGAAAGCCGGTTAGCTTGGCCCACACCAGAGTCCCTGGTTCAAAGGATTTGTCTTCATCCTGTTTTGAACTATTACTTCTTCTTGCAACATTCCTTTTGGTATGCTCTTGAATGTCGGCTGAGTTCAATTTTCGGACTTTTACAATTGGTGAGCTTTTCAGATCGAATTCTGAAAATGGAAAACAAGTTAATAACAAGTTAACAATAATAACAAGTTAACAACAACAATAATGCATTTGGCATTTTGGGTCGATAGTCCGACTTCGCCGGCCAGCTAACTGTGTCCTCCATGCCTGGGTCTAGTTAAATTCTCATGCTTGGAGGGTAAGAGCGATATGTGGCGAACGTGATGTATTCTCTTCGCAGTAACCAGCAAGATCCGCCTGTATAAGGTTTCCTTTGTAACACAGCTACAGAAAGTGGAACTATTTTAAAGGAACACAGCTACAGCTCTATTTTTGCCTCGACCAGGAATTAAACCCAGGACCACACCACGGGAAGCTAGAACGCTGCCCAATAATAATAATAATAATAATAATAATAATAATAATAATAATAATAATAATAATAATGATAATGATAATGATAATGATAATGATAATGATAATAATAATAATAATAATAATAATAATAATAATAATAATAATAATAATAATAATAATAATAATAATAATAATAATAATAACACCATAAATACAGTAAACCCTCGTTAGCACGAACAAAGCTTGGGTCTCAGGATTCCAGTAAAACGCTCTATTACAATTATCGGAAAACACGAATTTTTATAACACGAACTCCGAATATTTCGGTCGCTTGGAATTTCGCGTCAATGAGGGTTTACTGTAATATAAATACCGAGCGAAGTGGCTCAGTGCGTAGAGCGCTGACTTCGCGGTCGGGAGGTCGGGGTTTGTTCCCCAGGCCGGCCATCCTGACCAGAATTTTCGTGGTTTCCCTCGGTCATACAGGTGAATGCTGGGACGGTTCAAAAAGACCATGATCACCTCTTATTCGATCGACAAACAAAAACAGCAATCATTTCTTAAAAAGTCGATTCTCCCGAGCTTGCTAGTCACTGCAGATGACGCCAGCACCACCACACTGCGACGGCGAAAGCCGCTCCCCGGCCCGCAACGCTCCTATATAATAGAGAATCCGACCACCAAAGCCGCTATCCCACTTATTGGTATTGTGGTGAGTTTTCGTTGGCATTACCAATGAAATAATTATGAGTCGTCATTACCAACAGTATTATTCATTAAAATAGCTGCTTTCGATGGCTTAGCCTTAATCATCAGTTTTCTGCTGTATGGAAGCCACAAAAAGCACGACTAGTCGTTTTTTACATACAAAGACGGCTTCATTTCAGTAGACTCGTTGTTTTGCCCACGACAGACACCAGAGGCGCCGCCAAGTGCAATACAAAACCGCTTCACGGGCCTCGAAGTCGAAAAAGCGATTGAATTAGCAAAAGTCAATACTGAGAAAGAAACCGACACCAATCCAGCTTCAACTTCAACCGACAACAAGACTAGCGACTCACGCCACTCCTCACGTCAGCCCTCAAACGCGGGAAATATCGGCGCCTTCTTTATTGACAAAACAATCATCAAACCTACTACAATATGTACAAGTAAAAGATGACGTTGACAGACAAATGCGGTCGCAACCAACACGGACTGAACTCATTATCAGACCCTACACAATAGGAGACATCAAGAAAATACAAAAGATACTTAAGATGCAAGAGCAGAAGCATACTACTTCCACTGTGCAACGACAGAAATACGTCACAGATTAATTATCAGAGTACTAGGCAAAAACAAGCTATGCGAGGAAATCACTGTCGAACTTAAGCACCGCAACTTCCCTGTACACCATCTCGATGAATTGAAAAGAAAAACGGGACCGGGCTTCTTAGAACCACTAGGCATCTACTCAGTAGAAATAAACTACGGCCAAATCGGAGAACTCAGAGCAATACGTTATCTTATGCAGTTAAGAATAACAATAGAGGAATAATAAGACAAAGACCGCACTCCCCAGTGCTTGCACACAGTGCTTGCTCTGAGGACATACTAAAACGGCTCCGGGCGCCCTGTATGGGTTGCGCTGGACATCACGCTACTTCAGAATGCACCGCTGACAAGACCACTGCAAAGTGTGAGAACTGCGACGGGGACCATCCTACAAACTATAGAGGCTGACAAGTTTACATACAAATAGTAGAAAACAGGCAACAACTACAACGACTGAAAGAACAGCGTGAAGCAGCTGCCGCCCGCGCTAACTGCCCAACACTGAACCAAGCATATCTTCCCCTCGCCAGACCCGTCGGAGCTCCAGCTAACATGTTCGCCTGGGGAAAGCAACCCGCACAATAGCAAAGCACCTCTGGTGGCCCGCCCACCGGCGCGCCGCACTATCTGACATAAAGGAACTATTAACCGCAGATCAAATAGTGAAAGCCCGAGGCGATTCTTTCACGAAATCGCGCCTGGTTTTGCTACAAGCTGCCATCGAGAAGTTTGGCCTCAGGAACGTGTGGACAGAAGATGGCAACATCGTTATTAAACACGGTAACGGTCGTGCCCGGGTGCAAACCAGGGCCCAGCTAGAGGCACTTAATCCTTAGCGTAGGAGCGCCCCCACCCTTCCACCCCCACTCTACACCTCCCCGACACAACAACTTTCGGATTTTTTCCGAGAACTCTCCTTCCCTTCTTCTTCTTCGAACATTGCCTCTACAAATCCTCTGTAAATGCTACCCACTTCCTTCCCTGCACATCCCGTAAACCTGTTACCTGTGGGTGGCCGGACCCTCTCCCCGACCGTCCAAGCGTCTGGCACTATAAATGAGCCTAATCCTCGCTCCCTCTCTCTGCACGTTGCACACTTAAATGCCCAGTCTCTGCCCTGCCATTTCGACGAAGTAACGGAAATAATATCTCAACACCGTTTTCATGCACTTCTCATAAGCGAAACCTGGTTGAAGCATTCTCTCAATTCCGCGCTAGTAGCAATATCAGGGTACCGCCTAATAAGAGCCGATCGGAAGGCCAGCGTCGCCGCACACGGTGGAGGCGTCGGTATATACATTCGCGAAGATCTTAGGCATAAACGTTTACTATCTTCAACAAAAACGGATTGCCTGCGTAGCGAATATCTTTTTATCGAAGTTCGACTTTTAGGGAAAAATGTCTCTTGGCTGTAATATATTTACCTCCTAAGACAGGCAGCATAGATATGCTGGACGAAACCATTGCATCTGCGATAAATTCCTATGAACACGTTATTGTAATGGGTGACTTTAATCATAACTTATTAAAACCTTCTCCCTCTGCAGAGCTTTTTACCCGGTTTTTCCACAGCATGTGCCTCGAAATTTTACCTCTAGCACCAACACACCACTCAAAGAACACAGAAACTTGGATCGATCATATTATAGTGTCTAATGTAAACAAAGTTCGAAAACACGGACAATTTCCAGTTCCTGGGATTTCAAAACACGACCTAATTTACCTTGTTTACAACCTGAAGTGCCCTAAATACTCACCTTACATAATCAAATACCGCGATTTTTCAAAATTTGATAAGCAAGCATTTATTATAGATGGATTGGCACTTCCATGGCGCCTTGTACAAGAAGAAGAAGAATTACTGGATGATAAAGTAAATATTTTCACTAACTTAATAACACAGCTCTACGACCGGCATGCGCCTTTAACAATTTCGCGTGTAACTCGTCCTCCTGCACCATGGTTAACTGCTGAAATTCGAAATTTAATGAAAGACCGTGATGCAGCGTATGCAATTTTCCGGAAAACTAAATGCGAACTACTTAAAAAACAGTACAAAATGTTCAGAAATTTAGTTACGCAGAAATGCCGCAACGCTAAAATAAAATATTACCACACCACCTTCGGCAGAAACAGCGACTCGAGAACGATCTGGAAAAATTTGAAAAATCTAGGAATAGGCAAAGGTCCTCCCCAAATTGAAGCGAATATACCCTTAGAACCACTAAATCACAGTTTCATAAACAGCGTTCCTTCATTTGACAGTAACTTCAAAAAGCAATCTCTTTTGTTTCTCCAAAACGCAGAAATAAAATCCAACGATAAATTTTTCTTTTCGTCCGTTGAACATCAGGACATAATCAAAATCGTTCAAAGTCTCAAATCAAATGCTTCAGGTTCCGATGGTATAAATGCCAAGCTGCTAAAAAATAGCTTAGATGTGATGTACCCAATTATCACCGAAATCGTAAATTTCTCACTAATGAGCGGGCAATATCCCTTATCCTGGAAGACTGCGCTCGTGCATCCTATTCCCAAGACAACATCAACCAAAAACCCTATTGAATACCGCCCAATTAGCATCCTCCCAACTATCTCTAAAGTACTCGAAAAAGTCGTCCGGAAGCAAACTGAACAGTATTTTCGAACAAAATCACTCTTAAACGAACAGCAATCAGGTTTCCGTTCCGGCAGAAATACTGGAACCGCACTACTAAACGTCATTGAAGACGCGAGAACAGCAATAGATTACGGTAATATAACTATTTTGGTTCTTCTGGATTTCAGCAAAGCATTCGATTCAGTAGATCACGACATCCTGCTCGCCAAACTAAAGATATTGGGATTTGCACAACCCACGTGTAAATGGTTTCTTAATTATTTAACTTCCAGAACCCAAAGAGTGGTGTCCGGTAGCCGTAGCTCAAGGGACTTGAAGCTTAACCGCGGAGTTGCTCAAGGCACTGTATTAGGGCCACTGGCCTTCTTAATCTATGTAAATGACGTGGGAAATGCGCTTAAATATTGCAGTCCTCAAATGTATGCCGATGATCTTCAGATATATCTAAGTGGTCACCCGTCTCACCTCGTTTCACTCGTACAAAAAATTAATGAAGATTTAATAGCGGTAAACAACTGGGCAGCGTCTTTAGGCTTACAATTAAACCCAAACAAATCACAGTGCATGGTTATCAGCTCGAAATGCACTATGAATAAAATCTCTTCTTCTCCTTTGCCCAATATTTATATAAATGACACCATTTTACCTTGGTGCTCTGAAGTCAAGAACCTAGGTGTAGTTATCGACAACACTCTCAGCTGGAACTCGCACGTAGATTCAACCTGCCGTAAAGTTTTTGCTTCAATGCACTCACTGAAACGCCTGCGAGCACTTTTACCAGGTAGCACACGTGAGACTCTCATCAAATCACTTATCATGCCACATTTCGACTATTGCGACTTTCTTCTGACCAACATGACATTCAAATTACAACGTAAACTTCAAGTGGCCCAGAACGCATGCGTACGTTTTATTTTTGATCTAAGAAAATACGACCATGTATCCGAATTTTTTGACAGAATTCGTATGCTTACTCTAGACAAAAGACGGTTACTCCACTCTTTACTTCTTTATAAAGTTTTAACCGGTTCTCATGCAACACGCCTCATAAGTAACTTCAATCCTCTGAAACTAAATCGAGCTCGTGAATCAGCCCTGCTTTGTGTACCACGTCACAACACGACTTCATTCAGTAAATCATTCACCATTACAGCTATCCGAGCCTGGAATACATTACCAGCGAGACTAAAACATTTAAATACTTTCGGCAAATTCAAAGCTGAATTAACCACATGGGTAAGGAATAACGACATATAGAACGGCGTTAACGGCTTCTTCAATCTCCAGACTTCTCCCACTTCCAAGCGCCCGGTCACCGCCCCCGTTAAACACCCTCTATTTCCCCCTCTCTATTCTCAATATTCTACCCCATACCTCATTGCTCTATCCTCATCTTCCATTCCCTCTCACACCTAAATTATGAGCATTATTATTTTTCTGTGTACCCTAATGAAATTGTTAATAAAATATACAAAATTATTAGTGACGTTCCAGATAAAATATACTTGTAGCTATCTTTGTACCATCATCAGGATATTCACTACAATATATTGGCATAAACAAAATTGATGTTAAGATACCCGCACTCTTTGTATTGTTCCTTAATACTGCCAGTATTGTGTTTAAAATTACTGTTGTTATTAGCTTATAGTGTATTGTGCTTCTCTGGTGTAAAAATTATTGTATATTTATGTTAAGTGCTACTGTAAACTAAACTAGCTTTCTGTAACGTTCCTTAAATAACTTCACTTTTCTCGCCTACTTCTTCTTCGTCCTTTCCTTCGCTTTTTTCTCTTCCCTCTCCCTCACAAACTTTATCATTTATACTTTTTGATCCCTTCCCCTGTACGTCTTTTCTTTTCTCTTTGACGAAACTTCCCTTTCACTACTCAGTATAACATACTCCGTTCTATTAATGTTCGGCCCTAAGCCGCCATCCTGATTGAGGTTTTTCTGGGTTTACTCAATCGCTTAAGGCGTATGCCGGGATGGTCCCTAGATTTGTTCTCCCAGACGTAAATGTACAGCTTGTCCTCCCCTCTTAAAATGTTTCTACTCTAAATGTATGTAAATTCAGTGGTTAGGCGGAAGAGCAGGCCCTATGGCCTGAGCCTCGCCATTAATAAAGACATTATTATTATTATTATTATTATTATTATTATTATTATTATTATTATTATTATTATTATTATTATTATTATTATTATTATTCTTTAACAAAACTACAAGTTGTCGCAGAACTTTTCTAAATGACAAACCGACTTTACTACATCGCTTCTTGGAACGCGCAAGGGGTGGTTACCCTCTCCAAGAGCGATGTAGAACTCGGTAACGACTTCAGCATTGCAGTACTTCTAATTCAAGAGATATTCCTAAAACCATATAAAACTTCCTCGTGGTCTCATGTCTACCGACTGACCGACGAGTCAGCAAAGAGGCGGCACCGTCATCGCCATTCGACAAAACCTGCCCAACAAGACGTACGACACCACAACTGCAAAAGACTGAAGCAACAATAGTCGAACGTGGCACTGCGACGGGACCTGTACTTTTCATATCAACGTACAAAATCCCCAGCAAACAACTTCAGGCAGCCGACCTAACTGCTCTCTTTTCCCTCAGCACGACAATAGTGCACGGCGGCGACCTAAACGAAAAAACTACTAGAATGCGGCTGCAGACGAAACTCACAGGCCGGCGATACGCTGCTCGACTTCATACTTGCCGTTCCAACGCTCTCCATTCACCCCATCCGGCCCCACACATCTCATTAACGACCTTCCTCACGACATTATCTTCCTCCCTCGCACCCACAGTTCCAAAACATACATTTGAACTCCCATTCGACCACCTTCCAATTAACTTCACCCTCTAGTTCAGCGCCTACCCTCATGCAACCCACCGAACACCAAAACAATCCACTAACTGGCGCGAACACTGTGACAGACTAGCGCACAATTTCAACTACTCCCGCCATCCCCTATCCACAGCAGACGAAGTTGACACCGCCTTAGACAGATTGAACCACCAATTACGCCACCCCTACAATAAATTCACCGACGGACTAGAGCAATAAACGATCAAAGACGCACTCCCAACCAACATAATCTTGCAAATTCAAACAGGAAGACGTGCGCAAAGACGCTACTACGCCACCCTCGACGCGACCGACAAAGAAAACTTCCAACGCACGAGACGAGCAATGTCAAGATTACTAAAAGAACACAGAGCAGACGAATGGGACAAATTCATAAAAAACGCCGACATAAAAGACCGCTCTGACATATGGCAAGTACAAAAGACATTACGAATTGCAAAAACACTAATAACCACCCTACGTGACCCAGTTACAAAAATAGAGGAAAAAAACGCCCCGACCAGAAAGAAAATATCGCAGAAACAATATACAAAAATCCGAACGAAATATTAAAATTAGCTGTAAAACAAAGCCCCTCCTCTAGCTGCTTAAGCCGCAAGGCAGCAGCCTAATGTACAAATTAAAAGTAAATTAATTTCCCATTCTCCACAGTGTTACTGTGGAGGGGACAAAGAAAAAAATATACAAAAATCCACACTGACCCCAAAAAAAGCTACATCTATGAAAACGGAAACAACATTCCAGTCAACGAAACGTTTCCTTTCGGAACAGAAGTCCATAACGCGACAACGGTAGATCTTCATAGCCTTGAAATTACTACTGAATTCACCGAAGACGAAATCAACGAGAAAATAAAAAAACTACAAATCAAGTAAGCGAGCGGACTTGACGAAATCAACGCCGAGATGCGAAAATACCATCCACGCAGCGCAATTAGATAAATAGATTATTCAAAGTTCTCTTTGAGCTAATGCTCAGTGGGAAACTTGATTACAATCAGAATTACAATAAATACAAAAATATTACATTTACATTTAGAATTAGAGGTTGATATCCTAGATGTAATTAATTTCTAGTTATTCCTAAATTGACTTTCACTTTAGTACACTTCACTGCACTCCCTTTCACTACACTACAATACACTATATAAGAGACATGACAATAATAATAGTAATAATAATAATAATAATAATAATAATAATAATAATAATAATAAGTAAATTAAAAATTACACATTAGCCAAAAACACAGAAAGTGACCCGGAAAACTATAGGCGCATTAGTCTACTACCACATACATCCAAAATATTCGGATGACTACTCCTACCAAACATACAATCTAAGCTTGATGCAACTTATCAAAATCGCGTCACTTAATTTCGCTTTAAAAAAGGCCGCTCCTCGGCACTCCAAGTTTTCCGCTTAGCTATGGAAGCACGCTCCCCGCCATATTCTTCGACTTGACTGCAGCCTTCGACAAAGGAAATCACCGCCTCCTTCTCGGCAAAAGCCAAACACTTCTTCCAAAGCATATTTATCTCTTTCTGACTAGCTATTTAATAAACGGAACCTTCCAAATTCGACATCTATCAAAATTCTCCTCTTCACACAGCATCCACACTAAGTTCCACTAGGAGCGGTTCTCTCTCCACTGCTCTACACACTCTTCCTTTGCGACCTCCCTACTTTTCAAATGTGACAGAATACCTCAACTACGACGACATAGCTTTCACTGCAAAAGCAGACACGCATAGCCGTAAGACGCCTTCAAAGCGCCGCTAACAGACTAACAACCTGGTGTACGCTTAATGAGCTGACATTAAACTCAAGTAAATGCCTATCGATTGCCTTTTCATGGAGTCGGAAATAAAATTCCCTCCCGATAGAAATCAACGGAACCAGAATACCGTAGCGTGCCTGCATGAAGGCCCACTCACAATGCAAACCTAAACATATGCATGGCATTAACATAAAAGGACTAAGGCTTAGGACTAAGTCCATAAACGGACTCACAATGCGTTCGCATAAGCATAAGACATAAGACGTTAACTTAAAAGCTTCCAAGCTTCAAACGTCTGTGCTTATGCTTAAGAAAGACGTAAGAAATGGACCAATCACAGCTCGCAAACAACGGCCACTGACAACTGTCAATTTGACATGTCAATGTTATCGATCTCCAGGCGGCACGAAACCGCTATTCGTGACCTTTCTCTAGTGTTGTTACCTTCCTTGATGGTGGTAATATCGTTAAACTGCATCTTGAACCTTGACTACATATAACCTAGATTAGAAAATTAAGATGGCAGTCAAATTTAAGGCAGAATATAGTTTAAACTAATATCAAAGTGTTATATATCACAGTGGAAAGAGGACATTTTACTTTGATGATTTATGAATATGAATAATTGGAAAAGTAGCAATACACAACGTCTTTCATTTTTTACTTCTTTCTTTACATTCGATAAACATTATTATTAACATATTTCTTATACGTGATCAAACAGTAAAATATAACTCAATTAATTACATTAATTGATTAATTACATTAATTAATAAGAATGGAAACAGGATGGGAAAATACCATCTGTTTCATCACATACTTTAAACATGTATGTTTTTGTGGATGTTTTCATCGATATCAAAAACATTTTTGTGATGAATCGATGTTTTGCTAAAATTTGCTATTACAAGTCCAGAAGCGGGGACGGGGCAGCTTGTCCCAGCCCTCTAACTGGGTCTGCGATTATTTTCAGACAATACAAATAAAACATATATATTTACTTCTAATTCAAATTAACAGCTGTACATTATTTGTATTGCACGGAAAAGGGACTTCTGCTGACATCTGGGGGGGGGGGGACTCACGCCTGAAAGGGCCGCCCAGGGCTCTTCTGCCCGGGACCTCTTTGTTTCCTCTGAGCGCCCCGGCCAGATGCTAGGGCCTCTGAAGGCGAAGGCTGTCCCGTTCGCCTACAATTTACTGCTAGTTGGGTGGCGGTCTTGTCGGTCGTCGCACATCGCAAAGAGCCGGCCGGCGGTTTATTGCCGTCTTGGGCCACTCCGCCACAAAAGCGCGGGGGACACAATTTGTGCGAGTACGTGCGAAGAAGCAAGCATCCCGGATAGCTGTACACCCGCTCTCCCTCTTACAGAGGAACAGCCCACGATGCAAGAACAAGGGTCTGACATTGCGCATCCACGGACCACACGCCTCATCTGCACTCCCGTGGGAGACTTTTAAGGGCCCCTTCCCACGGCGCGCTTCCTTCAAGCAGCAGAGCCCTTCCGACGCAGCTACCGCCGGAGCCACGGCCGCTCCGCCGCCCGCCGTGGAAGGGGGTGGGGTCTGGAGGGGTAGGTTTCGCCGACCCTCCGGCGACGACGAACAAAGGGACCGGAGCAGGTAGAACGCTGTGGCCGCGGCGCAGTGGGAACGCTCCCATTTAAAGCTGTGTTCTGCTAGAGGTGGCGCGTGGCCCCTCCTCCGCTTCGCGTAGCTGGAGATCGGCGTCGGCTGCCGCAGCAGCCGCCACCCGCTGCACGTGGGAAGGCCTCCATTCAAACCTATGCTCTGCTACGCACCGCGCTGCTGCGAAGCGCGCCGCGGTCTCGCCGTGGGAAGGGGCCCTTATATCGTGTCATAATCCCTTCCGTGTACGTTCTACTTGTATTCAAGTACACTTAGGTACATTTTATATACACACACACATATGGGTTTCTAAATAGGGAAGTGTATCTTAATCCTGCATCATTAAATCGTTTCACTCATCGAAATGTTGTTTATTGTACATGTATTTACGCCTAATGAACTGTTATTCACTGAAACGACATTAGTGTTCATCCCCCGTTTTAGTAATAGATGATGATGTAACTGGCTGCACGGACAAAGACAAAATGGTCCACCATATTAGAACACGGTCTGGTCTTGATCTAGTTCATCATGAAAAGACAAATCTAACGAATATATTTCATTTCCATGCGTCTAGCTATGTCCTTTTGAGATTTTGGTTAAAAACGTCGACTGATCCAGCAGTCACAAGACAGAAAATTCAAATGAGTCTTCAAACTCCAAAATACATATTTCACATTTTTATAATTTAATTAAGGCGAATTTAATTAAGGTGATTACTGGATTTTATGGAGGAGAGGGAGTAGCATTTTTTCCTCAGTATCAAAATCACAGAAATGTTAATGATAATGCAAACATGTGTTATGGCTTGCGCAGCTCTTTTCGTGTATACAGAAATATGACAATGTGTTTTTCTACGAAACGGAGAATACTAGCGCCCGGCCGCTCTCATCGGCAGTTTTCCATGGTTTCTCCCATCAATAAGATGCAAACTCAGGAGCACTATCTTAACAAACGGGCCACGGTGCGCCCGCTATCTTTCATTCCGCATCTTTCTCAACTCCTCACACATTCACACTTACATTTACATCCACTGCGCTACTAACATCCCTTCCCCTCCCTCCCTGTTTTAGAGAGTCCGTCTCCCTCCCTCCCCTCCTCTCTCTAGCGCGCGCGCAACTGCGTGCAAAAAAGGTTTTCAAACGAAGGACAACTCGGTCATAAAATTGTCAATTTGTCCCCTAGAACATTCAAAGAAAATGTCGGTTCCGTTGGGGCACAGGGGCTGCTGACTTTTTTTTCGCCCGAAAAGCAAACGAGAGAATCACAAAGGCGGGGGTGAGAGGGAGGGTGAGTAGGTCAGAAAAATCAGTCTCACAGGTTTCGGAAGGGGAACTTCGTGTAGGAGAATCAATGTTCGTCTTCTTTTCGCCATACGCACAAAAGCTCGTTTGAGCGCAGCACAACGACACGTCAATTTGACGAAATCCTGGGGGAAATGAAAGAGAAATATAATTTCTCTGTAAACGAATAATATTAAAAAATAAGAATAATATTGGTCCACCTCTCCTAGTATATTTAAAAGAAATAAAAATGTATGTAATTTATATATAAAAACTTTTACGCATTAGCTAGCAAATAAGGAGTTAAATCAAACTTTAAAAAAAGAAAGATTGCAACAAGCACATGAAATAATAAATCTGTAAAAGAGAAAACGATGAACACAAATAAAAAGAACTTATATGCGCATTAATTATAATTACTTATATATAAATAATAACCTAATTTTAGTTAGAGTGTGAACTTCTCTTATGGAAACTAGTGGTGCTAAAACAGTATGTACGCGATTTTCAAAAGTTCAGTGAGTTTTTATATTTAAAAAAAATTGGAGCGGTTTTTAATATTTGTTTAATTGTAATAATTTTACTTTTATAATTTTTACCATTTTATTTCAGAAAAAAATCATTAATATTGTACATTGAGAGATAGGTTGTAATGCAATGTAACCGTGTTTAGTTAGCGATCAGAAAGTAAATCGAATTATTCGTGTGGTAAAATTCACCAAACATGGTTTAGTTTCGTTTAGTAAATCAGTTACTTGAAAATCGTTAAGCGAATGAACAAAGATGGTACTATATTTGTTTCACAGATAAAATCTTTCATTTAATGTTAAAATCACATTTCATGTCGTCACAACTACTAAACACTGTTCACTGCACATTCAAATGGAGCCCGTGTGAACTGCGAGAAATTAAGACACGCTGTATAAACGACGTGTGTAGAAATACTGTCGATAGTCAAATGTCGGCATCCTGCCTCCAAAACGTTCTGCTTGGTTAGGGACTGTCGGTTTGAGTTTAAGGCACTAGGAGTGAACGGGGCCGTTGAATGAGTAACCGCTGGGGAAGTCCAGTTGTTACTGGCTGAAAGGCGAGAAAGAAAATATTCCCTTTCACATTTCTGCTTAATAGGGAATCTCAGAAGCGTTTAGTAATTTATAAAACGCCATCTTCCCGCTTAGTAATTTTCACTGTAATGTGGTTAGCAAATAATAATAATAATAATAATAATAATAATAATCCTGTGTAGTGAACATTACTACACCTACATTAGCATGCTTAACTAAACAGCAGTTTCGTGAAAGTGACTACGTACTTTGTTCTTCTAAAAATACTATACCGTATAGTTCAATCTACTACTTATTATATGAACTAAATATTTCTTTCCCTGCACTTGTTAATTTGTTGAAGTTTTGCAAAATACAGAGAATTTCCTGAACACGAGACCGGTACCATTTTTAAGAGTCTACTTTATCTGAGTAAAAAATCTAAAGAAAAAATTAAAGCCTTTGAGAACATAATTGCCGAGAAATTGACAAAATTTTACGCCAAATTACACGAAAACTACTGAAATATTTAAAAATTTGTGCATGACCTTATTTAAAGGTCTGTCTTAGAAGAACAGATTTATTAAGGAAAATCTTTTTTCTTTAATAACCCGCAAAAAATTGAATTTTTGCAGTTTTCAAAAATTCAGAGATTTCAACGAATGAGTCCTGTGCCATTTTTAAGCGTTCTTTACGCTACTCGAGTATAAAGGTTAATCAAACTCTGTGGAACTATTTTTGAGAAAATTTTGAAATTGAAGATGCATGTAAAGTACCCACAAAACAAAATATCCGTTTCAAACTGCACTGCAGTGCCTCTGAACGGGAGGTCCTGGGGTTCGAGTCCCGACTGTGGTAGATTTTTCAACACTAGCCACACAGCTAGGTCGAAATCAGCAACTGCCCGGAGTAGAATTTTAGCAGCTGGCTGCTCTCATCGGTAGTTTTTCGTGGTTTCTCCAATCAACATAAAGTGAATGCCAGAGCAGTACCCCAACAAACAAGTTACGAATCGTGCGCTATCTTTCCTTCCTCTTCCTGGTTCCTTCCTCACTCGTTACTTACACTCACATGCGTTACATTGCAACAATCGTTGGAAGACCCGTCGGAACGTAGAGCTTGTCTCGCCTGGGGCTGTGATCCGCTGGTTGGAGATACCTTGTTGGGGAATAGTCCGCAAACCCACGTAGGTCGACGCTGGATCTCGCCAGACAGGGAAGGAAAATCACCGCCATCTCCCGCAATAAAAACCTGCAGTACACTCGCGGGACCAATGACCTTAGTAGTTGTCGCACCCGGACTCGCTAATCAATCGAGTGTTCCCCATCGTGTGTTGTGTGTATGCTACTTCCTACGTGACGTGGCTGCCCCGACCGGGATACGAACCAGGGCTTTCTGGTTTATGCCCAGCTGCTCTAACCACTAAGCTACCGAGACAACCAATCCTTTGAACAATTGCCATGAGCGCGATTATCGCTCCTTGTATGTACGTATATAAAATTGTCACCATTCCCGTCCACAATCAGGACCGTCGATCGCCCGTCAGAAAGACACAGGACATCGGTTAGCATTTCGGCAGGCAGAAAGGCCACGAAAAGTCTAAATACTAAATTCCGCACACAATGCTTCATAGCACTTACAACATTACATTGAGTTTTGAAGGGAGCTGAACAAGCTGATAAAATTTCGTGTCGGTCCGAGTATGCAGCAAGGTGTTGTGTGATATGTGTGTGTGTGTGTGTGTGTGTGTGTGTTGTGTTGTGTGATATCGCTGTGATCGTTTGCCCTCACACCTGTCGCGGGAAGTTCCACAGGAAGGCAGCAGTATCATCTGATTTCGCGGGAGCGATTTACAATGACATCTCCTGAAACCGTACGGGCAAGATGCGAAGCCAAACGTTTGTGGAACCCGTAACAGAAGGAATGTACGCACGGACTTCCTTATGATATGTTAATGAGACATTTATTTGAATATTATTAACACACAATCATGCAAAGATGGGTGTAGTACAACAAAGGAAATTATTTTCGAACCGCGCATAAGAAATTAGTGAACAGGGCAGGCATATAATTTCATTAATATCTGGGCACATACTATTGCTTGACAACTGCCAGTGCATAAGTTTACTCCTGAAAGAAAGGAATGCCAACAGCGTAACGGAATGAGTGCGGGCCCGCCCGCAAATCTTTTGCCCGGGCCCCATTTATAAAAGTGGAGAGCAAACAAAGTAGTGTTAGTACCTTAAGTCATAAAAATATCCCCTACAAATAGGCTCTCTTTTAATCGGGCCTGCCCGCTTCGAGGGCCCGCACGTTACGCCAGTGAGGAATGCTAATGGTGTAGCCAATACATTACGGAAATATTATCAAGAAAATTGTTCTAAACTTTTAATTATGCTATAATCTATTCCCGTTTTCTTTACGGTTCTCGAAAAAGCACCTGGGGAATTTTTGTCGATGCTATTTACATAAACCTGCTTGGAACGATCTACATTGAAAAGTACTCAAACCCACCCACAGGACGTATTATGTCATACGTATTACTTTTAGGTAATAAATTTGTAATAAATATTACAATAATGTAATATAATTTATTTAGACCTGCGCGCATAAGACGTAATATGTACACTCTTGGAAACATAAAATTTCGCGTCGAAAATGCCTTCGCCCGAGAGGTTGATGGCGCTGGACATCCCTGCTTGCCGACAGCGCTATCTAACGTTTATTTTCGAAACTACGTTCTGTAGATCGAACTATAATTAAATTTATTTTATTGGAGAGCGTATTAAATACTTTAATTACCGTTGAGAGCTAAATAGAAACAGTACAGAGGAAAAAGACTTTCGTGATTCCTGCCAGTAAAACAGAACTGACATTAACTTTGGTAAACGTGATTTTGCTTTAAAGTTTCGTTAATATAAAATGTGTTGTTATAAGAGGTGTATTAGAAGGGCGAAAGAAGCTCAGTGTCGAAGTGGTGTTCTAGAACTCGTGAGGTAGCGGGTTCGGTTCCCAGTCTACGTAGATATTTTATTCATTCTACAGTGCCATATAATCCACAAAATTACATGCTAAATATGTCGCGTCAACGTTATGCATAATTTAAGCAAAATTCTCGATTGCGAATAATGAATGCAAACAAGCAATTCTCAAAAAGCGGTAATACTCGTAAGAGACCAAAATAAAATAAGCTTCTATAATCTTATAGATAATAATCTTGAATTGCGAATAAAAATAACATTAAAATATTGCGTATTATTTTCATTTTTACTCGAATAAAACCATGAACTGGAACTCCTAAAAGCTCGGAAAGACAATTCGTTTAACAATATCACAAAATTATAGTGATATACTGAGAAGAAAATGTGACTTGTGTTTGTATCTGTAAATAATTCATTAAATCCCGTTTGGACATCTCTTGTTTGCTTTGATATAACTTTTATTTCTACTATACTACTATATATAAATTTAAAAAATTCTGTGCATAGACTCCCTTATGCTATTGATATATAATGTGAATAAAGATGATGGAACTGTTGATGTTCTGTAATTACAATAATTCTTAGTGTGACAAAGCTTTGAAATCCAATGTCTACACTGAAGTAAATAAAATGGTTTTGATGATAAATGTGGCTCATTGATTCTGATGATGCGATCTTTCTGAGATCCCTTGCCTTCATGTGGGAGGCCTTAGTTATGTGGGTATTGAGATTTCGTAGCTCTGAAGTAAAAAAAATTCAAAATACAATTTGCCGAAAACGAATTTTGAAGTAAAAATATTCCTAGAGTTTGTCTTGCTTTTGAAGTTCATTACAATATCATACAAACATCTATTTCAGATGTAAGTAGAAATTCATTATGTGTATTCAACGTTTTTTATGCACAAAAATATAATACAGATTGTAAATAACAAATAATGACAGAAAATAGCGATTTTTTTCATTTCAAAAATAATTTCTACCAAAAATTAACGCAAAATATGACTGCTTCTAGTTGAACATCAGACTGCCAATTAGCCATATTAGCGATGTCATTTTGCTTGCTACAATATTCTCGTTCATAAGACAGTGGAATAAATTCATTTCTTTTGTTGAGAGAGATTATCGATTTTCTCTCGTAAGCCTCACGGTACTACTGACTTGAATCTGACCTTCGCAGCACTTCCGTGTTTTCGACAGCAGGTCAAAAGGAGATAAAGGGCTCTGCAGCGTTGCCGCTTGGTAAGAAAAGAAAAATCGCGGCTAAGCAAATTGAACTACTCCGCATTCATTTTTCGACATTGCTCACCATATCCAAGCCACACGAAAGCGAGTTATCGCATTAGTGGAAGAGGGTCACAGAGAGAGCAAGAACAGCGCAATACTGGCTTAAAGGTTATCGAGAGACGGGAAAATCCGGGAGGAAAGTAGGAACGGGGCTTTGGCGTATTTCAGATGCTGACCAAGATGAAGTTTTGATACAAGCAGCGGTGGAAAACCCTTTCCAAACTTCTTCACAACTGCAAAGAACCACCAGATTTCCTGGATGCTCCAGAACAATACGCAACAGACTTTCGGAGGCTGGCCTGCGATCCAGAAATGCAGCTCGAAAACCGAAGCTGACAGAAGAACACCAGCTCTATCGGCTGGCATTTGCGGAGGAAAAAAAACATCGAGACTGGGCTGATATCATTTTCTCTGATGAGAGTATATTGTCCTCCGCAAATGATGGTCCCGTTCGCGTTTTCAGGCCCCAAGGAAGCCGCTATGATTCTCGGTACGTAAAGCGTACGTCCCCGGGTCAGGTCGTTTCTCAGTTGCAGTTTGGGGCTCGATATCATCTCGTGGGATTGGAATGATCCATAGAATCCAAGACCACTTAAATGCTCCTCAGTACATCCACATACTGAGATATATCATGATTCCATCAGTAAGGCAATTAGATCCTGTGGGGATAATTCAATTTCAACAGAACCAATCACCGATTCATAAGTCGGCTTTGGTTCAATCGTTTTTTGCGGAGAAACGAGATATTCAGGTTGTTGACTGGCCACCATGTGCACCAGATCTGAACCCTATTGAAAATGTTTGGGCAGAGACAAGACGCACCATGGCCGAAAACTGGCCTGATCCGGAACCTAACAATGCCGATGCGCTCTGGCAAATAATCCTGGGAGGAGGTCGCTCACAGTGAAAACTATGCGGCAAGACTTGTGGATTCTCTCCCACGTAGAATGAGAATGGTCGTAGAATCTGGGGGGTTTTGGATTCCTTATTAATGTATTCCTTACATTTTCTAGAATAAGATATTTATAAATAAACAATTAATGTAAAAAATTGAATAAAATTTTAACAAATATGTAATTTGGAGAATTAAAAACAAATATTCATAGAAAGATAAAGAGCCCTTTTCAGAGTTATTTTGTTTTAAAATCAAAATAATACTTTATTGACACAATAGAGAGAGTACTGTAATACAGTTCATTTGACAAAAAATCACGGATAAGAAAAAAATAGAAACGGACACGCACTGGATCCGATCCGGCTGCATAGAGTTCAGAAAGAAACGATTCTACCAATGAGCCAAACAAGCACTTTTGCAACTTAATTAGTTACATAAATATTATTGGGCCAAATTTCGGAACGTTTGAAATGTCTCCAACATATTTCGATAATTACAAATAATGTTGAAAAATGCATGTCTTCTATCGAACGGAATTAAAACACGAATTTTTGAAATACATATATATTGCTTGCATACAGGGAGTCCTACCAACTACGGGCAACCCTCATAACTTCTAAACGGTTCCCGATATCGGCTTACATTTTCACTCAACTATGCGGAATCATGCGGCAAGTAATATGGTGTAGAGATATTGTTTGAAATATTTTTAGTTTTTGACAAATTTAATCATCTTTGATTTTTAAATAGAATCATGTATTTTTCTCACTAGCAATAGATAGATCTTAAAAAGAGGAATGCAATGCTGTAACATTGCTAATATTTTGATTGTGTTTTGTGCATAAAATTATAGTTTATGGACTGAGATTTTAAATTAAACGTGCAATTTGTTCTGTAGCTGCCATCGCAACTGTCGCTTTTGGCGATCGTGACCTTCGCGGCCTCTCCCCTCTCCCCGTAAAAGTGCCCGCACCACGAAGGCAACCTTCCCAAAAGGAGACAGTTGAAAGGGTTGTATATTTACAGTTGAAATCTTATATATTTCTTTTAAAATCACATGGCGGAAAGTATAAATTTCTTCTCAAAATACTATCGAAGCATTAACATGTGTTACATCACTGCATTTGTCTATTTATGATCTATCTATTGCTAGTGAGATAAATACTTGGTTCCATTTAAAAAATTAAAGATGATTAAATTTCTCGGAAACTAACAATACTTTGAACAATATTCCTAAGGCACATTACTTGCCTCATGATTTCACATTGTTGGGCGAAAACTACATTTCGATATCGTGAACCGTTTAGAAGTTATGGGGATGGCCCGTAGTTGGTGAGACTCCCTGTTGAACACGCAACTGTTGAACAGATAACAAATAATAATAAAAAAAAGTAGTTTGTGCATCTCCCGGCAAAAAAATAATGTTTGTTTTAGTTTAAATTTTGAATATACTTTTGCCCCACAACAATTGAACTTATCCTAATGATCAAATTGGAAATGAATTCGAGTTGCCAGAATTCTTTCTTGATGCGTGATTGCCTTCCTGATGTATCTTTTCTTGTCTTCCTATTGATGGTGATTTTTTTATTTTACGAGCGCATTTTCATGGTCAGTTTTGGTGCTCTACGAGATAAAAAACATTATATTTTTGTAAAAGTAAAAATAACAGAGTAATACATTAAAGTTCATTTTCTTCTTGATTTACCTATGCATCGCGCACGCGGGCGGTATTTGGATCGCTTTCTGAACACTTTTGTCTGAAAAATCTGTCAACTGAGTTTAGCCAGTGACAGTGCCCAGGTATTATTAGGGACATATATACTTATCACATAGTGCCTTTTTTCAAATTTCGTGTGTAGAGTGTGATTGCATTCAATAGTTCAGGAGCGACTTGCAGGAACAGTCTTAACACTTGTCGCGCGCCTTCTTAACACTGGCCAGCGCAAAAAAATTTAGGCATTTTTGTTCAATCCTATATTTCACGAATATTTATACTCTGATTTCCTCAAATGTATGTTGTTGTTATTATTATTATTATTATTACTATTATTATTACTATTATTATTATTACTATTATTATTATTACTATTATTATTATTATTATTATTATTATTATTATTATTATTATTATTATTATTATTATTATTATTATTATTATTATTATTATGTGTTCATTTATCTAAGACGTTGGCTTTGCATTATTACAGGATTCAAAGCATTTAGAAGAATACTGAAGATATCTCATGTTGCTTGACGTTATTTATAATACCTGCCTCCGTATTTGGTGCGGAAAACATATTCAGATTGTTTCCTTTCACGGAACTAATACGAAGGACGAACGGATGCAGGCAATGCCCGAGCGTTATCTCCGAATGCATCAAATGTCAATTCTACTGAAATAAATGCAAAATTGTTCTAATATTGCGAGAATCGGCGAATTGAGAGGTCTAGTTTCAAAACGCAACATTTTCACCAATGGTGAAAAATTAGATACTGCTTTCAATAGGGGTCCGTTGCAATTACGCGTCGTTTTATAAAATGATTTGTAACAAAACGCGTTTTTTGTTCACTCCAGAGGACTCCTGAAGATCATGGAAAGATCGCGTTATGAATAATAATGTGTTAATATCAGAACCCGATCTTTCCATAATCTTCATTTCGTTGCACAGTACGATCTTTCCAATTCAGAACATGTATCATTCTGTAGAAATCAAACTGGCCTAAGCATTGATTAAGCTGATACTGAAAATGATTAGTGTTGTGAACGTCAGCAGTTACGGTCAGCTGATCTTCATATTTGATAAAAAATTTCACATGATATATTGAAATCTAAATTAAATAATTAACACTAGTGTAAAAATACTTAATGAAAACAAGTTTTTTTTCACCAAAAATACGTTTTCACAAAAAATACAAAAATACTTAAATTAAATTTCAAAATTAGTCTTTTTTTAATTTTTCGCTCAAATTTCTTCGTAATGACTAGACATTCCTTAATTATCTTATTCTATTGTTTTGACTTTCACTAGCCAAGGGAATTAATCTCAAACATTTAGCATAAGAATGTTTTAAACAAATGATATGACATTTTTTTTGTTTTTCTCAAAACAGACTGGAATGGAGAAGTCCCATTTTCAAACTAGACCCCCGTGTTATCGGCCAACATTTAATTTTTACATATTTTGATTGTTCCACGTGAGTTGGGGACTTTTGGCTTAGTTTTCAAATAAAATATTTATGTAATGTTTTGGTGTTATTGATCCTGCTCATGCTGGCTGAAAACTTTTAGAAATCTCCAAAACGTTACGGGCGGTTCAAACACCGCTGCGATAACTAAATTGTTATAAAATTGCGCGAGCGGTACAGGACTAACATATATTATTGTTATCTCCACACTACATAATGCACAATTTTTAATATAATGGATCAATTTTCTAATTTCTTCATAATTGAAATATTCGCCTTCTTCGCGACAACGAATTTTCACCGTTTTATGCATAAAATTGTCACGACAAATGTAAAATGTTGTAATTTAGTGGATTTTATTGCACTGTAGAATGGATAAAATATCTATGTAGGGTGGGAACCGAACCCGCTACTTCACGAGTGCTAGAACAGCACTTTGATACTGAGCCATTCTGCGCCCTTGCAGCGCTCCTCTTATACTAACACATTTTATATTAACGACTCTTGAAAGAACGCAAGAGGTAAGTTGCTATGAAATTCAATAAGAAACGTCACGAAATTTTGCGGAGTTGGTAACTTTCAAGCTACTTGAAATTGCGAGTAACTGTATTGTATTTTTTTTCATAGAAGTAACTATTTCATCCTCAATCTCTAGCATGCGTCACTATTTTAAAACTAGCTACCATAACAGCACATACTTTCTCGTATTAATTCTCGTACTCTGTTGCATTTTTCGAAAAATTCAGATAGTTAAACGAAAATTAGACTTGCGCCATTTTAAGTGCCTTTTCCGCTACTCGTGAAAAACGTTAAAGAACAAATCTGAATGTTTTTTTTATAAATTCCGTACACTTGAAGCAGAAATTACCCAAAACTACGTTTTTTCAAAACATTGTACATCACTTAGAAGATGTCTTTAAACAATTTATTTCATGCTCCAAGAAATTATCTTCAATATTGTAGTTGGAGGAAGACGACGAAAAATGTTTGAATTTTTGCAATTTTCGAAAAATCAGGAATTTTAACGAATAGGGACCTGCACCATTCTTTAAGGGACTTTTACGCTCTCCAACAACTAAGTTTAATAAAAGAAAATGTTTTGTAATTTTTGACACAATGTAGAAAATATTGAGACTTCATATAAAGTACCCCCAAAACAAAATTTCCGTTTCAAACTCACCGTTTCAACTTCTTGAGATCGTTTTGATCGATCGGGGAATATAATTTTTGGAGAAAATCGGCTGGGCGGTTTAGGCGTTACGAGTTGACACAGACTGGCGGACGAACAGAGGGGAGACACACGGGCGAAGACGAACAACGTTTTGTTCCGATTCTTTGGTATCAAGAACGCACAAATCATGGATTCTAACTACACCTGCTGTCAGAAAAAACAATTTACTACTATGAACAAGATCGACAAGATTATCCACGTTTTCGTTACCAGGGCTCAGCAATAAGAGATGTTCTGCCGAAAATTCCCTATTTCCCGGCGCACAACTACAACACTTTCTCTTCTTAGGCAGAAAGGCGAGTGTATAAAAAGTTTATAAGAAAATACTGAACATACCTTTCCGACGAGAACTCATGACGCACAGCCTCGCAGGAACACCACCTCCCCCTCGACCGCTCGGCGACAGAGGCACTGAAGGACTGGAGGGCTCTGCCAGGGCCACTGTCCCCCCCAAGGGAAGGTTTGGTTGCCGGCGGATGGCCCGGGGTGGGGGGGAGCAGTCGGCTCATCGCCTCATGGCCTTGGAGCTCAAGGGAGGCCATGCCATGCGTCATTGAAGACCAACGCCTGCATTATTTTTATTACTATTTGAACGTTTATTTAATCCATTTAATTTTATCGTATCTTATCTTTCTCAATTTCGCAAGTTCATACATTTTCAAAATTAAAGGACACGCAGATCACAGTGTGTCACGTTTCAAACACTGCTAATGTAGTACATTAGGAGTCTTTGGGAACAAAAACACTCGAGGATGATTGTATTATCAAAGTATATTATATAATCAATTGTAATCAATAACAATACACACATATAGGTGTCTGTAGAATTTTTATTAAGTCCCACATACTACATTCTTTGTACAGGGTTTATCTTGGCGACCCTGTCGGGGGAAATAGACACAAATTAAGTGAGCAGTAACCCTTGCACTACGGATGAGCTATTATTGAGAACAAATCGATTTATCGTCAATTGATTATTTTTGTGCTAAAATGAATCGAATAATCGTTCTAAGTTAATGAATTAATCGGGTAATAAATTATTTTTATATTGGCTACAAAAGACACGTAAATTATTAGACTGGATGATTTTAAGTTTCCTAATATGTGTTAAAATTAATTAAAAAATTTTCTGGAATTACATATTTAAATAATTTTAAGTTTCACGTTTTCTTCTTTTTTCGAAATATTATTAACTCAAGATTTACTAAGTAGGCTAAATCCGCTCAAACCTGTACACATTTTAGACAAATAAACACTTTATATTTGTATTTCAAAACTATAATGCATCTAATAATTGACTATATTTTTAAAAAAATGTATAGTTCGTTATACTAAAGCATGGAAAATTGATATTATGGAAAATCTTAGAAATTGTATCAATTTCATACTTTCCGCCCGTGGAGGACGCTTCTCACACACTGCTGTTACAGAAAGTGAACGAGCGACAAGAGAACACGAGCTGAAAAATCTGACCACAGGATTTTTGTCGGTTACCAAGCTTCCCCGGCTGAAGTTCGCCTTTTCACTCAACCCTTCCCTTATTGCCACCACTGACCTTGAGATTCGAGAGCAGACGACAGAGCGGCGACGAGCGATCGTCACAAACATTGCAATGTTTTTTTTCTTTTGTCCCTTCCACAGTAACCCTGTGAAGGAGGGGAATTTATTATCTATAAATATTTTTACATTACGCTGCTGCCTTGCGGCTTAAGCAGCTACAGGCGGGGCTTTTTCTTACAACTAACTTACAATCTAGACTTAAAGTTATCTTAATTGCACTTTGGCATTACTAACTTACATTAAAATCATTTTTGTAATTCTATTTATATATTCTACGTAAATTATTCTTCATGTCTTCCGGGCTGGAATATTGACTCCGGCCGTGAAAGCCTACAATGCTGTATCTACGTAAATTGTTTGTATATATTGGTACATTATTATTATTATTATTATTATTATTATTATTATTATTATTATTATTATTATTATTATTTTCTACATTCACACATCATTCATACTAGTTTCATTATATACATAACCATTCATTCACACTTAACTTCACTACACTCACTGTTCGCCACGGCACTGACTTGACTCAAAGTGTCCGTGGCGCTCAGGCCCATTGGGAGGCGTGGCAGGTGGGGCGCGGCGTCGCGTTCCCCGCGCGTCCCTCGGCCGATGGCAAGTCTTCCCCCTCACGCTCGGTTGCCTCCGCTTGCTCGCACAAGGCAGTAAGCGTGTCGTGAGCGATGACATTGCGATGCGTCACTTCGGTTTTTGTGGTCATGCGATTTTCTGTTACTGATTTACGAGTTATCAGAATTTTGTACTTCACCCCTCATTATTATCACCATTTCATCTTCCATACCCCCAAGGCTAACAAACCTGGGGAATAAAAATCGGTCTCAGCTAAATGCTGGTCCTCAAGTAAAAGTTACATGCGCCTGCCACAGCGATCATGATACTGAGCCAAGATGAATGCCGGCTAAAAAATCCGTATTATTAATGTTACTGAGATCTCACTTTGGTTTTTTCTTCAGTTGTGAACGAGACTGTAATGCCTTTATATTTTTTTTGTTTAAATTGTTTAGCTCATCGTGTTTACAAAAATAATCAAGTGCACATCTTTTACATTCTGAAAAACGTTTCTTTAAATTGGTTTGCTTGGCCTGGAAAGATACGTGAATATTTTAAGTAAGTTGCAGTTCAGTAGTTATTTTAGAAGTGTATTTTTTAACATCCAGTTTCATTTTCGTAGCATTTCTGATGCAGCATTAGGAAAGACGGAATGTGGAATGCAATTTTCAAGAAATACACTGGGCCTCTTCAGTCGGAAGGTATAGAGATTACTGAACGTCAACCAAAGGAGAGGGGTGGGAAGGAGAAGGGTGGAAAGTGGAGAGGACACCACCCCATTCACTTCTTAGTGTTACCTGTGGTATGCAAAACGACCCAAGGTCCACCAAGGGGATTAATTCGCACGGAAACACTGGGCGTTGGGAATACCCATCCGGGTACGAACAATGCTGCAGCAGGACGAGGAAGGGAGAGGGCTGGCGTACGGGCTCCAACGGGGCATGTTTCTGCCCCATTGTGTCTCACCATTTCCTCTTAGCTCTTACAAGATTTTGCATACCGCAGTGGCTGTGCTCCAGTGTTTCCGTCTTTCGAAGGTTAATGTACGCCTTCTCTCTAGAAAATTCCCATTTCCATTGTGTTCTTAGAATTCGCCGCTACGGCTAATTAAAACATTTTTTTTATTTATTCGTGAAAGAATGTACGTCCTAGTTCACTATTTTTTTACATCATATGTTTGTCAGGTTTAATATTAAACTTAAATTCTAATTTTTAATTATAGCTAACTACACGTGAATGGGAAACTCACTGAGCATCTATGGGAGTAATTCTGGTCTGAAAATATGCTGAGGAATGAGTCTAATGGGTGTCTATTTTGTATTCTAGTTGGGAGCTGTTTGGTGGTGGCTAAGTCGTAATGGGCTGCTTGGGTTACTGTATTTATTTTGGAGAAAATAGGAGTGCAATATGCTGCAGAACGGAGGGTAAATTCAATTCGTTGTGCAGTTGAATGATTGAGATGAACCAGGGTGCATGAGCGGCAAATCTGAGGAAATGATTTTGGATGATCTATAATTTATTGATATTAGTTTTAGAAGCCAAATTGGGCATTTGATCCAAATAGGGCATTTGATCCAAATAGGGCATGTATAAAGCATTAGGGGTCTCATTACTGATTTATAAAGGTGATGGCATTGTTTAATGAGAGCTTACCTTTGGAGTTTAGAAATGGCTTCGCTTGATTTAGTTTTGTTTTAGTTTGCTGTGATTTTATTGTATTGTTTTCTTTTTCTAATTTAGTCTGGTATCAAGATTCGGCCCTAGATATTTGATAGATATATTGTGTGGAATCCATGGGATTTGGTGATTTATTTGGAGTAGAGTTTGGATCGAAAATGTTCATGAGATTATTTTTGCGGAGGATTTTGTAGAGTTGAGTTTGATTATACATTTGATAGACCAATCGTCTATTTTATATAGATGTGTTTGAATTTGATTACATATTAAGTAATTTGAGTGGTTGGACATAAATTGGCGGTGCCGTCAGCGAGTTGAGCGATGTGCTAATATGCAATTATAGGAATGTCGGCTGTGTGGATAGCGGTGACCTTGAAGTAATCCAGCTATGATTCTGCGGGATATCGGTGTGTTTATCGACAAAGTCTGTAAATGTAAATGGTCTTGGAGAAAGCTGTTGATATTAATTTAGTAGGTGGGAGTATATATTCCTTTAAGTTTGAATGTTAAGCCAGGATGCCACACTGTCAAATGCTTTAGAAATATCCAAAAACATTACTATTGTATGAAAGTTTTCTTTTGAAATGCAGTGTGGAAGTTTTCCGTGATTCTTAATAACACAGTCACACACACACACACACACACACACACCAAAAAAATTGTTGTCAGACCCAAAGCCTTGACTCAAGTCTCACTAAGTATCTCGATGCTCCGAATCCGAATCTCAAGCTAGAATTGCGCCTCCACCTTCCAATTTTTTTTCGCAAAATACATTGTGAAACTTTTTTTCTCGTCGGGGGATGTTGTTAGACCCAAAAACTTGACACACCACACTATGTATGTCTCCACGCTGAACTTTACAATCTACAAAACTGGTGGCGGCGCAATTGCGGCTTCAGCGCGTCGACGTACACAGAGAAACATAGGTGAAGGTGCTGACAACCCCCCAAAACAAAAGAAGTGCAATTTCACGGTTGTTTTAGGCGATTAAAAAACTGGAGGGAGGTGGCGCAATTCTGGCTTCAGATTCTGATTTAGCGAGCTGTAAGACGTTGAAAAACATGTGCGTGGTACATTATAGTTGGGGCTACTATTATTTGGAGTATGTTTGAATGCAACAAGTGCGTTGGGGGTGGCATTGAGAGTGAACTAAGATGTGGATTTCTCGTGATGTACTGAAGTCTTCTTGTGACAATTACTGTGAGTGTTTTTTGGTTGTTTTTTATTGCAATGTTTAATGGTGTGGAGGTGAGTACGAAGAGTATTGACTGTATTAATTAATATATTGTTTAAAAGGGCTGTATCTTGATCTATTTCTACGGGATTTCTTAATATTTTGAACTGAGATGCTTGGTTTTGAATTATGTTATTAATCCACAACAAAGATCAGCAATCGCATGCTCCATTGAAAATAAAAAATATACAACTAGCTGATGTTCAGATAACAAAATTTCTAGGTCTCTCAATTCAGCCAAACCTCAAATGGAATGTACATATTACAAAACACTAAACTAAGTTCATTATGTTACGCATTCAGAATTCTTTCAAATTCTGTCAGCCTTCATGCGGCCCGTTGCGTGTATTTTGCAAATGTACATTCCCGCCTGAGCTACGGCATAAAATTCTGGGGAAACTCATCATGTAGTTCTCAGACGTTTAGATTGCAAAAGAAAATTATTCGTAGAATGAAAAAATGCCATCCGCGTGATCCCTGCAAGCCTCTCATCATTGAGCTTGGAATCTTACCACTGCCTTTCCTATGTAGTTACGAATCTGTAACACTTGTAATATAAACCTAAACAAACCAGTAAACTACAATTCTCGAAACGCAAATAATCAACTGTATTCAAAAACTAATCCAATGAATCACGCCGTTCCCACCAATGCTGATTTTACACATACAAACACATCCATTTCCCTCCACTTCCCAATAGACCAAATCATCTAATCTTCATCTACTTCATCTAATCAATGGCCCAACCATACAAACTACATTGAAAATCTACTAACTAACATTATGACACAAGTAGTTACTCAAGTTCTCACAACACTAATGCCCCATATCAAAAATCTTACATTGTCAATCAAACAACATGGGTAAAACAACCACTAAAAATATATTATTTTATCACATATTTACAGTAACTTCTCTTCCCAACAATTCACATTTATTAAATACAAATCTATATTAACTTCTAAACTAACTAAGTGTTCTACATCTGAAACAATGCCAAAACTTCCTAAAATTATTTTGTGTTTTAAAATTCCCTCCCAATGAAATAAAATCAATAATTTATAAAACCTCAATATTAAACTTTTTATATTCTCTCCCTACAAACAATAATCCCCTACCTTTCCATCAGATCAAAAAATTCATATTCCAAAGAGATTAACCATTCACAACTTTAATGCAAACGGTATCAAGAAAAAAGAAACACCTTTTCACCACTTCCTACACGTACAAAATATTCAAATAGCCGGAATTAGTGAAAACCACCTAATGATTTGCACAACTAATTGTTTCTCTACCCACAATGGCCAATTTTATTTTTTTGAAAAACCATCTAGTTCCAGAAGGAAAACTAAAATTGCATGGCTACAGACTATGTAGAAGTGATAGATCCGGAGTAACTGCTTCTGGGGGAACAGCAATAGTAATGAACAGTAAACTCAAACTCACTCACCCTCAACCACGAATCTAGGAAGTGTAGCAATTGAAATTAACACATACACTGTACCAATAAACATTATTGCAGCTTATATACCTGCAAACCAAACATTTCTCACAAATGAGTTAAATCAAATATTTTCTACAAACATTCCAACCTTGGTGACCTAAATTGCATAAATTAAGCCTGGGGCTGTAACTCAACGAACTACCATGGCTAAAGACTGCTTATACACAGTCTTACCAATAATGTATACATACATTCTCCAAGTTTCCCTACTTTCTACTCTAACCACACAAATATATCACCAGATATCCTTGATATAGTTGTTACTAAAAATATTTACGACATCACTAACCCAAGAACACTAAAACAACTTCCCTTAAGTGTATCGCAACTACAACAGCAATTTTTAATGCTGCACTCCGAATTGGCCACTTCCCCCAGACTTGGAAGCATGCTATCATCTTACTAGTAAACAAATCAAAAACGAATCCTCATGACCCTTCAAATTACAGACCTATTAGTCCGCCTCCATCAATTGCCAAAATCTTCAAAAAATGAATTCTTAGCCGTCTACTCCATTTCTTTAATACGAATGACACCATACCCAAAACACAATTTGGCTTGAAGCCAAATCATTCAAGTCACCCTCTATAACGATTAGTCGAACATATAGCAAACAGTTTTCATTCAAAAGAGCATAAAATAGTAGTATTTTTAGACATAAATAAAGTATTTGACAGCATTGTGCATCAAGGCATACTTTATAAAAATTTAGCTACTTGGCACTTCCGATTATCTCTATAAAATTATTCAAAGTTATCTAACAAACCGAACCTTCCAGGTCGAAGTAAACAATGTTCTTTCCTACGCCCTCATCATTCTTGCAGATGTCCATCAAGTGATTGCTCCCATTCTCTTCAATATTTGTACTGTAAATCATCCCACAGCACCAGATTCTAACATAACTTTATATGCAGATGACACAGGATTATTCTCATCACGTCAAAAAATTTATTAGCATACGACCATATTTAATCTCACCTTCACACTCTTACCAGCTGGATTCACAAATGGTGACTCAAAATAAGCTCCACAAAAACACAAACTAAGATCTGCACCGTCTGAAAACCCAAAACCCCCCATCTCTAATAATAAATAGCTCCCAGCTCCCCTGGTCACACAATTCCACACCCATAAAGTGTCTGGGAATACTAATAGACAGACGCTTAACACGGAAGTAACACATGAAGCCAGTCCTACAAAACGCAACAGCAAAAGCTATCAAACTATATCCACTCATCAATTCTGCATCCTCTTTAAACGTTGAAACCAAAGTGCTTCTCTACAACAGTATTATTAGACCCACGCTGATATATGCTTGTCCAGTCTGGATAAACGTTGCTCCTAGTAATATAAACTTGTTACGAACATTCCAAAATAAATTTCTCCGAAAACTCATTAACGCATCTTGGTTTATGCGCAATAGAGAAATTCACTATGAACTCCAAATACCTTTAATAACAGACCATCTGATCAACTTATCCTCAAAATTTTTCACTCTCTTACCATCCTGCCCAAGTACCCCCCCCCCCCCCCATTTTCAACTAGGACAACAAGCAAACACCCCGCAAAAATTAAATCCAGACTCCCCAAAGCCATTTTTAAACCGCTGACAATTTGCCCTTGGAGCCATTGCGATCACTTTTTTTTGCCGAACACTATCAAAGAAGGCGTGATAAACTTTCTGGAAGATAAAAACATTGAAGAAAGTGGGATTGAATGGTATGATTAGCCTCTCTAACTACAAGTTCACACGAGAGTTGATATAAAAATAACCCACTATTTGCAACTTGAAAACGCACAAAAAGCAGAAAATTATTAGTCAAGACGAAAAAACAAATTACAAAATTCGTCCCAAAAATTTCGAACGCAAACATCCCGTGAATGAATAAAGAGCAGACAAATAATGCAAATCACATTTAGTTTTTGTAGAGACTACATGAAAAATTATTATGGAGTGCTATAAATATTGTGAAATGAACAATATTCTTCTCTAAAAGTATTAAAAAATGTTGTTTTTTCAATCGCAAGACTGAAAATAAATTATCTTACGTGTAATCCAACAGCTCTTGTGTCACACTAGCAAACTAGCGAACTTGCTCGTTGCGAAACGTGCATAATGTGGAAATCTGTTTAATGTGAACATAAATCGTTGTTCCAGTAAACGTAAATGCCGCAGTATTACATTGCTTAATACGGTATCTTGTCTAACACTAAAGTGGCCATATTTTGACAACGGAACGTTTTAGTTTTTGTCACAACGATAAATGGGACAAAAGAGCACGTTAGACAACAACATTAAAAATAAACAAATGTATTTTTTTAAATCACATTTGTTTCATTCACTAGTAGGTTAGTTTTATTCAATTAAGATTGCATACTAAGTCGCACAGAAAGTCACAAAAGCAGAAGGATCGTATTATTGAATTTCTTTATAATGATGAAGCAAACAAGTTGAAATGACTTCATAGCGGTATTTTATCTTTCTAGAAGCAATGCGCAATAGCTCACCCGTTTCTTTCTATGATGCGTGGGCCGAGGCAGCAATGGAGGTGACAGCGGTGGCTTACGTGGGTGGACGGAATGGTGGTGAAGTAAAGTAAAAAATTCGAAACCTTATAGAGAATGTTGTTTTAAAAGATAACGATCCGGCAACAGTGGCTAGCCTCTTTAACCAATACTTTTCGAGAATTGCTGCCGATCTCAGTAAGGATCTTCAGCCACAAAATTCAGCATCAGATGTTTCCCCAAAAATTTTAGGCACGATGTTTGTTTCCGAAACTTCTTCCCATGAAATTCTGAAAATAATCGGTAGACTAAAAAATAAATATTCGGCCGGTTTAGATGAATTTCCGGATTGTTTGTTAAAGGCTTACGCGCCTGCCATTTTACACCCGTTAACTCACATATATAATGTATCCTTATGCACAGAACTTTTTCCAGATATTTTTAAAACAGCTAAGATTAGCTAAGATTAAGCCGCTTTTCAAAAAAGGCAACTAAATGAAATTCATAATTATCGACCAATTCCCTTTTGTCAGTTTTTTCAAAAATATTAGAGAGACTTTTTTACGTGCGAATGGAAACATTTCTTAGTTAACACGGCGTGTTTTCAGATTGCCAACATGGGTTTCGAAAATCAAAATCTACAGAAACAGACATATTTTCTTTCCTTTAAGATGTTGCCTCATCCATGGATCACAACATAGCACCTATTGGAATATTTTTAGACTTTTCAAAAGCTTTTGACATCATTGATCATAACAATTTACTCTCAAAATTACCTTCGTATGGAATTCGTGGTGTTGCTCTAGATTGGTTATGTTCGTACCTTAAACGATCTCAGAGAGTAGAAATACCTTACTGGAATAATGGAACATTATATACACACTTTTCTGATTCTTTGCCAATTGCATGTGGAGTTCCGCAGGAATCGATTATAGGCCATATTCTCTTCCTACTATACGTAAACGATATGCCCTCGACGATTGCCAACGTAAGAACAGATCTCTTTGCGGACGATCCGAATATTCTTTGCAATAAAGAAACCGTAAATAGTACAATATCATATATTTAAAATTGGTTCCGTAATAACAAATTAATAGTAAATGAAAAGAAAACTGTTTCAATGCAGTTCTCCATTTCAAATAAACAGCTCGGCACTTTGAACGGCAACAATGAACGGCGTGCCATTGACTAATGTTAAGGTAAAATTTTTAGGTATTTCAATTCAGTCAAACCTGAAATGGAACGCCTATTTAAATGAATTGAACACTAAATTAGGTTCTTTATGCTACGCTTTCAGGATTCTTTTAAATTCAGTCAGCCTCCACACTGCTCGTTGTGTATATTTCGCGAATGTTCATTCCCGCCTGAGATATGGCATAATATTCAGGGGAGATACATCTTATAGCTCTCCAGACTTTCAGATTACAAAACAGAATTGTACGAATAATACGCAAATCCCGCCCACATGATTATTGTAAGCCTCTCTTTATTAATCTAGGTATTTTACCATTAGCTTGTCTCTTCATACATGAATCAGTGTTTTTTGTCAAAAATGACTTATAAGGACGGGAATATATTTTCAGCAAACGCCATTGTCTATAACGACAACACTTGACCTAATAATCATATTCATCAGGTAACAGTATCAACAGCTCACTACAATAAATTCACATATAACACATGCACATTATTTTATAACACCTTGCCATATGACATTAAACGATTAAATTCGATACAAATGTTTAAGTCTCAAGTCAAATCTATTCTGCTTCAACTGTTTCTATACACTTAGAGACTATACCGAGCATCCAAAGGGAAAGTAATATTAGTTTTAACTATGACATTTAATGTATTATATATCGTTTGGATTATATAATTGCAAAGAACCTGTAACAAGTATTGTACTTCAGCTTCTGGGTCAATGACCTCCATCTTGATCAGGTTTTCGTAGAGATTCCCTGATACTCGAGCAAATGCTGAGATGGCCCTTTGTTTTGCTTCTGGGCATAATTGTAACTTCAAATTAATTCTCCCCATAGCATGTCACACACAGTTTTTTTAACTGTTTTTGGTATAAATAAATAAATAAATAAAAGGAACGGGGAGCCAGAGACGCGATGGGGGGGGGGGGGGAGGCTACGTCGACGGCGTGAAGTCGTGGGTGCACTGGCGGATCCAGGGTGGGGGGTCCATGGGCCCCCCAAAAGGTCAAGAGTTTTCGTTTTCCTTCCTTTATTTGGCAAAATTGTTTTAAATATTTATTTGTGTTCGAATTATGTAATTATTGAAACAATAATACTGTATAGTCTTATATCTATAGTACATAAATAATATACAATACAATAACAAATATGTATTATTTAAAAAAATCTACAATGGCCCCCTCCACAATGATCGACTGGCCACGCCCCCGCAAGGGGGTGGTGGGCAAAGGCAAGAACGCAAATGAGGAGATAAGGTAACAAGACATAAGTATGAATCTGTGAATTAATTTAAAAAAGAAAAAAAATTGCAAGGCTAAAAATGAACAAAACCAGACCGTGATCATTTATTACCCTATGTAGACCTACGTGAACCGCACATTGTTGGCATAAGTGGCAGCTTCTTCCGCAGATATAGTTAATACAAATTAGTTTAAACTTTTCTGTGAAGAGTATAAGCAAAAATATGAAACACGTGTTTCTCATTTTTCCCAAATATTGTTTTTCGAGATAATATTAATTTTCAAAATCTTCGATAAAATGTTCGCATCGCTAAAGTTAATCACTTTTAACTCGTGTTGTAATGGTAACAGAAATGTATTATTTTGCGACTTTAAAGAACAAAAGATGCTCTTTCATTTGATAAAAGTATTTGTATTAAAGTCATTATTTTTTAAAAATCTTTTTTGACCATAATCTCTAAAAAGTTCTACATAAGTGTGGTAAGTTACAAAGTGGAACATTGAAAAGAATCTGAAAAATTAAATACAATAGAAATGTCTACTTGCTGTTTCGCTGCCGCGTCTGCTAGAGCGTCACCTCTCAAACAATCAGCAGTAAATGATTACCATCAATATAATTTCACAGAGCTATAAACAGAAGTATCCTTTCACATCTTACTATGTGCCAGATATATACGTATGACCTTCATAGCCGATTAAATTCAAATTAAAAAGTGTCAAACTGATTCAATTTAGTATTAAACGGACGACATATTTTAGTACGAATAAGAGTATGTAATACAATTAATTAAACTGATACTTCTTTCACTTCACTTCACAGAGAATATAGTTAATTGACCTTTTCGTAAAGAAATGAAAATATGTATTTTCTATGTGGGTTATACTGTTTGTTTATTATATCATAGTTGCAATAGTCCTCTTTCTAAATATTCAGCGTTGCTAAAAAAATAAAGGTAATGCTCTTTCAATTATCATCAACCCACTTAAATAACTTCTTGAGTAAATTAGTACGTTTCTGTCAGAATTGAAAACTAGCTTTTATTAAGAATACTATAGTTGCCCCCACCCCCAACGTCGCAAGGTCCCTTTCCATAAACGTTGCGAAGCGCTATTTCAAAATCTGTCTTTGAGGAATAGATTTCATTGAGAGAGAAAATCTCTACCTTTAATATTTTAGTTGTAGGAAGACTCCGCACAATTTTTAAACTTATGCAATTTTCGAAAAATCAGCGTTCTCAACGGCTATGAGACCTGCACCATTCTCTTAAACGTCCTTCACACTATCCAAGAACAACATTTTTGAAAATGTCTCAGGGGCTTCATGTAAAGTACGCCCCAAAATTCAAATATCAGTTTCAAATTCAAGTGGCCACGACATAAGCCAAAATGATTCGGGAATATCGATTTTGAAGAAAATCGAAACATTTTAGCCGCTAGCGTTGTTCACAGACGGACGGACAGCTGATTTGCCGTCATTCTATTTTTTTGTATCACCAAAATTATCCCTTGGCAAGAGTAGGTTGTTACACCGTGAATTATTATTATTATTATTATTATTATTATTATTATTATTATTATTATTATTATTATTATTATTATTATTATTATTTTCGTTAATCGGCCGACTAGGACCACGCATGCAAGCTGGCTCAGTTTTTATTTATTATCACGGTGGCAGGTGCTTGCGACAATTTTTGGGGGGGACCAGCATTTTTAGCTGGATCCGATTTTTATCCCCCACGGTTGTTAGCCCTGGGGGTATGGAAGATGAAATGATGATATGATGATGATGGGGGTGAAAGGACAACACATACAGACATACACAAATACACCCATGCCCGAGGCGGGACTCGAACCCGCGATCTTCTGGTCCGAAACCACTCCGGCACTACTGCCTTAGCGATCTCGGCCATCTGATCGGCATTATTATTATTATTATTATTATTATTATTATTATTATTATTATTATTATTATTATTATTATTATTATTATTATTTTAATATTTCGAAGGCTTGGCATCTAAGGCCTTTAGCCTTTTTACTGATTGACGTTAAAAGTACTCATATATTAAATGTAAATTTTGCAGAAAAGGTTGGGCTCTTCCAGGAACTTTATTGTTTTGTCAGTTGCGTCTTGTCGGTGCCGAGATCTATCTTCATGTTGCCTCTCATGCCGCATCTGTGTCTAAGTCTTGAGAGTTCTACACAGTCTGTCAGAATATGTTTCACTGTCAGAGGTCTTCCGCAGCTGCAGATGGGTTGTACTTCATTTCTTAGCATGTATGAAGAACTTATTCTTGCATGGTCTATTCTTAGTCTGGTTATGTACACTTGTTCTCGTCGAGGGTAGCTGACATGTGGTGACCATTTACTGATGCTCTGTTTAATGGGGTGTAGTTTTGTGAAAAGACTGTTCCACGTGGTCTGTCATTCTGTGAGAATGCACTTCGAGACAGCATTTCTTCCATCTTGAGAACGTATTTCAATATCCATTTCTGATTGGATGTTCATGGCATTTCGTGCTGCAGAATCGGCTTCGTCATTGCCTAGGATACCCACGTGTCCAGGGCACCAGATGAACGTAACTGATGCTCCTCGCTGCTCTAATTTATGGCATGATATGAGAATCATTTGTAGCAGTGGGTCTACAGATTGGCGTATGTCTATTGTAATGAGAAGATTTAGCGAGTCTGTGCAGATGACGAATTTTCTTGAACTAAGAGTTTCACAATGTCGCAAAGATTGCAATACTGCAATGTACACACTTGCTTCTGGTGGAAGTGTCCAAGTTTTTGATAAGTCTTCCGCTACAAATGCACTCCCAACCCGATGTTTTGTTTTTGAACCATCTGTGTAGTTTATTGTGTGATTTGCCATGTATTCTTCGGGAACTGATCGAAATCTGACTTTTAAATCTATAGCAAGGCATTCTTTTTTTCTTTACATTCGTAGAGTGGAGTCTAACTTCTGGCATTTGCAACATCCAAACTGGAATTTCATACGGTTCGTGTTTCAAAACTGGTAGTAGGACAATGTTATAGCATTTGACTATGTCGATTGCGCGGATGTTGGCTGGACGAGTATCTGAAGGTCTTTGATCGTAAATCTTTGCCAGCTTAGGTCGAGTCATCAATGAGTGGTTTAAATGTTTCGGTAGTGACAGCAATTTTGATCTATAGTTAAGTAGCATTGTTTGTCTGTGGTATAGCGACATGGTGCTGGTTTCACAGTAGAGGCTTGTGGAATGACTAGTGCGGAACGCACCAGATGCATATCGGAGGCCTGCATTGTGAACTGGATCTAGTTTCCTTAAACTTGATTTTATGGTTGAGGAGTACCCTGCACATCCATAATCTATTTTGGACATCACCATAGATTTGTACAGGCGGAGTAAGATTTATCTTTCTGCTCCCCAGTTTATTTGGGAAATGCATCTTATTACTTCAGAGTTGTCCTGCATCTACGATTCTAGATGCTGTTTCCATGTTAAATGTCAATCAAAAATCAAACCAAGGAATTTTGCCGTTTCATTGTATGTCAGTTAAACACCATTCAGCGCCAGCTCGGGATCTCTGTAGCCCTTTCGTTTCCTGCAGAAGTGAACGCATTTGGTTTTGGCTACTGTAAATGAGAAACAAATGTTTTTCGCGTTCTGTACTAATATATTGATGGCAATTTGCATTTTGAATTTAATCATTCCCGGTGATTTGGCTGAGTAAAATATAGCAATGTTATCTACATACATGCATTTTCCAATTGACGCTTCTATGCCGTCAAACATCTCGTTGATCGCTATGATAAAGAGCGTACCACTCAATGGAGAGCCTTGCGGACACCATTCTCTTGTACGTAGCTTTCTGAGAGGGATTGCCCAACGCGAACTTGGAAAGATCTGGTACTAAGGAAGCTGGATATGAATTCTGGTATATTTCCTCTTATTTGCCAGTTGTATAGCTGTCTCAGAATATTATATAGCCAGGCCTTATCTAAAGCTTTTTCCAGGTCAAAGCATACGGAAACCATATGTTTTCTTTCGATGAAGGTATTCTCAATTGCGTTTTCCAGAAATATTAACTGGTCGATTGTCGAGTGATGTCTGTATCCGCAATGATGTATGTTCAGGAGGATGCTCCTTTCGGGACACCATGTTAGCCGAGTGTTGACCATTTTTTCCAAGAGTAGCGATACCGGGCGATAATTTTCAGATTTCAATGGATCCTTGCCTGCCTTTAAAATTGGAATTATTATCGCTTCTTTCCAGACTTTGGGGTAGTTACTTTGTGTCCAAATGTTATTGTACATGTTTAGCAAGGTGGACAGTACTTCCTTCGGTAACCGACGTAGTATGTTGTAAGGTGTATTGTCTGATCCTGCTGCAGTGTTTCCAGCTGCATTTATGGCGTCTTGCAATTATCTCCACGTGAAAAGAACTTTAAATGGCTTAGCTGTATCGGTTGTAAAGTCAAGTACTTGTTGTTCTTTTTCTCGAGAAAGTCTTTAGGAAAGCTGTTTGTGTTACTGGCTCTGGAGTATTGGGTCCCTAATGCGTTGGGTATTTCGTCAGGGTTGCAGATTATTTGTCCGTGTTCTATCTGAAAACATTTTTCCCAGAGTTTTTTCCTAGAGAAGAGTGAAATCTGTTCCTTAAAGATAGAATTTGAAAAAAGGTCATGCACAATTTTTTCAAAAATCTGAGTATTTTCGCGCAATTTAGCGTGAAAGTAGGGCGAGAAAGTACGAGCTGTTTTAGCACCACAAGTTTTTCTGTGTTATTTCCATGGAAAATAAAAGTTAAGCATGGTTTTATCCACAATGACTGAAAATAATGCAATTTTCACGTGTCAGATACAGTCATTTTGGCTTTTAACTCCTTTATCACTTTTCATTTATAGTTCATACTATGTTCCTATATTTTCATGAATTTTCGTTAAACTATTTTTATCATTTTGATTCCATTTTCGCATTCTTGCTTGTAGACGCCTAAAAGAGATTTTTCACATCGAATTCAAACGTTATTGTTTTTTAAGGCGAGACCGACCAGAAGATAAATTTTCTCATTCTCTGTGAAATATTGGACAGAACTAGCCACTCAACAATTGCTGTTACCTTGCATTAGCAATAGATCTGTTGTGGACTGAAGTGAAGAGGAAAAATGTTTTACATCTAATCACTGATGCAGCCCCTTTCATGGTGAAAGCTGCCAAGGATTGCAGCTCTCCCCTAAAACGATACATGTAACATGCATTTCACATACATTAAATCGAGTTGCAGAAGAAATTCGTGGAAATTATCCTGATGCTGATAAGTTAATTTCTGCAGTGAAGAAAATATTCATCAAAGCTCCAATACGAGTGCAAAAATTCAAGGAAATGGTTCCTTCGATGCCATTGCCTCCCCAACCCATTATTATACGGGTATTTGGGGCACGTGGCTTGACGCTGCAAACTACTACTGTACCAATTAAAAAGATATCGATGAGGTTTCAATGAAGGCGTTGTTGCCTCCGTCAAATCCGCCAAGTCTCTGTTTTCAAGTACTACATGGATACTCGATCTCGCTTAAATCACCCCCATCCCCCAAAAAGGTGATATTTAAGGTCATATTTTCATAATTTTTAGGTCATAAACATCCGGGACGTAGTTATAACACTCAAATTAACTCTAAAAAAGAAAAGAGTATTTCTTGTTTATCATTGACTGTAGGCATAAATAAAACTATAAATTCCTTCGATCTTGCCAAAAACAGAATTTTCATTTTAATTATTAGAATTTAATAATGTAGATTTTAAAATACGTATCTTAATAGTTATGTATGAATATTTGTGATAACTTTCGATATAGATTTGCTGAAAAAACTGAATCATTGAATTAATAGTTGGGACAGTTAAAATAACAATACGAATCGTCACCTCGATGTTCAATTAATCTAATAAATAACATACAATAATAAATTAAATAATTAACAAAATTGAATACAATGTATATAATTGTAACCTTAAAGCATTAATACAAATGAATATTTTCATGTTTATAATAGCGCCCAAATTTGCCCGTCCAATAAAAGATCCGAAATCCCGCCTCTGTTATTATTATTATTATTATTATTATTGAGGTTATTTTCCACCAGTTGATTAAATGTTCTTGTATTTTATATTACCTGTTCTGTCTGCCATTTCCCGATAAGGTATATAAAACATTAATGAAAAGGCTGTAAAACCAAATGATTATGTAATAGTAGCAAGAGACTTCAATGCCCGCATTAGCAATTCTCGGATAAAAATGTAATGCGAAAGCACAGATAAGATTTAGATTTATTCAGTCATAAAAACAGGAAAAACTGTATGTGACGTAGAGAGGAAAAGATTATCTGCGCACGTTTTCTCGGGTTCCAGAATCCCTTCCCGTCATTTTAACTATAAATAGTTGAAAGTCAGTTAAAGTTTAACATAATCAATAAATAAATTTTAAAATCGTAACATTAGCAAGATTAGAAAAATAGTCATTTTCGTTTCCGAGTTATAGAAAACTTATTTGCATCGGAGAAAGAACTGTTAATGGAAATGGACGCCATAGATAATCATAGATTTTGCTACTTTTCAAAATAAGTACATTTCCCCACAGAAAAGTATTCAAAAGTATACTTGGAATGCCGATGGTTCTCGATCCTAAACAAAAGGAGACTAGTAGAGCTAAAATAGCACATACTTTTTCGCATTAATTATGCATTTGCAATTTTCGGAAATTTAGAGAGTTCAATGAAAATGAGACCCGCGCCATTATTTTGAGTGTTTCGAGGAAAAAATTTTGAGCGGTTTTCGAGAAAAAATTAAAATTGCCTTTATTTCGTGCCACATTACACGAAAACTATTCATATTTTCAAAATATTGAAGATGACCTTATTTCAAGATTTTTAAAGCAAAGATTTCGTTAATTAAAAACTCCGTATCTTCAACACTGTCGTTGTAGGAAGATGCGCCAATAAATTGCACTTTTTTTAATTACAAAAAATTTGGGATTTCAACAAACATGAGATCTACACCGTTCTCTTAATCGTACTTTACGCTATCTGAGGAGAGTATTTAATTTTAAAAAATGGAGCCATTTTTGAGAAAAAGATGAAAATGTTTTTGAGACTTGATGTAAAGTACCCTAAAAAATCAAAATATCCGTTTGAAAGTCCGAAAGTCTCGAGTTCGTTTAGATTTATCAGGGAATATCAAATTTTGGGGAAAATCTGCTGAAGGATTTAGGCTCTAGCGTTGACAGACGGACGTTTTGCCGGCAATCGATTTTCCAGTATCAAGGACCCACCAAACAAAACATACACCAAAGAATAATTACCAAAACTTTTAAAGTCCATTTACTTCTGAACGAGACCGTACTATTATCCGTTGAACTAAAGTGCACAAATGAAACCAATAAGTAACAACATAAATCAAGAATGGGAGAACATCAAGTGTTATACACAGTAACCCAATTAGCAACTAAAGCATTGGGAACTTACACTATTGTGGAATGGCACAATAAACATGGCCTAAAGATATTCAATGATGATATCAATAAAATAATGACAAATAGCAGGTGTATTTAAGACATGAATTTAAATACTAGCCAAAATAAATACCGACTTTAAAAAATTGGAATACGAACACTGTGCCATAACTAGAAGAGAATAAAAATATTGTTAAAATAAATTAATTACATTTATGAGTTTTTAAAGGTCTAGCTTAGCTTTTGTCAGATTTATATTCATATGATGAAGGGTTTGGAACAGTAACGTGATAAGCCACACCAGCCAGCTAACAGAAGCCTGTCACTATACGTAAATGTAAATACTTTCATTACATTCGTAGTGTGTTTTATTGCTCAAATATATCGAAATATGTTACATATCAAAACTGTTTTATTGTTCTTGGACTTTTCTCGGGACAAAACAGATTACCTGGAAGCGGGATAGTTTTCTCTCAATTTCTGTGTGCATTGGAAATTAGTAAAATAGATGGTTAGGAAACTAAAATAATAGCCCATATGAAACTAGATAAAATAAGTCCATCAGAAAAAGAAAAAAAAACAAAACATTGTCTTGTGCATTTACAATTTCACAACACTAAAACTTTGTTTTATATATAAAGTTTAAAATAAAAGTTACATGCATATTTTAAATATAAAAAACAACATAAATATACATGGGAAGAAAGAGAAAAATCTAAGATTTACAAACAGACACGGATGTACAGATGGAAAAGTGACAGTAGCCACCGCAACAGAACATAAGCTAACAATTAAAAAATCAAACAAAAATATAAAGACAAGGGAAGAAATGATCCAAACTAACTTACTTTGGGAACAAAGTATCAAAGAACTATGTCCAGGAAAAACTGAAAAATAATATCATAATCATTAAATTATACAAGGAGTACATTTTAACTGATAAATATTTGAACAAAAATCTACCAGATCATGAGTCTAGGGAAGATATAACCAAGGTTGTTAAGTAGTGCCTCCACTGCATCAGTTTGAATGGCCTTGGGTTTGAATCCGACCTTGTGAATGGGCTTTAAACCTGTTAAATTTTCATAATCATTTTTATATACTGTTCACCTCTGCAACTAACAACTGTAGTTGAAAAATAACTTATGAACATCTATATGTCACTCCCGTTATCACATAATGACTAGTGCCCACCTTGCAAACGCAGGAGAAAACAAGGGCCTCAGTGCAAAGCATCACTTTTAATGAAGTCCAAACTGACTTGCGCTACACTGGGCTACATATGGGTGTCTAAAAATAACGGAAGAAACAAACAAAACAAAGAACAACTGTTTCTACACAATTAGAGTCCATACTAAGCATCTAAAAGGAAAGTAATATTAATTTTAACAATGACATTTAGTGCATTATTTACCATTTGGATTCTATAATTGTAAAGAACCTGTAAAAAGTATTGTACTTGAGCTTCTGGGTCAACGACTCCCATCTCGATCAGGTTTTCATCCAGATTCCCTGATCCTTGAGCAAATGCTGAGATGGCCCCTTGTTTTATCCAATTACCTTCCTTTCCTCAGCTTTTTCATCTCAGATAAATATACTTCAAGGAAGTCCATAGTGCACAGAGTAAAGAAAGAATGATATACCAGCTTCAAATTAAAGTTACCACACTTAGATCAAAGCAAAACCCTACCTTTTCACATATAATGAAAATGGTGATCCTCTAAAATGTAGATAAATCTGGCAAAACAAAAGTAGAGAATTAAGAAATAATGAACAGGTTAGGAAACAAGGTAAATGTAATTTTGAAGGTTTAGTCTTCACAGCAGTTCTTTGAAATTAAAGAGTAGAAATTTTGTAAATCAAATGATATACTTTTGTGAACTTTTGCATACATTTTTAAACAATCTCCGAACAGTTGGGATTAGAATGAACCTAATATACATTATTTATAATACATTCTAAACGAGTTCTCAGTTTCATATCAATTGTAGTATGTCATAATCTGTATCTTAAAATATTCATTTCACTCTGAAGTACTTACTTGCAACAAGACCAATAGTGGAAATGATAAATGTAAGGCAAGAATTAGTTGAAATGTATGGTTTGCTTTGTAGAACTATGATTAAAAAAAAATTAGTTGTAAATGCATTGAGGTAGCTTCTGGCAGTGGTTATCAAACTTTGATTCAAAGGTGGTCTGATGAAGTCAACACTTCAGTTAAAAACATTTAGATTTGAGCACCAAGTTAACAATGTTACAAAATTCAACAATAAAATGGATGATACACAATGATATGCAAAAGTTTGAGAAATTTCAATGTTGTTCAAATTAATGTTCACAAGCCTTTTGCTATGGAGTTTAAGAACCACTGCTTTCATAGGGAATACCACCAATAATTGTCACATGTACTTGAGGAAAGAAAATTGATTATTGCACTGAAAAATAATACATAGAAAAAGATAATAGTGGGCTAAACACATCTGCAATGCTTAAAACTTTTAATTACAAGAAAAGAAACTTGCTAATTACACAAAATACTTTGCTGAGTTTGTATAATTTACAGTATTGCTTCAGACTGAGGCTTTTGAAAATATTTAATTACATTGAGAATTTACACACACTTTTAACATCACTCAATCACTGATAGTTTGCATTGATAGACTGGCTAGCATGATCTACAATAAGCCCTATTTTCATAAAATAAACATTCTGTATAAACAAGTACAGGATATCTACACAGCAATAGATACAATATTAGTGCACTAATTTCAAGACATCAAATAAACAAAATTGATACCACATATGTACTAATAATAATAATAATAATAATAATAATAATAATATAAATACAAATTTGACCAATGTTGGATACTTCAAATAAACAACCATGCAATATAATAAATATATTGTGTACAATGAGCAAATTAAGTGAAAGTTGAAACATAACAATATTAATTCGCACACATACACTGTTTTTTCACAATAGACTGACCCCCCCCCTTTTATATTTCCATCACAGATATTTCAACCTACGGCAATGATCGAATCCTCTCAAGAGGCTGTGGCCACAACTTTATACATCTACGTAAACATAAACGATCTAAACTTATCACCGATTTCAGAATTCATACAGCATCAATACACAACAAATGTACCAAAATAGAAATACCACAAGTTCATTTTTCACATCAAACCCACTACACTTCATCCACTTTCGATCTGAGCACTGTTTGGCGGAGCCATTGTCACTCAGAAACCAATGTGTTCCTGGTTAACACATATACTACCTCAGTCAAAAACGCTGGAGGGAAAATGGGTCAGTCTGTATCATCATACATTCATGCTATGTTCTGAAACTGGGGGGAAAAAGAACTAAAAACTTTTATATCTCATCCCTCTCACAGCCTGGTCTAATCCTAGCACAGGTACTACCTACCCACTAAACAACTTCAGCGTGCACTTTTAGAGGCTTTTACCCAGTTACGTTGCTTGTAACCCGAGTATGCACCTGTTGCACATTATTCCCATCAACTTTCCACAAGAACACAGTCTAGCAATAGCTGATGCAACCATTTTCCAACACAAACAACATGAGATACCACAGTACAAGAAAAAGAATCATCCAGACGAATAAATAACATATAAATGAAAAATCCCATAAAATATGTTCACTTCCTTGAGCAAGTATTTCCCCAACAGTGATTCTAACATTTACTCAACAACTCATTTCCTTACACAAGTAATTGCACCACAAATAAAATTTGCATTGCTTACAATTTCATCATAAATAAGGAAAACGAGAATTGAGTAAAATTGGAGCACAACCACCAAGCTTGTAGTGCACAACACATGAAGACAAATGAAATTTTGTGCATATGAATTCAAAATGGATTTTCTGAAGCAAAAGAGATACATACATCTCAGCAATATAAGTTTAACCTTGGCTAAAACTTTACCTTCAAAAGATACCATGAGGTTTTGAGTTTTAAATCATAACATTTAATAACAAGAACAAGCAGTAAAGCATGAGCTCATTGTAACGTGTAATTTCTATTCCTTCATACTGGATAAGTGAGGACCTTTTCAGTCCTTTTATAAGGGACATGCTGCACAGTTCTGGCCATATCATTAAAACTATGACATTTTAAAGAAGGATCTGCTTAAACCACAAAAATTTTCATTAAATGCAAACCAAACATTAATTGAAGCATATTTTTGTCTCTGGATAGAGCAATACATCTGTGTTGTGAAAAACTATTAAAAAAAACATACACAGCAATACAGATCAAACAACATAGTGTTTCAAAAACATAAAAATTAACAAACCCAATGAATTTGTCAATAACATGTAATATGCATACTTTGTCAAAGTATATATTTTTTGCCGCCTGCAAAACTGCAATATTACTACCATTTACAACTTATACATATTAGATTATTACTGTTTGAATTGTTTTTGGAACTACATGTTGTTTAAAAATAAAATACACAATTTGTTAACTCAGATTCAAACTGAACAGCTGCAATTATTCTAAACATAATACTCCTGAGAATATTACATGCATTAATATGTTCAGAGATTAAATAATCCATTGATTAATTATACAATGTAATCAAACATGACTAGAACACAATTTCACACACAAATTGTATTTCAACTTATACACAATGAAACTGAATTCATAATTATTGCCACTTGAAACAGAAACAATATGCCTGACTTCAAGTCAACTAATAAAATTTTCTACTTTCAACAAAAAATAAAACAGCAATAGAAATATTTCTTGATGCCCTTACAGAATATACTAGTAGTCATTCATTAATGTAGTCATAATTTAAAAAAAGTTTCTTGTTATTTAATATGATACATTTCTTGATCTTCATTTATACAGAAGCAGTCTCTATCTTTCCCCAATAAATTATTGAAAATTACCTTTGATTACTGGAATATAATACTAAGCATACATATTTGATACTAAAAATTAAACAAATCAAAGGTTGAAAAGTATCATTTCCTTTTAATTCAAAGGCAAGTGAATCTCTTATGCTTAAAGTGTATAGCACGTGTCCCTACAAAACCTACACAACTGGATTCCAGCATTGAAGTTTTGAGAAATGAAATAATCTAAAAAAGCAAATCAATATCAAATTGAAGAAATGGAATGTCAAATAAATGCATGTGATTATACAATATTTTTCAATCCAATTGTCAATTAAAAAACTTAGTATATATGTATATATATATTATAAGCAAATTGAGTTTAAGGTACTATGAGATATACAAACTATTGTTACTTGAAGGGCTCCGTATCACAATATTCAAATGCAAGTGTAAAACTGTATGTGCAGCAGAAACCTGAAGTAGAAAAATCAAATTTCCTTCAAATATGGTTTTCTTTCCCTAACAATTCACATACAGCAACTGCTATACCTATTTAGTCAAGTGTTACTTTCGTATATCAATTTTGTTTATCAATAATGTTTGAATGAAGGCTGGATAAAGGAGCTTGATTTATAATTCTAGTAATATTCTGGTTTAATGGGACAAAAGATTCTGAAGTAAAATATGGATAGAACATAACATATTTGTAACTTGGTAAAAAAAATATAATACAACAAGCAAGATGAACATTCACCCCCCCCCCCCTATTTGAATAATGCAACAAATCAAGGCCAACAAAAATGCACCATCTTCATGACAGTATTAACAAATTGCAGATTTCACATTTTTCAAACTCCTATCTCGAGCATCAACACCACAGTTTATTGTTTTATGTACATGATTTGAATGACAGTCACTTAAGCATTTCAATTGCTTTCTTTCTCCACACCTCTGTAATAATGAGCATTCAAGAGGTAGACCGTTTCAAAATATATATTTTAAGCTTCTTTTTCCTTTGATATAGGAAAAGGTCTCAATAAGGCTACCAAGCATTTGCCTACAGGTAAACTTCCTGTAATTTAGTAAAGAGAATCATGTTACAGTTTCACAACTTTACAAGTGAAAAGAATCTATGTTATGTTCAGTCCACATCTCACTTTCAGATATTTTGTATCAGGTATATTAAGTACCATCAATGTATTAGGTACATTATTAGCACATTACGGGCAGTTTATATTGCGACTATTAATTTCAATTGTGAATTATACTATAATCATGTCAATTACCCATTAAAAGTTTAGAGATTACTATTCTGTATTCTAGTTGCAAACTTGAAACATAGCTGCAGCATAACAAACATATTCATATGAAATTTTTTTGCATTATATGCTTTACATTATTTTTGGATGTTCTCAAATGAGACATCTGCACCTGACATTGCTCTGTACAGTAATGGAATGCTCCATGCTTCAACTGCAAATCAAAATACAACACACCTCTTACAATGCAAATATAGTCATACATTCTTCATAACTATCATAAGGCTAAGTGGTAATTGCACAGCAAGAAGTACCACAGGGACTATGTGCCTTCAGCCAGGAACATATTAGGCCCAACACCCAACCACTCTTCCTTACATATGCACTGTACTTTCGCAATAGCAAATCTCTAAATAAAACTAAACAAATACAAAAATGTCATTATCACCACTTTCAAAACTGCCAATGTAAATTCCCATTCCAACTACCATAGCTTCAGAAAATGAAACAAGTTCCGAGGTTTACAATAACTGGCAACCTACTCATGTTGAGAGAAAATGAATACGCAAAATCAGGCAGCATACCTAGAGATACTAGTACTCGTTGCTAGATAGCTGAGAGAGGTGAGGGTGTATTATTGTCTATTTACATAATGTGCACTTCTCTTCCAAAACCTGATAACTGGAATTCACTGTTTCATTGCAACTTCTATAGATTTATTTGGACAAATAGGATGACTTGAGAAGGGGACTGCACTGTGCACACTGAAGAGAAGTCTTAGTCAAGTTCCAATGCCTTCAAACATTCAGCAACATACACAGACAGTGACATTTTGTCATACTGCTGTTAGGAACAGTCTTTACACCTTTTAAAGGCAACTAAATTTAAACACAGTAATGAACAAATAGTATTTTAATCACTGGACAGACTTCAACTTTGGCTTCATATTCACTACACTTTCTTCTCATTTAAAACCTGAGTCCTAGTGAGACGTGATTCCAATTCGCATATCAAAACCAGTCTTTACATCACTAACTGCATGTACTAATTTTATAAAAGATTTGTTATCAGAAGCACAAGTTCATGGACAATCTATTACAGCACTTAAGCAGGAGCAGAATACAGACTGTCTAAAGTAGTGTAATTTATGTTAAAGTACAAATCCTTTCTCAGGTAACAATTGAGTAATCATAAAACTAGAAACAAAACATAATGGCATTAAATGAATATATATCAGGATTTGTAGAGCAAACAGATAATTCCAAAAGAAAACAAATGCTCATTGGGAATAGCAAAAAAACTTCAAATATTTTCAGGAGATGAGTTAAATTTTAATGCATTTAGTTATTTTGAATTACTAATTCTTTACCAAATAACACAGACAATCTATACTCTATGAGCACGTGCAAGATATAAATCATACACAAGAACACAGCGTGTGTGCTGCAAATGGAGGAGGCAAAGGTATGACAAAATTCTGTTCTGCACTAGAGCCAAGATAATCCCCTGAACAGCAAAATATACACTTTTGATAAGGTTGTTAATCTGCAGAGGATAAAAGTGAATGTTGTGATGCATGCCCATTGTTTGTATCTCACTATCTCACAACTGCAATAAAACTAAAAACAAAATAACAGTCATGTAGACAAGTTTATCTGGCGTGCCACAAGGTTTTGAAATGCTACATTCGCCCCATACATCAGTGCCTCTTTATATATTTGTAAACTATACAAGAAGAACCCAGCGCCGCAGGGGCTGGGGGAGACTTGCTATACCACTGTCCCGCCAGGCCCAACACCGCTGCCTACTGCTGCCGCAGTCACTGTGGTGGGACTTGATGGGATATGGGATGCCAGGCCCTGAGCAAAAATACCAGCATCAAAATCTGGCCATAGTAGCCTACAGTCTTTCAAACCCTAGTGAAGACTGTGCATCAGTCCTGTAGAAATGCACAAAAAATTATTATTTCAGCAACAACCAAGTCTGTGCAAGTATTTCAAATGAACACAAAATATTTAAAAAACAAGGATATGTAATGTGATGATATAATGTTAAAAAGTTCGGCATGCAGCAATAAAGCAATCATACATTTATTACATTTAGTCAAGTAATTTATAAAAACATATTTGAAATGCATACCATTTTGCCTGGCCTAGCCCAAGTGTAAACATAACCATCCTGACACGCCGTAACAAAGCAATCTTCTCGAAAAACAAGGGCTGTAAGGCGCTCATGAGCTATTTTCTTGCATATGAGGGGCTCAAGCACTGGGCATTCATCAAATCTTGGACAGGCTCCTGTTCCAATGAGTCTCATTGGATCGTCTGAGGAACTACGAGCTGCCACACCACTTCGACAAGGGGCTGACGAATTGTTCTTGTCACTTGGCACGTTACCCCCTCGTGATGCCAAGCTAAAATTTCGTTTGTGAGTACCACTTCCATCTTTTCGATCACCAAATCCAAGTCCTGCTAGCCTCTGAGTGAGTGATGGACCGGTTATGCTTCCCGAAGAAGAATTATTGTGCAAGTTTGATCCATGAAGATTTGTCACATTTCCATCAGCAACAAAATCTTTGTCCTTGTTAGGAACATTAGTTTGTAAGAACGCTGGCACATTATTACACCTCGATGTACAGCCAGAACCAGTGGAGTTCATATGGTAAGCATTTCCAGCAGCACTTCCATTCACACTGAATGATCCAGAACCTCCTATGCCACTAGTCCTCAATTTTGTGCACATTGGTTGTTTCAACACGTCTTCTGTAATATCCCAGAGACATAACTGTGTATCTTGACCAACAGAACCTAACCGATAGCATGTCGCTGCAGTCATACGATTGAACTCTGAACCTGAAGAGTTTCTGTTTGAGGCTTGATTTACCGTTCCTGGAGCAGAATTTCTTGACACTGAATTGCGATCACCACCGGCATTCGCGCAGTTGTGAAGGGGATTAGTAGAATGATTATGTTGAATTTGGGGTTGGCCTTCATCATCAGAACCTCCACTGAAGTCTACTGTGCTATCTGGTTCACTATATGAAGTAGTATATGGGTCAAAAGCAACAACACTAACCCAGCTGCGATGGCCTTGTCCTCGAGCCACAACTCTCCTCTCCTGAAAACTCCACACAGTAACTAAATCATCCTCACCGCCTACAACAACATATCTCCCATCAGGTGACCAACAAACACACAAAAAGCCACCAAAATAGCTTCTGGCTGAGCCTAATAATTCCATTGTATCATAATGAAACACACGCAAGAATCCATCCTGAGAAACAATGGCAAGATGCACTCCGCAAGGTGAAAACGCAAATTCATTTATGCAACAACCTTCTGATCCAATCACCCATCGATAAAGAGGATTTCGAGTGCTCTTTGTCTTGCACGTGTGAATGGCAAACCCATCACCTTGTTTAAATGGTTGATAGTGAGGCGGTGCAGTACCACAAGGCAATTCCTCATTGTAGAGGTACAACTGTCCACTACTATGTGACACCAAGAAAAGGTTTGTTGAACCAGGAACCCATCTGATGCATGTCACTTTTGTTTTGTCGATTAACCTCTGGGAAGAAATACAAAAGAATGAACAAATGTCATCACAAAATACATTTAACATGTTAAGACATTGGTTCTCAAAGGGAGTAGATGCCACAAATATTAGGGTACATATTTAATCAGAAAATTGTGCAGCATGTCATTTTAAATATAGGATTCTATGTCACCAACATTAAGACCTTGCAATTTAAAGCCAGTGTTGAAGTGAAAATGAGCATATAAAATGAAATGCTTCTGAAAACTAGCCACTAAAACTGCTATTAAAAGTTGCTGCACACTATTCTTTCAAGATCCATGCAGATCACGACAAAAGTAATAACTGCATACTAATCAATTAAACTTCCAAATGTTTCCAATTGAATAGAGCAATATGTTTCAATAATTGCAATCTAAATATTAGTTTACTATGTGTGTGTGTGTGGGGGGGGGGGGTATTTTTTAAGCATGCAATGTCTGTACATCAATATTCATCACCGTATACAAATATACACAAGTATAAGGGTAATAATAATGTTAAATGTATGTCTGAAAAAAATAATTATTTGAAAGGAATATAACAAAATATGATGGGATCAGAAGGTTAACAAAGGATTTCCAAGAGAAACTTAACAAATAAAATTTTAAGAGCTGCCACATCAAAATATAAAAATTAAGTTAATGGTTTTTAACAGCACATTTTTACACATTAAGTGCAAGGTACGTGAATACAAAAATATTAATGTTAATTTAACACACTACTGTCATGTTAAGAATGTCATGTCATGATATTTCAAATACCAATAACACACTTGCTATTAAAGGATTACTTGCAATATTTTCTATCAAAGTTCTTTAATAGCAAGCAATATTACAATGCACAAGCAATGAAAAGAGATAAATGATGCAAAATTTTAATCCAAAAATATTTACCAGCTGTATATGTATATAAAATCACACATAAAAATGCTATTCAAGAGTACCCAAGAAAATATTTCACTACATGTTATCATGTACATGTGACCTTTTAAATAAAGTAAATAAATAAAAAATGAAGTACCACAAAAACAAAAAACTTTTTTTTTTCTATATTTTAACAGGAATGTATATAAAATATAAAATTTTGCTTCATTCCACTTTTTCAACAATTATACATGTTAACTCATTATTAAAAGAAATCCTTGAAATAGCAACTTTACCACCCTACTAAAACTAATTCGTTTTGATACACCACGATAATTTTTAATTCTCCAGATCATTTTAGCAGCTTATATATTATGGAGCCTCTCTCCTAAATAACTGAAAGGTCATCAAAAATTAACTCAAGATACATTTTTGACAGAAATTGAACATGAAATAAAATGGGAATAGACAATGATAGGAACAAATAGGAAATGTGAAGAAATATTTTCCTACCTCCTCATTATACAATTTACTTAATTCCTTTTTAATTGGGTCAATGAGTTGAATTTGCCCTGTTGAAAATCCAACTACAAGAGAGACACTGTCAGGTGTCATGGTAACCATGTTGAAATCATGGCAAGTTGGATTCGTTCCTTTGTACATCTTTTTATCAACAGGTTTGGTAAGATCAGCTGCCTGAAAAAATATATCACTTTGAATCAATTGTTCCTTAATTTATGACACAAAATGTAATAAAGTAATAACTGAAAGTACATTTTCAAAAATAATGAATGTAATTGGATTAAAACAGCAGTAAACCCATTAATGCTGTTTACAACTTGTAAGAAATTTTAAAAATAAACGTTTTGAATTCCTCCCTCCTTGAAATCTGTAATCTTATTAGCAATTAGATTAGTAAAGCAACAAATTAAATAATTCTTAATCACCGGTTACATTTTATTTCAAAATACACCATTTATGTAAAAGGATTATTACAATATCTCTTTATTCAAAAATGTAGGATCAAGATATTGAAAATTATCTAAGCTTTGCCTTTTCTAACCACACCCAGTAAAAATATTTAAAATAATAAAGAAATGAATTATAATACAACCACATTCAACACCTTTGAATACCTGGAGATTACGTTTCTTTCAAACTTTCAATTAATTATTTGTGTAAAACATAAGTCACGCACTTTGAAAGCATTACACATAGGCATGAAAAAATTATGCAACAGTCGCATTTAAGCGGTAATCATGTCTCATTCACCTACTTGCTACAACAGCTATATACATAATTTATATTTTTTAAACATGCAAAAGGACAATGAATAACTCATAATAAGCAGTAATGATACTTGTTATAAGACATCATAATTTACAAATGAACATTTATCACTCTGCAACTCCCACCCTTTTTAGAATTGTAATTACTATAAAACCCATTTTGACACAACATCTTAATCAAAATCGGATATTTAAAATTAAATAAATAACTTACTTGCATTTCACATTAATAATCTGACACAAGAGCTGGAATTGACACTTAACCTAGCAAGTATTAAATGTAAGATTAACTTCAAATAAATATGACATTCATCGTCATTGTAGTAAATTTAAAGTGACATCAGTTATATATAACACTAAAAATAACTATAAGTTGAAATTTAAGAAAGAATGAATTTATGTTACTGGGAATATACAACGTATATGAAATAGCTTTACACTTTACAAACAGCAAGCAGCTACAGCTGTTTTGATCATTAGCAGAAAATGTGTTCAAGGGGGAATTTTACACATTTACTGCACATTTGTAAGATCAATTAAAATGTGTCATATAAACAGAAAACCATTCAATATGTCTAGTGAAAGTACAACTGCAATAGAGTTCAACCCACAACATTATACAAGTATGAAATTATAGATCACCCTTCCCCCCCACAAACTCACAAGCACTTGCATTCCACACAAACACAAAAACATGCACTGTCAAAACCACTTCATCTTGTCACTGCATTACACATGGGAGTTGCAGCACACACAACACACACTGAAATATGCTGCATTAGGATGATTAGTACACATTAACAGACCTCCAAAAAATTGTCATATGAGAGTTGGAAAACCGGCCAGGAACACACTTCAACACGAGATACGATGAAGAACCTCTTGTAATTATCACACAAGGTCTCTCTAGAGAAGTATGTTATGAAGTTAGGTTAGAGTGTACAACTATAACTACTCAACAATTATTAAAACTGAACTCAAGTGCCAGAAAATGACAATGCGAAGCACATATTTGATTCTTCCTTACCTTCTTAACACCTTTATAAACATAAACATACAGTTCTCTACCAAAATTGAAACAGATTCTATCACCATTGCCGCTGGGATCTGGTAACGTAACGAAAGACACACGAACAGCCGCACTACCTTGAGTGTTTGTATAACCGACCCTATTGGGCCGCGAATATTCGGAAAGAGTCATTAGTCTATAAGTTCCTTCTCTCGTTATAAACTGTGTTTTTAACTCATCTTTCCCCCCTCCATCTTGCACCGCCATTTTCATTCAACACTATACATTTGGGTGGGGGTTCAGCCAAAATCGCTGTTCGCTGTCATTCGTGCACTATCGCGTATGATCGCAAGCGCGCGCGGATACAGAATGTTGAATCACAGCTGATGATTTTAGTCACAGACGTAATCACTCTAGTTGGACAAACGTTCGCGAAAATTAGTGGTATTTTTCTAGTACTTGTCTCAATCTCATCTCACACGTAACATGTGTGGGACGAATGTATTACGCTCACATTCGCGCGTGCGTGTGTATATAAATATTTATTTGTTTATGTGTGTTTGAAATCGTGAGAAGCAGATCATATTTCTTTCATTGTGTGTGTGTATGTAACCAAATTTTTCCAATTTATTCAATTAATCGCCCCACTAGATAGGTTGAAAAATTGCAAAACAGAGTACTTCAGACTACCATATAAATCTTTTCCTATTTCAGGAAAACCTTTGGTATTGTATAAATTTCTGACTCAATGAAATACACATTTTGATTGCAACAAATATCAACACAAGAATAATTTAATAACTCATTAAATTAATCTAATAGAAATGAGGACAATTTCTTTTAAGATGATTATAGTTGTGGATGAACTGTGGATAATAGTTGTGGAAGACACAAGGATATTAATAATTTGGAAGAAAATACAAATAATACTTTGTGTTTCATATTCATTTTAAGCAGCCTATAATATGTCTACAGAGATAAATACTAACATTGCTGTTTGTACATTACCGTTGCTTCCTGATATTAAGACTACTCCAAATTTAATTTAACGTTTTAGAATTCTATCATTAAATTTTTCTGACAACATTTGAAATTTACATAATTTTTACATTTTGTACATAGGTAAGTGATATGTACAATGCCTGCTATAATTATATTATTTTTAAGTAAAAAACATTTCCATAGTTCGTCCTAGGAAGAATAATAACTATTAAAGTGCAGTACGAGAAATACTAATTAAAATAAAAATAAATAGAAGAAACAAATTTATGTGATAAAAATCAATCTGAAATTATTTAATTAATTCAGAATTCAATATACTGACATTCTGAATAAACTAATCCCTGGGTTTGTTTCAGTGTATGTTCATTGCACAAATCCTAAAATCAATGAACAGAAGCAAAATACTTGGTATTCATGTTATGAATTGCGCAATTTAATGTCATTTGCCATACTAGTTTGACATTTGTAATTTAATATGAAAATTGTGTCAATAAAGTGATTTTCTTTTTTGTACAACAGAAGTCTAAAAATCCAATTTTAATAAAAGTTTATTAATTTTATTGATTTACAACAATCAGTTAATATAAACATGAGGATTATACATGAACACAATAATTTCCAATACTATTTAGCTGTAATATTTGTTAGAAGTTGAAAAATGAAAGGAATTATACGAAGATAACATTAAAATCTTTTATCATATGTAAGATTTTATATATGCATTTAAAAATTCAATATACAAATTATTGAAGTTACTTCAATATTTTATACATTATAATGTCACATAATAATAACAACCCATTAGACAATAAGAGCCAAAGACCAACTTTCATTATATTTCCTTTACAAACACTAGATTACATAACCAGCTATTCACAAATACTGGGGTCCAGTAACTAGAGCAGTACTTTCAAAGTCACAGAAAACTGTGAAGCAAGTAAACAGTTCTATCACACAGTCAACAAATCTATGCTCGCAAGACTGTGGTTTATACACAGCAGACATTAACATGAAATCTCTCAAGGCAACTCAGGTACATTCATGAATACATTTCAACAGATGTTTAAAATAGCACATTTGACAACAAAGTCTTCTTACAAGATAAAGAAAATTTATATAATTCAGATTCAGTTTCAAAAATTTTGATAATTCATGTATTCATCAAAGATCTGCTTCTGATAGTTATTTACCAGATCACAAGGAATGTTGAAGGAGATTCTGCAACTACAATATTAAATGCATGTGACTTATCAATGACAAAAATATATGGTTATTAATTTCTCAAGTCTTCCTTTCTTGTCACAAAATGAATAGTCTAAAGACTTTTAAGGCACTCAAAACAACCTTGCAAAGACTTGACCAATCACAAATATACCTTTACTGTCAACATAATAAAGTTGTTTCAATAATATCCTCATATTATGTTAAAATGAACACCGTTTACTCTCAAATCAGATAAGTTTCAGTATTACTTTAATGAAATATTCTTTGGTATGAATAAATTCACAGCTGACTTACTGACTCCAAAAATCTATCTTATGATGTTTTGTATTTTCTAAGAAGAATTACTGGCACCACTACAATAATAAGTCTTCAAGGTTAACACACAATGCTGCTCTTATAAACGCAAGTGACAGCAAAGCACTCACTTTATTGCATACTTGCTATCACTTTCTTGAAATTGTTCCGCATTTTTATCCACTGGCTTAGTAGCTTAAACAATAATATATCATGCAAGTTAATGAAATATTCTTTTATTCCATGTTATAAAGCAAATGCTTCTTGAATTCAAACCTTATAAGATTATTATCTTTGTTGTGAATTCACACATAGAAATACTACATAATGTATCACATTATATAATGCACACAATTATTAAAATACTAGAATCCTTACATCAAGTCTTGAAAGGGGAAAAAAATCTAGCCAGTTCTAAATTTGGAAATATGAGCTCACTTTGGTCAATTCACAAATCAAGATTTATTGGGAGGGGGTTGTGTCATAAAATAATATTGGGGAGACACTCAGATAATTAACTTTATATGTATATATAAAGTTAATTATGTAATCCAATATATCTTTCTTATATTCCAAAAATAATTTTAATCCAATAAAGGAAGTTGATTTTTAAGAAAATGCTACAATAGAAAAAAATATCATTTTTTGCTGTTGATCTCTCTAGCCTTAAGTAACCCTAACTTTGAAGATTTATTTCTGTTCTTGCAAAATAATGTATAAATATACATGAACATTGTTATAGTTGGTAATTACTATTGATTGAAGAGCAAGATACTAATCGCCAAGTTACAGAATCTTATTCTCACATTATTTTCTTTCATTAAGAGTTAATTAACATGATGGGTAAAGAATTTTGAGGGCAGCAATAGTGAAGAATTGATCTTAGAAATTTTATTTTTTGGACCATGTAAATAAAAAATTGTGAACTCATTTGGAAAAAAGGAAAGTCAGCAATATTTTTGTCTTACACAAGTAATTGTGATGGGGAAAAAAAGAAAGAAAAAAAATCATTTTTCAAACAATTAGTCTCAGTTACAATGACACACATGACAAAATTTACTTTTATTACCATGTTTGACATAATAATTATGAGAAATGTGCAGATTAAATTTAACTTACCACAATTAAATAGAAAATAAGTCAAACATTTTTCAAAGGGAGCTAAACACCAAATGAAAGTGGTACATACATGATAAATTATCTTACAAGCTACAATAATTTATTTAAAACATTCAATTCATTAACATTCCCCTTCGTACAATATATACAAGATACATTAATTTTCACAAAATAATACAATAATGGCACAGGATGTGTGACGAACATATGGCAGCTTGTCCATTATCCTAATTAATCTGTCTCCTCATTTTCACTTGAGAGGGAGAAAAGGTTTACAATTGCTACTAACATACAGTCCAGAACTAGTCAATGAGTAACTATGAATGTAGATAATTGACTATGATGGTAAAATATAAAAAAACTGTTGTAAAACAATATCAACAAAACTTATTTTCTAAATAACCTACCATTTTATAAACTTCATCACAATTAATCTTGTCTCCTCCATTTCCAAATAGACAAAAATAAATTCACATTTGAGTACAGATAGTCGGGGAAATTTTTAACGTTCGTGAATTTTAATGCATTTTTTTATGCATCAACACCTATTGAGTAATTAAAATCTAAATATTTTTATTGCTTTGTGGTTTTAATCTGAAATGTTAGCACTGCCAGGAGAAGTGATAAGACTGACACTTGCTCATTATCATTACATTAGCTTTCTCTTAATGGTATAAATAAGCTACTTTTATGATGAATATCTTGTGCACACATTAATTGCCTGAAAACTGAAGAAATGCTTAACAGGTATGTAGATAACTGGAAAAAAATATTTTATTTCCATTTAAAAAACCAACCAAAAAACTTAAGCTGATTTCATTGTAATGAAAATTTAAAAAAAGGATTGATAAAAAGAATAAAAAAAGGGATACTTGAACATTATGTAATAGCATTTTCTTCTGTATGATAATTTCCTCATAAGTGAGGTATAAACTAATATTTGTAATAATTTCCATGATTAATATTGTATAAGTCATTTGTACTGTAGAATAGTTATTTTTTTACATTAAAAATTAATTATTTAAATTCTTGAATACTTTGGGTGAATTGATTTCTATCCATTTATCTTACTTTCCATAATAAATACCTAGAGATCCATATGAATTCAAATGTGTAGTTTTATAATAATGGAGACGGCATCCTACATACAAAGACTGAAGCACAGTTCATAATAAGTTAATAACAGCCTGGAAAACTACATAACACCAAAAACAGAAATCTAAATTTCAATGCAGACAAAAACACTGCAAATTTTTTAAATCTAAATTTCTAGAAATATAGTAAATCAGTGAAACTAATGACCAACTACAATGGAATTTCAGGATTTTACAATTTTTCCCCCTCTCTTATATATTGCTTCTATAATTAATATAATAATAATAATAATAATAATAATATTACTTTTAAATAAAAATCTATCTTCAAATGCAATAATTTTAACAATAAAATGCTCATGTAAATATTTGAAAACGACTTAGTAGGGACGTATAACTTTGAAGAACAGTGAAGTCAGTGTCAGTTGTTTCTATGAACTCTCAAGTGAAAAGTAGTATTGGAGACAGAATACAATGCTTTTTGGTGAGGTTTACAAAACCATTTTCAGTCTTCAATGACAAACTTTTCACAGCTTTTGTTCGAAATTCACACGTAAAAGTTCCTGTGTTTCTCATCTGAGATTATTCTCCAGATACTGCTGCATAGTATTACCACGCATATCAGTTGGCTTTTTATATAGCTCAAATGCAGACCCTCTTTGTTCTCTGTTCGTCAGGTCTAATCCACTAGGTTCATGGTTGTGATGACCATGGTGGTTATGGTTATGAAAACCGTCTCTCAAGCCTCCTCTTGCAGGTGAAATATTATGATAATACTGACTACTGCTTCCTACATGCATCGGATTGTTGTAGTTACGATCTAGACTACTTCCATGTCCTGAATCAAAACCAGCACTGATGTCTTCTCCTGCAACATAACCATAATTTTAATTTAATGTTTTAGAAAATAACCACTTTCATGACCAAAATATTTCATATGAATGAACTCCAAACAGCAATAATAATTAATACCAATTAGTAATATTCATGCAATAAACATTATTTTTAACTTAGGTAGCAACGATAACAAAACTACACTAAACTACATCAAGCTCCTTATACCGCACATGCATTAAAAACTATTACTATCAATTGAGATTTATTTAAAACTAGTTGTTGTTTTTTTCAATAAGACAAATACAATATCGAAAATATGAAATGAAATATGTATATACTAGTCATACAAGTATATTGGTGCTTTACTACAAAATTAAATGTGAAAATTTCCATGAGACATGTTGTTGTTAAGCCAATGATAGACATCGCATCTGATACCATTATCAATAAGAATTACATGACATGGAAAAACAACAAATTAAGACACCCTAAAAATACAATTTTACAATGTAAAATGATAAAGTTTTGCAATACAGAGCATGTGCTTTAAGAAGTGCAATGAGAAATTAAAAGTGAATGTCAGTGCATCTTGAGATTTTGAGAATTATCAGGAGACATACATTTAAATACCTAAATAATTCCTTTTCTTTTTCTTTTCTCCTATGTCATTCTCTTCCTGCGTTTCTACTTTACTTGTCATGTGTACATCCTGCATAACAATAGAGTAAGATGATAGGTATAACAATGTTTCTCAGTACTTTTTATTCCTTTGGAATCCTTACTTTGCGCAAAATACAACAATTATTACACAATTATACAACAAAATAAGCAAACTTTAAATGGAAAAAGCATTACCTATTCAAATATACAAAAGTTTCTACTAAAAAAAGCATTACCTATTCAAATATACAAAAGTTTCTACTAAAAACCTTATATATTCTACTATGGCTTAAATTATAAAGTATTGAGAATTCCATTGCCTGGTGTACTATAATTCTATTACAAGCTAGTAAGATAAAAAGCAACAAAAAACAACAACAACACAACCAAATTTTTTTAAAAAATCCTGCAGCCTTTCATCTCTATGTTGTGGATTGTGAACAGGTTAATACCTGGAGCTGTTTTTAGGATGACAATAATCTTCAGTGTAGCTTGAATTCCTATTTCCCATGACTGAATAACATCATTTCTCCAGCATCTTCAATAATAGGATACTTGAAAATAATAGGCACTTGATGAATGAGTTCATAATAAAGAATTTCACTCAATATTTGATACTTCTCAAAATACGCATCATTCAAATATTTTATAAGGTTACTTCTGAAAATTCATTGTCTAATTAAAATGAAGAGTTCTTAAATGTGTTTCTTCTAAATGCTTAGCAGAATTAATAATGACGCCATTTCATGGTGTTTAATGTCTTATGTCTTTGTTTTAAATGAATGTTCAAAGAAATATGTATTAAATATATTTGCACTTTTGTTGCTACAATGTGATTAAATTTTTTCAGTAACTACTATTCAGCACTTTAATGTAAAACATTTCAACTTTTAATGCTATTTATGCTAAGGGGAAGAAGAAGGAGGAGGAGAGGGAAAATGCTTCATTGAGTATTGATTATATTTTCCCAGGCTTCCAATGATTAGTCCCATAGGTATAGTGCATGTTTTATGATGAGAGGTGGCGGTGTGCCTCTCCCACAGGATGGTCACACCTGGCCCTGATATACATGTCAGCTTGCAAGGTTTTCCCACCTCCAGCAAGCACCACCGCCCAGCCACAACAAGCTCTATGTTCCCAACTGGTCTCCCAACATGTGTGGTAGTAAAGTGCATGTAAATGTAAGTGTGCCTAAATAAGGGGTGAGAATAGGACAAGGAGGAGGAAAGAAAGATCACACATGGTCCATAGCCCCTTTGTTAGGGTACTGCTCTGGCATTTTCCTGGTGGTGACCATGGAAAACTAGCCAATCAGGGCAGCTTGAATTTTCCTCCAGCCAGTGACCAAATTCGACCTAGTGAAATAGCTAGTGTCTAGGAAAAAAGAAGAATAAAGGAGAAGAATAGAAATGAAGAACGATAAAGAAGAAGACAACAAAAGAAGACGATGAAGAGAAAGAAGCAATTAGTTTGTTCAGTTTTGAATCATATGGCAACTTCCATATAATATGGATGCAATATTCCAGCCCAATGTTTCAATAAACAAAGAAAGAGAAGACAAAACAGAAAATTTAATTGATAATTCACAAAACATTCTGAATTATAATATAAAAAGTACATCAAGGTTAAAACAAAGACACTATGAACAGTTCTGTATGGCAACAAAATGTAAGTTATAAATGCATGGAATGAAAGGAAGAAGACCTTTACCTCCTAAACTTCAGAAATTTGCTTATAAGTAGAACTAGAGAATCAAACTGTCACTGATAAAATAAAAGTAGAAACAAATTTAGACCCCCAACTCCACAATCGGATAAATCTGGAAATTTACTCTTAAAATTCAATATTAAATCTAGAGGGAAGTAATAATAATAATTTAATTTGTTGTTAACAATTTCCTAACAGTTTATTTGGTAATGATTTCAAAATAATTCAGCACCAATAAATTAAGACCAATTAAAGAACAATATCTAACAGAAATTTAGTAAGTCATCTGCTACCAAATTTTAGTGAAATAACAACTAAAATAAATCTGGAAAGCCAAGAAGACAACACTGAACATACACTTCACTAAACTGAATCCAATAATAAGTACATTGTGCTATGAATTTAAAATACTAAGAAATTCATGAAACATACAAAACTCTCATTGATATTTGTACATTTGGTATATATGTTTTATGTAGTGCATCTTTGCACACATTAATTTTCACTTAATTTGGAATTCTATTCCAAGGAAACTTTACAGAATTTGTTATTACAGAAAAACTATACATGAAAAGTGATTCCTATCAACTAAAACTGTATGTCACGACGTGTGAATATTTAATCCCTCTGGGATCCAAACCTGGGGCTTTCTGTAATGCAGACTAATGCTCAAACAAACTGAACTATGGAACCAAACATTACATTGTGATAATTTAACATCTTATAAGAGATCATTAATCTTACGGATGATACAATCGTCATGACACTGTTTATTCTTTTTTGTTCATCTTCACCTTTCGTCCCATTTTATATCTTTTGAACTAATCACCCTTATTTCTCATCATTAATAATTTTTAGAAAACTAGCATATTTTCATTTTAGGTAGAACAAACATGACAATTATTAATATTATCTGACTTAAATATTGAGAGCACACCCGAAAAAGCTTCATTAGATTATCCAATACTTTTCAATATTTTACCTGATATGGTTAAAACTAACACATTACACAAATTTAAAAGGCGTATTCTGACTTTAAAAACAATAAAGTAGTTTCTGTTGCATGTCAACTTGTCAATTTTTAAAGTATTAGGGCCTAAACCAATTTCAAACTAACACAATCTAAAATATAATTAATTTGTTTGGTACTTCACACTAGTAAATTTATAATTTTCAATGCTTGTAAATAATTAAAAGGATAAAGTCTGCAAATATGCATAAATAATCCTGAAACAAGTAAACAAAACTGTGAATGAAACACATTTCACCAATTTTGATCTTATTTCTTGCTCAGTTTCCCAGTGGTCCACTAGACTTGTGTGTCATATGTTAACAAATTGTGATCTGCAGACAAGAATACTCATCATTTCATACCCATATGGGAAGGACAGCAGGCGGAGATTATCGTCTTGGTGTGCTCTCACTTGGACAGGCATTTATTATTGTTTTGAGGAAATGTAGCTCTTTTCTGAGTGACACTTTTGGAACCTTTCATGCCCCTCTATTCGCTTTGATCAGTATACATCCAAGATTTTTTAGTGCTTTCGAACAGGCAAAGATTGTTAATTGTAAGTCTCCAAGAAAATGTCTGGGAATTCTGATAGGACAACATCCTGTGGTTCTGCATTAATTTCATTCACAAAAAATAAACAAGTACTATTCAAATTACTGACATTTTGAAAAATATATATGCCTTGAAATTATTTTTTGAAATTTGATCATGAGACTATTTTTCATTTGTAATCTTCGTCTTCGAATGCTTACCCTGAACAAATTTTATTGTAATTTGTAGTAGTAAGCATAAACTCTTATAAAATACTGACAAGGTGGCCACTCATTTCCTGGAATAAATTTCACTGTCTTTTCCCAGTTTTCCAGTGCATTTTAAATTTTTTTCTGATAGGTTTGTAAAGAAAATATTAAAGCTACCATGATACTAGTTGGCCAGGCCTCGGATTTGGATTTTGCCATGAAAAAATTAACAATATTTTCTCACCAAATAAAAATTAAGAAAAAATAACGCAGTTCTAATGTTTTTAAGGAATGTTATCTAATTTTAAAACTTTGTCAAAATTTTGTATCTAGTTTTAAAACCTTGTCAAAATTTTCTCTGACTTTTACCAATTCTTCTGCAAATTCCCTGATTTTTCCCCTGACATTTCCAGAGCAATGAAATTCCCTAATTTTTCCCAGTTTTCCAGAGAGTGGTCAACCTGTACTGAGATTTTCTAAAAACAAGCAAGATTTGAATTACATTCTACTTGACTTTCAAATTTCTCAATTGATTTATCTGCCGATTCATTTATCATGTCAAATATATTTTGAGTTGCATGCAAAAGTAATTTTAACCTTTAAAAATACTAGAAGATTTTAGAAAGGAAATAGTTTCATGCACCGATGCTTTCTCTTCAGTGTATTGGTAAAAATATATTCGAGATAAAAATACCAACTCCCATCAATGTGTTAAAACAGTGTTTCAAGACTCTTAAAACAGATTACCCAGTTCTCGATTATTTGTGGAAAAGTCTTTTTACAATACACAATCAAAATTTTATTTCACTTTGATAAATGAGTATCATAATAAAAAAATATTACCTCCATTTTGATGTGGAGATGAAAATCCACCCCCATCTAGACCTCCTGATACCGAATATGGTTTGGAATGTTGGTACACATTATTGCTGTTTGTTTTCAAGCCTTGTGTTCCAGATGCATTAGGAGGAACAGATCCTTCTTCATTTCGCAATGTTCCAATAGGAGAAGAGGACATGCCACTGTCTAGAGTTCGTTGAGGAGAATGTTGTATATCATAGTTACCATCTCCACTTCCACGACTCCATTGGTTTTGATTCTCTGGAGGAGGTGGACGATAATTTTTTGGCTTTGGTGGTGGTACTGGTTTGTAACTGCCAGTTTTGGGTGGTGGTAGAGGCTTATAGTCACCAGACCTAAAAAAATTGAAGTTGTGATCATAAGAATGTTATACCAAAATACAAATTAGAATATAAGAAATGAAAAAGAAGATTTTAAAATTAACTCTCTCAATATGTCATCTCATCAAAATCAATAGAAATATTCAACAAAGAGTCCAAAATATTTATTGTCTGAAATTTCCCCAATATATCCAAGTCATTAATACGATGAAATATGTATACTTTTTATTCTACAATTTCTTTCAATCATGTGATCTAGTTAGGAAAACTGTATTTATATTCACTGTCCTTTTATTTTGAAGTGAAAGTAAATAATACATTACCTCTTAAATCAAACAAAACTGTTTTAGGTACTGTACCAAGAAGAAAGAAAACATTACAATAAGAATGTGGGGTGAGTGTTAAAATCTACAATTAATGTTAATATGGATGAATAATCTAGATAATTCTTTGAATCTGTGTTTATTTTTCTTTAATGTAAAGTACAAAATTGTAAAGCTTCTTTTTTAATAAATAATCATAAATAAAAGCAATACACATTCTCACCTGTATTTACCATAATCAGGGTGTTTGTTGGGTTTTGGCTCCATATTGCTGATGGGTTGAGCAGTAGACCTAGTAAATCTGTAGGGGTCATGGTTGCGAGGAGAGAGTGGAACACCATTGCTTCCACATTTTAAATCATCATGGGCATTTGGCCCAAGGCGATTATTATAAGACTCATACGATGACACACTGTCATAACTACTCTGCAAATAAAGAATGGAGTAAGAAACAGATAAATTACATTTATACAATCAAAGCATTGCTATCATAAATGTTGATTCAATCAACTTACAGTTTTGACGTTGTGTCTTTCCAAGGAGGAACTGCCCCCTCTCCGATGATGAGGGGTAGCATTTATATAATTCGGGGGGTCGCTGGCTTCCCTTCCACCAGACGCCATGTCTGCATCCCCCAGCATGCCCTCCCCCTTTACAAAGAGCCTGTCAGCAGCTAGCCGGCTGAGGGCGCTGTGGGACGGTTTGTTGGTGCGGTCAATGCGTGGTGGCAGCTCAGGTGGCTTCTGCAGGGGAGGCGAGTGCATGAGGGGAGACCGAGGCAAAGCCCCTGCGCCTCCATTGAGCATTTTGGAAGCAGGGTACCCAGCGGGACTCGAGTTCTGGTGGTGATGGTAGTGATGGTGGTGGGGAGGGTAGTTAAGATGCATGGTGGAAGAACTGATAGGAGGCTCATCGGAGTTGAGTAAATGAGGAGGGGAAAACCCATACTTGCTGTCACCACATTGAGAACGGCGCTTCCCTTGGGACATGGCGAGGTTGTGCCCATGGTGATGATCAGGAGGTGGGGCACCATTGTGACATTCATAGTTCTGAGAGAAAAGACAGTAATACTATTTACATGACAGAATGCCAATTACACATATTTAAGATGAGAAAATTTTTGAGTTGTTTTTAGACAGGTCAATTTCTGTACAAAAAGACTGCAGAAATTGTCTACCATGCAAAATCAATGTAATTAAAAGAAACTTTCGAAAAAGAAGCTGTTGAAAAACGAGATTTTGTGTGTGAGTGCAAGTAAGAGGAGGATAGGGAGAAAGAACATACAATGCTACACAGATACACTTTTCAAAGTTCATTTCAAAATTAGAAATTATTTGTTTTATCACTGCATTTATGTTGTGGACTTACCTGCTTATTGTAAGTGCCACTAGGTGTGTAAGGAGGTGGAGCGGAGTAACCAGGTGCAGCATCCTCTTGCGTTGCAATGCTCGGATCAGATGAGCTTTTCACCAGACGAGATGAAGTTGTTGGGGCAGTTGTACCTCCAGTACAACGAGGTTCTGGTGACAAGTCCAGGTCAGACTCGGGGGATGAAGCGTAAGAAAGTCGAGATGTCATTGGGAAAAGAAAATCATCTGACAGGGCTTCATCAGGCTGTAAAATAAATGGTCTATTAGAACTTCATTTATTATTAATTTTTTTAAAGGCTTGCTCTTTAAAGGTACTTAAGTGGTTCTTTTCATAAAATAATGCATTCAACATCTCAATATTTTACAGAACAGGATGATGAGTAGAGATGGAAGATATTTACCTTACTTTCACTCATCCATACTGGAGCTGTTTGCTGTTTGTCAATTAATTCTCGAACCTTTCGGTACCAAAGCTCAGGGCTTGTAAGAGTTATGCTACAACTGAATGTGTGGCCCCACACCTTTTCTAGTTTTTGACACTGTTCAAACAATTTCTTGCTACTTTTATGAGCTGCTCTGTAAAATCATAAATATTTGAAGTCAATCTAGTGAATCAATCATTCAGCACACATCTCATTCTTTCTTCATTACTTGAACAAAATATGTTAGTGCAATAGCAATGAATGCACATAACTATTGTTATTAGAAACTCTTAGAAAATAGGCGAACTACAAGTAATTAAGAGTATTCTATTTTTCTTTTCAGCTAGAAGAACATTGTCTCAAGAATCATGTTTGAAAATGAAGTGTTAAGTTTGAATATTTTGTGTTTCATAACATAAGTCTTCATTGGAAAATCTAAGGTTCTTTGGTCATTAGGACTAATATTTCACAAACATCAATACAAATCATTACAGAATATAAGAATTTGCCAATTAGTAGCACAAGAACATCTTTAGATATCCGCACATGTAAAAGAAAAGTTCATAACACATCTGAATCTTCATATAGAGTAACCCAGTGGAAGGTGACAGCAATTATCCTTAAACTTATTGCAATGCTCTAAATTTTCCTGCAATCTTGAAAGTAATAAACGAGATCGCATTTATGCATGAAATATTTCAAGCACCAACAAGACTATTTGAATGAACTGGAGTTAAATAGGATGAATGATCAATGAATTCATCAATTCAACATTGATTCATGAGCCAAATCTTCACAACAAATAGGAAAGCCTAAGTAATGATGAGATGAGAGTGAGTCATAACACAAATTAAATTGGTTATCTCTCGGGGCTTCATGAACGAGAGGTGCCAAAAAATGTACTAGTGAAGATCTCATATGCAACAAGTAAATACAACTATCATTTTACACAAAGCTTTCTCATATTTTCTATATCTTTTAGTTATAAATAAATTGGGAATGATAAAAACAAGTTTGCTGTACTTGAACTGCAGACCTCTCAATTTGTATGAGAATGCTGATTCTACAGTCCAAAGTGTTCCGCTCACTATCTTTACAAAGATTAGATAAGTGATTAATATGTAATAGACAATAAGTGTTAAATATATGTCGTATAAATATACAAGTATGTGGCAATTAATACACAAAGAATAATTTTATGAATATGCTCTGCAGTAGTTCATATATTTACATGAAGGCCTTGTCATGTTTTGTTAATATTGTAGCACTAATATAAAAATATTTAACAGCAGTTAAATATTAGGTTTTATATTAAAATATATTAATTATTATTATATTAATATAAATATTAAAGTATTTAATTTAGCTTAAATATTAGGACATTAAAGAGAAGCAAAAGAGATGGTTTGCTCACATCCACACAATGAAAGAGGAAAGATTACTGAAAGCTGCCTTCAAGTAAGTCTATAGTGCAATGATCATAGGAAGGCCAAAAAAGTGGATAACTCAGGAATACCTCGAGGAACAAAATCTACTTATTAAACAGGAATAGGCAACATGTCTAATACACCTGCAGTTTATGATGATAATGATGAGAAACACTGGATGTTTCATTCGCAGATAGAAAACTCCTAATCATGTTTTCATGTAAATATTGAGAATATGTACCAAGCTAGTTCCTAGCATATTGGATGGCTCCAGTACACTGTATTTAAGGGAGATTGCTACATGAGGCGCACATGTGCAAAAACTGAAATCCAGAAATTAACCCTTTGTGCTCCTAATTCTTTGGTACAGGAATTCCCCTCAGCTCATTTAAATCCTATTAATGCACCACCAGACATGGTCCCATAGTCATATGGCATAATAACCTTATAAACTGTCTAACAATCTGAAATTATATAACAATGAACATGATAGACACCTACCAATTTTTTTCTTCACAGTTGAGTGCACTGTCAAACTTGTATGACTTCAGAGTTCAGAAAAAAATTTAAAAAATCATATAGAGTGGGACTTAACATTGAAGTGCAACACCAATATTTCAATTTCAAGCTCCACTTCACACAAGAATGTAAAGGATTAAGACAAGGCAGATTGCCACATCTTGTGATGTAGTAGCCAAAGGGAAGCACGGAATAATGCAATAGCATTCAATGGGCAATGGCCCAATCCTCACAGCAAATTGTGGATGTAAATGTTAGAGTTGTGCCATTGGGAGTGCCAAAACTCCCTAGCAGCCCTAAAGTGGCTGCAAACAAGTGAAATCCTGGGAGTGAAATGTTGGAAATCAGATACAGTATGGGTGCAAAGAGGCAAAAACCAGTCTGCGGGTCATCATAACCTAGTAGTAATAATAGCACAACAAAGATTTCATTTAACTTTGCAATTGCAAGAATGTGATGATAGGAAAAACCACAAACACAAACCTCAACAAGGCTCACTGAAAAGAATGGAAAAGAAATGAATTACTTAAAAATAAATTAAATTCTTTAAAGGCATCTGTTTGTGCCTGTAAAATTCACATGTCAACTCCCTAGCATTCTTAATAATTCTAGCATTCTTATTGGATTCTGCTACAGACAATTCTTTTCAAAACTTAAGCTGGAAATGAAAGAAATATATAATATGTAAAATCAAAAATTCCATAGGTTGGGGAAAAAAAAAGTTCTTGATAATTTTGACAGAAAACACATTGTTTAAACTTTTTCGCAGTGTTCTTTTCAAATTAATTAACTAATTAATCTCCTACATTGTATTAAAAAGACTGTTTTGAATGATAAGAATATAAGCATAAAATAATAAATAAGTCCCCTGAAGTCCTAATTAAAACTTATCACCTATGAGGACATTTTATGTGCATTCTGTGTAGATGAAAAACAAGTGTTGAAATATAAATATTTGCTAACAGAGAAACTATGTTACACTGTACTTACTTGGACAAACCAGCACGCAGTTCTTTAATAATATGTTTTGATTCAGCTCTCAAGAAAATTACAATGGGATAAAACTGAGCATAATTGAGCCTATCAACAGCATTTGGTGTAATGTCAAGAAGTGCATGCTTCCCTCTGTCCATAATTTCTCGAATGGCACTGAGACGGATTATTCCAGAAGATTTTTGACTCTTTGGAATGTCTTCTAAGTTATTATCTAGTTCTGTAAAAAAAATAATGCAGTTTACAGATTATTGAATAAATACAAGTTTAAGAAAAGGTCAAACTAGCATTTTAAGGAAAGGAAACTTTGCAAATTAGTTTGAAAAAAAAGGTTTCTTACATAATCATTAATTACAGTTATATTTATGTTAATTATATATTGCCATATTAATGAATGGTAATCCCACGAGTTCCTGTTTTCAAAAAAATTGTTTTCATCAAGATATATCTAAAATATAAAAAAATTTATGGAAATACTCAACTCAGTAGAGAGTCAACTATACAGATGCCAATAACAAGGCCATAGTTAATTATACAGGCTAATTGTGGCTATTTTTAAATTAATTTATTTTCTGGTAGCCAATTTTGTGAGTTCTTACTACAGTCAGGATTTGTAATCAAACACATATTTTTTGTGCTATTGTTACTTAAAAAATGATGAAATCAAATTATCAATAAGCTCATTTAGAGCTTTCCAGTCAATTTTTTACTTTCTCATACCCTTGTATGTCATATAAAGAAAGTGTAGTAGTGCTACAAGAACGAGTGTTGATTTTTCGATAGTAATAATTGTTTAGTGTGTCCATAATACTGCAAAAGTGGATTTTTCTACTCCTAAATGCAATAATTTAGTTGTAGTAAATTATTAGTGGTATGAAGTAATTGTAGTAAATTAGTTCTCGAATATATAGTGTTATCAGAAACCACATTCTGTGGCTCCATGATTTAAAAAAAGTTGTTTTATGCAAAATGTCTCTGTACTATCTATCCTCTGCTTATCCTTTCCAGCTTTTGATAGCATCATTTTTATTTCTAAACATTTTTTTCCTCTTGACTAGACCAAAGTGCACTTATAAATATGGTATAAGTTTGATTTTCATTAAAACCTGTGAACTTTCAAAAGCTACAAATTTTCAAAAATTGCATATTTGAATCTACCACACTTCTTTTGCTGAAGAGAATATTTAACAAGATTGGGGAACAGTTTATACAAAACAATTTACAATATTGCAATACAGTAGAACCCCAAGTCCCAATTATCTGGATTAATTGAGATCGAACCCCATCTGGATAATTAATATGTGCATAATTGAATAAATAATGCAAAATGTCATTTTTTTTAAAAAGAAAGCTAAATTTGTGTGTAGTTACATCTATTTAAACACCTTGTGTCACCTACAAGACAAAACAAAACAAAAGGTCTTTAAAATAGATTCGCTGTGGATTGATTTGAGAATGATAAAGAAATATCTAGTGTCCTGTAATGACTGTCAAATAAAACCAACTTGGTTTTTAGTAAAGGAATTTTAGTCATATAAATTTCTTTTTGCTCAAAGCAATTGGGATAATTAGTGATCTGGATAGTTGGAATTCAGATATTTTAAGTTCTACCATATTTTTACAGATAAAATGAGAATGTATGTCCTGTGTAACACCACTAGTTTTCCTCATTTTTATGTATTTGTAGGTTTTTCCATATAACAATATTTGGAAAAAAAGGGAGGGAGGAAATTGGTGATAATTTTTTAATTTGAATTCATGTATTGGAAATATCTAGAATAGGTTGAATAATACATAGGTTGACAAAATAAAACAGTGAATATACAGAATACAGAATAACATAATAATTTTGTTTTAGGCCAAAACAATATCCATATTTATATGTGTAAAAATCTTCATAAATATAAAACATAATGTAGTATATTTATGGATATGCAGTATTTTCTGTAGTGCCTTTTCTACAGCACTTCCTTCTGTGCAATGTATTTGCATGGGTTCAGCTAGTATATGTGTGTTAGAGCAATGCATGCAAGTTGAATTCAGAAATCAAAATTGTAACTCCACAAAAGTATTAACAAATAATACTTACGAGGAGATGTAAATTTGTCTGGAAAATCTTTTAACATTTTTTCCCGAGCAATGTCCGCAACGGGACCAAACAGCACAACTGGTCTCACAAAACCTGGATGTCTTAAGACAACTCTTTCATATGCTGGAAATTTACTAATGCTATCTGCAAATACCACATCATCCCAGTGATCCTGAAAAAAATATCTGAAAATGAGTACACTCCAAAGTGCATGGTGAGTACTAACAAAATAAAAATTATATTTAATTTTTTAAAACCTAAAAATAATATGCATATTAATCACAGTTTAAATGAACTGCTTATGATTTTTTTTATGCATTTCAAGGAATCCAATTTTCCTTTATATTACTACCAGCTAATGATATTTTTCTTAATTCAATGTTTATTACACATACTGCAAATCATGTATTAAATTCTAACATTTTAAAAATACATCAGAATCTTAATCAAAATATACAGATGTAGATACGCAATTTAATTGTATTAGAAGCAAGAGAGAAAGAATAATGTAGATGCAACAACTAAAATATCTATGTCCAATTAAGAAGCATTCAATTACTTTCAGGAATAATGAAATCAAATTACAGTGCATAAAATTGTGTTTATAAGAACATAAACATTTACAAGAAAGTAAACCAAAGGTTAATAAATAATCCAGGAAAAACATACGTTTTGAGTTTCTTTTCTACATCTGTAATTTAAATTTTCAGATGTAAAATATTTCAAAAAATTATGATCTTATTTGCCATTTCTTTTTTTCTTTAATGCTGATATTCGAGTGGAACATTGGGTACAGCAATTGAAGAATCATACTATCCATAGAGGTACATTGTGACACACTGCACGTAGTTTAACTACATGAACATTTAACTACAATTTTACACTGTTGAGGCTAATTTCTCTTTACCAAAGTACATTCAATGAAATGGTTCTTATAGTGCCTTTCCTGTCCATTTATGTGAATGTGAACTCAATCAAAGAGGTAAAAGCAGACATTTTAATGCATGTCTATATGAAAATGACAAGTTAGCAATTGTGATTTCACATAAAATATACACTTGTCTGTCAAGGAAGTGCCACATTCTAGGCAAAGATGCCAACCTTTTGGCCATCATACTGCAACCTTCTCAGGGTGAAATGCCCTAGGTCAATGTTGGCATCTGGGTCTAGAATATATTGATTCTGGCCAAAGAAGCCTATGCTTTCATATAAAATATACTTCACTTTCAATTGCCAATTACCTCAACACCTTGCAAATTTTCTCTACTTTTTCTTACCAAGCACAGAATCAAAGAACTGCTAATAAAATAAAATAACAAGACATGAAATCAAGAAGATTTAAAAGAAGAATACAGATATTTGAGAACATCTGTTGTTCTCATAGTTCTGATAGTTGAGAGCATCAAATATTTCAAAAGAATAAAAAGTGAAACCATCCTACAACCAAAGAACTAAATACAGAATGCAATACTAAATAATTATTACTACTATTATTATATTATTCACTATTGTGAAAAATATAATAAAACTAATATTAAACTACATAATAGCGGAAAATGGAAGCAAAAGAAGTTTGAGAACCTGTCCACATACTCTGCCGAGAGACTTTGACCGGCGATGACTTCCTCTCCTACGCCGAAAGAAGCTGCCTCGACTTTCAGATGCAGTTAATTCTTTCTTTGTAGCATTAAATTGAGCAGTTGCCAATTCTTCTGCACGTGACTTGTTGGGAATAATTCCCTTTTGGACTTCTTGATTATTTCGACCTGACAACATAAAATTTATTACTTTTCATATTTCATAATTCAAGTATAGAAAGTAACAAAAATAATTTTTATTTCTTCTCACCTATCCTAAATACCTGCCAGGAACCAACTACACCATTATGTAATGTATCCACAACATGGAATACATCTCCTTTACGGAAACTCATTTCCCCCTTATTAGGTTGGTCATAATTGAAATGAGCTCTGTAAAACAACACAAAATAAAAATAAACAAACTAAAAAAAACTATTTATATTTTCATATGATTGAAAAAAAGTTCAATTGTGCAAATGCAATCATAACAAATTAAATGCTAATTTATAAAATATTAAATAGAACTCAGATTATCATTTACTTTATATGAAATGAGTCCCCTCGCTGGCTTGCAACTATTTGTTCATATTCCTCTTTGCGATACTGCACAATCAGGTCTATCTGGTCCTGCAAACTCAGCAGAAATAGCACTGCTTCCTCACGTGTTACCCCTTTCATATCCATGTCATTCACCTGGCAAAACAAATATTGTTTGTTATTAACAATTAAAAATTGTTTATTTTCAAGTCTACTACTGCTTCTCATTTTTATTTTGTCACATAGACACAGACCGATAAGACAGACAGACACACATGCGCGCACACACACATTCATGCATGTATACACTCACAACCATAATTTCTCAGTAACTAATCAAAAAATGATATAAAACATCCACAGAGGGAAATTAATTAAAACTGATTAAAATATTTATTAAATTATCTTTATTAAACCTCCAACAATCTACATCACTTTCAAAATAACAACTGATATTTCCCTACCAAGGCACCTACATAGGTCCATTGTCAGAACCTCTGCTCTAAATATTGCTATTACTGACTGATTCAAAGCAACTGATTCAACAATGACTTCTGAACAATATTCAAATAAGGAGTGATCTTCTCCCTCACACTAAAGTCACAAACAGATTTTTACTGTTTTTTTGGCTAAATAAATCTAAAATCTAAATCTAAAAATCTCTCTACTTAGGCACATATACGAATAAGGGGCAATTGTACTTGAGTTTATAATTTCACTTGTCACATCCCGTGTCTCTAATATTAAGTAAAATTGTATCTGACAACTACGAAGGTGGTAATGATGTACTTATATGGTCACAATTTTTTACTATTCATATAAATTGATTAGAAACTGTACAACACAAATTTTACAGAATTGCAGCATGCACTAAGCACTTACAGACACCTTCATCAACCAATCTGGAGAAATATCAATGTGTTTGGGTATTGTATCTCTCAGATTATGCAGGGATGTTGTAGATTTTGTTTTTCTGAGAAAATTACTCCATGACAACATCAATTGCCCGTTTTTTGTTATAACAGTTGGACTTTAAGGTTCCATCATTTTGTTCAAGATCAGCTGACTTATTTTTGTATCATCAGTACAAGAACTTATATTATGCAAACACACCAATTAACAGAATGTGTAGATCTGTTAACAGTATTGAATTGGAATTAACTGAAAGTATAGATGTGGAATTTTTAAAATATTATAGAGGCTTCTTGTATACATTCGAATGATAATGCCAAATTTGTATAGTTTTCTTTTTCCTTTTATTATATTTTTGATGTTTTAATTATTACACACTAAATTGTATTCTACTTTAGTATGTTTTTATAGGAATGAATGAGTTACTTATGAATATCATTTTTGTTAAAATGTACAAATTGAGCGTATGTTATAATAAATAAATAATGGGGATAATAAATAAATAATTACAAGTCATCCAGTACTCCCAAGTGATGTCACTACAGTACCAGCAGCCTATAAGCAACTCTGACACTTCTCTTGACACGTGCCACTCATCTGACTCACTCAATGTTGCGGAAGTGATAATGTTCGGCTTTGGCAAAAGTTATGAACATGATATCAATATGTGTCATAGCCTGTCAGAATGTGTTAATGTTTTGAGATTTAATTTATCTGAGATGGAGGTGGTGCCATGTGCTTAGTAATGTGTAGAAACAGTGCATTGAGCTGTCAGAGTCACTTATATGCTGCAGGTACTGTAAGAATCTGCTGAAGTGTGTAGCTTCGAAAAAAAATTCATCATAGCAAGAAAATCATGATTTACAAGCATTTTTTTGAACTTCCAAAAGATATTAACTACAGAACACTCAGAAAAAAAAAAACAATTTTTGACCTGATGCAAAGTGACATTGACCCAGAGTCAAAACCAGTGAAGATACTAATAATTAAGCAATAATTGCACATCAATCATTAACTAACCTTGAGAATTTTGTCACCAGGTTGCAAACCTTGCAGAGATGCAGGGCTACCAGGTTGCACTGCTGTTACAAAAATTCCAACTTCATTTCCTCCGGTTAATCTGATACCAACTGATCCTTCCTTTTGAAAAGTGATGAAACGTGGGTCAGGCCTGGGGGGTAAAAAAAGAAGAAAATTCAACTCTGAAGAAATCTATAAAATTGTTCACCAATAAATCTAAGCAAAACAGAAATTTTCCATGAAGATCCAATATCTTCTTAAGGTACAAGAGTTTCAAATGGAGCTTAAAACACAATGGAGAGGTTAGAAATTAATCAAGAGGATATTCAGTTTTTACTTAAGAGGATTCTCAGTGTTTTTAATAGTTCAATCAACAAAATTCTCTTATGAATGTTTGTTGCAGCAGTTGAGTACAAATTTTGCTTCATAAGGATAATAAGTCTGTCGTAACAAATTTTAAATGTTTCTTAGCTCAAAAACAGAATGTTGCACAACCAATGTACTTGTAAAAATTATTGTCAATACAGAGAGTATTTCAATGACAGTGTACTGTTACTTACATTGGTTGTTTTGAACGTTGCAGAAGAGGATCATCTTCATATAATTGCCTTCTACTACTGTAGTAATCTGCAATCAAAGAGACAGTTGTCTGAAGCCATACTTTTATAAAATGAAATTAAGAATTAATTTTATCAAAGTACAGAGCAATCTATTCCACTCAATAACTAATTAATTTTCAAAGAATGTTTATTACAGTTACAAAATGCATTTGCGTCTTTATGAAAGCTTAAATTCAAGGCAACCACATAGTTTATATTCCCACTGTAATTTAGTTTCACTAAAATTATACTTCCTTTCATAAGGAACATCAGCTCTGAAGTCTATGATAAATTATGTAATTACAAAAGTCTCCTTTTTAGAACAAACTTATCTCAAGGGCAAATATAAAAAAGTTTATTACTTCCATCACTTTGGATATGAACAATAAATCCAGATGCTATGAAATTAGTTGCTGGCTAAACGTACTTGCTTATTGTCCTTCAGAGTAATTCAATTTTGATAGTTATATTTCCTTAAAGTTGATTAGATTTTTATGATAAGGAAAACTGCTACAAGCTATTTTTGTTTTTGATGTAATAACACAATCAATATAAATGATTGTCACTAGGTTGAAACTTGTGCACATCTGTTTTCACACAGCTCTAACATACATCTCATACAATGGCACACCAATTCATGGTGTGCAACCACCCACCCCAAAGATAACGACTACTAAATGACATCTGTACAAAAATTTGGTTATAGGCAGAAGGCAAATTTTATTGCCTATTATTTCATTTCAATAGAATTTGAATGAAAATAACTTTGTCATCTGTTGCATATTTGCTAATTAAGTGCCTATACCAAGTAATACTTTTTTCTGTAGCAAAGAGAAGCTGAAGAGCATTAATTGATTCTTTAAAACTTCCTAATTTAGTTAAAGTAGGTACCAAATACACTACAATACACATGACAAATACAATAAACATGATAATATTTTAAAATTTTCTGTTATTGTCTAAAGTGAAAGTCTGTCAGCAAATGAGCCAATTCAATAAAAGAAAATACCATGAATAACTAGTATTTTGTTAATACCTAATTATATAATTTCATGTTCAACTTTCACTTTGACTGAAAATTTAACATGAATTGGCATTCTTTACTTTTAAATCACTCTCAGAGTTTGAGTACTTCCATAAGGCTACTTTACTAGAAATATACCTTCTGGCCTAGGTGGTGGAGGTCGAGGAGGTCCTAGGGGGTCAGGAGGACTCGCTCCATCTTCTACCCCACTGCGGCTGCGATGGTGAGCATGATAATGGCCAGAACCAGAACCCACAGGTGTAGCAAGCCTATCCAACTGGCTCAATGATACATCCAGGAGCGGTCCACGAGACCGTCCTCTAGGAAGCAAGTTGCTTTTATCCTCAGCCAGGTTTGGTTGCGGAGGATGCCTGGTGGGTGGCTGAACATACAAGTTTTGGGATGAATAATTCGGTCCACTCAAGCTCTCCAGATATGTTCCTGGTGACTCTGAAAATTAATAATGCAATGTACACATTAAAACTGTTAATATCTGAAACTTAGCATTAAAAAAAATCAACTGCATGCATGGCTGCTGGAGGCCAGAAACCTACTTTTACTATGAAATAATAACATCCATTAACAGGGCATTGTAAATAATTGTTATAATTATTTTGGGGCAAGATCACTCCAATCCACTTTTCTTTGGAGTAATAAATGTATTTTTACATTTGAAATGATTAAAAATACAAGACATACCTTTGGGATGGGATGTTGATTCACAGTTCACATTTCCTGGCTTTTGCTCACGCCTAATAACAAGATTTAACTTCTCTTTACTGGACTCTATGAGTTTTCGAGCTTCTTTAAGGGTCATTCCATCAGTAGTGTGGTTGTTAATCTTCAGAAGAACATCTCCTTCCTGAAGACTTCCACCTTCACGATTATCAACAATACTTTTGCCAGAAAGTTCTCTAACGTAGATTTTGCAGCCCAACACCAAACCAAAATCTATAATAGAGAGTAAAGAATTCAAATAAATGAATATTGACAAATGATAAAAATATCAAGTTTGGTTTGAGTATGTAGGAACTTTCAAAATAAATTTGTCTTTAAAAGTATGTGTGTAGTTTTTCCTGAGGTGTGATCACACAAAGTTGAAATATACATACACTATTAGAACTACTGCCTTAAAAATTATCAAATGTGATTTTTTAAATATGTCATTCGAATTTGAAATTACATGTAGCTTTATCAATATATCATAATTTTTATTGCTAATTGTTAACATGATTATTTTTAATTTCTTTAAATTTCTTTAACCTTGTTTTAGAACTGTATTTTGAAATAACATCTAAAAAAAAAATGTGGTGCAGTATAGAAGTGCACAAAAGTTGTGATATTAATGTATAATATAATATCATTCAACAATTGAATTGCAAACCAACTCTGTATAAACCATAGGCAAATCTGAAAGACAAACAACTCATGAAAATTCAATCAATATAAAAATACATTTTCCATATCTTCTATAACTGCTACCAAATACCCACCATCTTTCTTCTTGCTCTTCGTAAGGCACAGTTTTATTGTTTGAGGTTCAGGATATGCTGGATGTACAATACGTCGCCGCACTACAAGTAATACTGTGTTTCCACTATCACGCAGGACTTGTACAGCAGTAGCGTATTCTACATTCTCCAGAGAAATTCCATTTGCACTAATGATGCGATCATTAACCCTGGAAAAACATACTACATTACTACATGATTTAATCAATGACAAAACTTGACTAGAAATGTTTTTACAAAAAGTTGAGCTTCCTATGATAATGTACAAATTATTATATCTCAGAAAAGGGAAATACATAGAAACAATTTTAAATGACACATTACTACAGATAAATGAACAGATAAGGAAACAAATATTATTTGATTGACTTCACAAAAACAAACAACTTATTTCTAATACAATCAAGATTCTGGACTATTCCTGAATTAGAAAATAGAATATCCCCTTCATCCACTATAAATCTTTCCTCACCATCTATATCATAATTTTAATTTAATACATTTAAAATAAGAAATAAACAATATAAATTCCCCCCCCCATTGTTAAAAACAATCGTTTTTAAAACTCTTACACATTATATCCTTTAAATTTTCTTCTTCCGGTATCACAATGTATTTCATATTACTTTGGATTATTTAAAACAAAAAGTTAAAAAATTAAATCTAAAATACCAGTTTTCTTCTTGAAAACTGTCCTTTAAGATTTGAATTTTCGCAAAATGTTTGTAGTGCAAAGAGGACCATTCTTACAGATTTTCTGATGTACTATGTAATCATAATTATACTTTATGTGCTCCAATTGTATTTGACCATAATATTATGAGAATGATTTTAATATAATTTTTAATATGGAAAATGGGCAATGGGTTGGGGCAACAGATGTAAGTATCATTAAAACAAAACTGTCAATCTCCAGTCAACTTAGGAAATAAAAAAAGTTTTCAATTCACTAAGTTGTTAATGTTGTTTTTAAGTTTGTTAATGGGGATAGAGTATTATTACTTCATAGCGCATCAACTATTGTTGTGCACGTTATATCTTGGGAGGTAACATATTCCTCTCCGAACATGAGATCCGACGCCGATCTACATGTCGATTTGCAGGATTCTCTCTCCAGGTATCTCCCAAGTTCTAAACACCCAACACATGTAGTAGTGTAGTGGGCGCGTGTAAGGGGCGAAGAGTGTGGATGAGAAAGGAAAGATAGCGCGCGGTCCGTGGCCCGTTTGTTGGGGGTACTGCTCCAGCATCCCTTTGGAGATAAAGAAGAAAAACACGAAGAACTACGGATCAGAGAAGCCACCCGCTAGAATTCTCCTCCAGAGAGCAGCCGAACTCGGCCTAGCTATGTAGTTTGTGTCGAAAATCCTGCCACCGTCAGGACTCGACCTCTATGACCTTCCGGTCAGAGGCACTGCTGTGACATCAGCTGATGACTGCAGTTGAGCCACCTCAGCCGATAAGTACCCGCTCTGGGACGGGTGGATTTATGACACACATCTGGGCTTCCTGACACTTTTTTTGTGAACTACCCCACAATATTTTAGTAAACAATCAACTTTTGAAGTCACTAACAGCCATTGTTTTCCAGCAATGAAATGTCAATTTTGGAAGCTAATTTTTTGTATTGATTTTGTAGCGCATAACTGTAATTTGGTGTTCAACATAGAAAAACAAGAACCTCTGGAATATACTCTACATCACTCGTGTTATATATCTAATATACAAATAAACAATGTTTGTTTGTTGGTTCGTACTTAATGCGCTGCCGTACCGTTCATCCGATTGCGATAAAACTTTGTCAACTTATTGCCTACATGCGTGGGAAGAATATAAGCATGGGAAGAATACACGATGGGAATGTGCATATGACTGCACACGTAGACGCGCATTGATGATTTTATGCTGACCCAAGCACCCCTGTTCAGGCTCTCTACGCAACGACGCTCTACGCAACCCATAGCACCCTGATGTTTTAAATGTCCGCCCCTGCGATTGTGAAATAACGCCTGGGAGAGATAGAGGCATGTATAGACGCAGAGAGAGAGAGAGAGAGAGAGAGAGAGAGAGAGAGAAACAGAGACAGTGAAAGATACAGAGACATAAAGAGCGACAGAGAGACACGGAGAGATGGGAGACAGAAAGGGACAGGGATAGTGAGAGAGACGGAGAAAAGGAGAACGTTTGCCGGGTTCCGCTAGTGTGTGTGTGTGTGTGTGTGTGTAAACAACGAACTTTCAAAAAACTTTACACGTTGAACAATGTAAATGTTCAGTTCGCGATATTAGCATCGAATCAATGTTCTGAAAATGAAAATGGCCCAAAATTTTACATTTTTATGATAATTCGTTGTTGTAATTTGAAATATTGTGAATTAAATTTACTATAGTGACATTATAGTAATATACTATTGTTTTAAGCGACCACCGTTGGTTCCGCGAAAAAAGCATTCTTGTAGAGGAATGATTACTTAATAAGTTTTTTTCAACAAAAAATGGTTTCGAATTATTAGACATGAGATATTTAGGAAGTGACTAATATAACGGATGTTTATAAAACGTTTTTAGTATATGAGCACAAGTTATGAAAAATGAAACAATCTTAGTTTTATTTTTTATTTTGACGTGAACGTCTAGAATTATTCTTATTTATCTTTTCAAATGCATTTAATAGTACAAAATTATATCTCCTCCTGGATAAAAAGTAAAGTTTATATAATTTTTTAGTACTCCCAATATGTGTCTACTGGTAACGAATCTCCTTTTCACTTTCTAGCTACAGCTTAGCAGAGAGAAAGTTATGTAATGCTGCGGAAAAAAGCGGCGAACTTTTGGCAGAAAATCTCTTATTGCCGAGTTCTAGTAACGAAAAAGTAGATAAACCCCGTTGCTAAATTTAAGAGAAAAACCTCTACCACGTGGTGTAGCCAGAATCCATGTTTCGTGGGCCCCCAATACCAAAATATCGATTGACTGCAAAACGTCTGTCCATCCGTCCGTCCGTGAACAACGCTACCGACTAAATCGTACAGCCGATTTTCTTCAAAATTGATATTCCCGAATCGATCTGGGTGATGTCGCGGTCCCTTGAATTTGAAACCGGGATTTTCATTTTGAGGGGTACTTTACATGAAGACACTGGAATTTAAAAAAAAAAAAAAAAAAAAAAAAAACGTCTCGAACGATGTTGATTAAATTTTGTTGTTGGATAGTGTGAAGGACATTTAAGAGAGGTGGTGCAGGTATCATATTCATCGAAAACGCTGAATTTTCGAAAATTGCAACCGTTCAAATTTTTTTCGTAGTCTCCCTACAACTAAAGATAGAGATTTTTCCCTTAATGAAATATATTCCTTAAAGATAAATTTTGAAACAAGGTTATTTGCAAATTTTCGAAAATTTAAGTACTCTTGCGTAATTTTGCGTGAAATATAGCCAATTTTTATTTTTTTAAAACAATTTTGTCTCGGCAGCGATTTTTTAAATTAAATTTAGACCTTTGGATAGCGAATAGGACGCTTAAGAGAATGGTGCAGATCTCATGTTAGTTTCTGATTTGTGAAAATTGCAATAATTCAATTTTTTTCGGCGTCGTCCTACAAATACAATTACGAAGATAATATTTTTCTTAATAAAATGTGTTAATTAAAAACAGATCTTCAAATAATGTCTTGTGTACGTTTTCGAAAATATTAGTATTTTTTGCAAACTTTTGTGCCGTAGGTAATTTTTATTTTCTTTAAACATTTTTTTCTTCAAAACGGCTGAACATTTTTTTTATTAAATTTTGATCTCCGATAGCGTAAAGGACGCTTAAGAGAATGGTGCAGGTTCGTTGAATTCACTAAATTTTCGTAAATTGAAAAAATTAAAAAACAATTGTAGACACCTTCCAACAACTGCAATTGTGAAGATACATTTTTTTTCTTTATGAAATGTGTGCGTCAAAAACCGATCTTCAAATAAGTTCAAGTTCAATTTCAATTTTCGGAAATATGAGAATTTTTTATGTAATTTGGAGTCAAACATAGTCGCCTACTTCGAATTTCAGCGCTCCGAAAACGTAATTTGATAAGCGTTTGGAGGCAGTTGGATGCTACGTAAGTTAGAATTTGTATACTATTTCGTATTTCTTTGTTCGTTTCTTACATTCGAGAAATACGTTTACAAATTAATCTTTTAGAAATTATTTACAACCTATTTAAAAATCCATACATTTTGTCCGTCTTGCGAGGAATGTATTTGCATTCTCAATGTATTGACGTATTTTCTTTTAAGCAATCCGCAAACCTTAAACCTTCAAATTTGCCCAATTAGATTTTCTTCTTAAAAATACAATTTAAATGTAACATGAAAGAACAATTGTTAGCCTTCAGGAAATATCAGATTGGAATGCGACAATGGCATTCCACCCGCGAGATGGCAGCTGTAGTTTTGTGAATTCCGTCTCACTGTTGGGACATGATTTAGCTGTATGAAACGCAGTTGCAATAATAGTTATAATAATTATTGTCGCCGATCTGGATGACCGAGGTTAGAGCGTGTGCCGACTCAGTGCCTTAATCTGAAGGGTCGCGGGTTCGAGTCCCGCCGTGGGCGTGGGTTTTTGTCTCTTGCTTTCATGTAGGTGTGTTGTCGCGAAAGGCCTTGTGAGTCTGCTGACCACAGACCGAGTACCTGATGTTCTAAAATTTATAATGAGTTTTACAAAAACATTATGACTGAGATGTGTTAATTCGGAGAGAAATTACTGTTTAAATAGTATTATGTAACCATTACTAAGGGAGAGAAAGTATGTGTTGTTTTAGCACTACTAGTTTTTGTGTAGACTCAATTTGTCATTTTGGTATGCATGGCACATTGTCTTAGGAACTCAGAACCTTGCCTTTTTCGCACAAAAATTAACTAAATTATTACATTCAAGCTGTGGGTCTTAGGTGAGCACTGGGCTCAGACGGAAGCCTAACACTCACGTGTTACGGAGCATGTTGATAACGTTGACTTTCGACATTGATATTCTACCGCACTATATGTTCTTCAAGGAAGATTGTCTTATAGCGTTTTCTATTCGTTGCACTGAAACCCACCCTAGTGCAAGGCAAAAAGTCATCGCTTCGCAACAGTGCTGCCCCACACGCGTGCAGGGCAGCCACGAATGAAACGGATTCCGGAACTGAATCAGTGCGTGAGCGCTGCGCAGTGAGATTATAGACAGACGTTCTTGATCTCTGTGGTACACTAGATTTTGAACCGAAAGGCTTCTGCAGAATTGTTTCGTTATCGAAAATCATAAAAACATTTCCGTTGGCGTGTGTATAAGTGTGCCAGAAACACATCTTGGCACATGTTTTTGAATGATTTTGTAACGACATTAGCCACTATTTTATTTTCTACTTTATTAGCGTTTCGAAATTGAGACGTATCAACACTTTGGTCACTAAATAGCACTGGATTTGTTAACATGAAGTTAGTCAATGTTGAATTTTAAGAATATCCTAACTGATTTTCCGAACTTCGCGTAAGTCACAAAAAACATATTAAGACATTTCTTGTAAATCTTGCCATCATTCGAAGTGTCTCTGCGTGACAAAAGATTCTCAATTGCCTTCACATTTCACCACGAATCCAAATCAACATTCATAAACTCCGTACCTAACCTCAAAAGGGCCCGGCGCAATGGCCTGCACTGTCGAGCCTCCGGGCAGGTTAGGGCGCCCTGAGTGCGCACTGGTTCCGGGTCATTGTGCGAATGGAACACGCACATCTTTACCCCGGTGCACTCAAGCAGTCAAGTGGAACACGAAAACTGTCCTAAGTGCACACTGAGTGCGCAAGAGTGCGGTGAATGGAAAACGTTATTAATCTAAAGAATTAAAACGTTCGGGCACTTTTAAATCTGCCGTCACATTAGAAGAAGAAAAAAGTGAAACGGAGTGAGCAGCCGTGCTATCCACTTCAGAGGCCACGGTTTGTTACTTGATTCCCCGAATCCTCCTGCCCTCCGATTTCCTGGAGAATGAAACTGAGGCACCGGGCATGACGCCCAAATGTTTTCCACAAAGTCGTCAATTTTCAAGTACCGGCATCGGTAGGCGACTTGCTTAAGCAAGTCTCTGAAGTTACGGAGATTAAGCAGCTCGAGACACCGCGAGTTCTTGGATGGGTGACACCAGGGACTAATGGCACCGAGCAACTGATCGAAGGGATAAACGGCAATGACTGACTAACATAACGGAGGATTACTCCACGCTCGACGCCAGAACGAGTGGTTAGAGATGGTTGTTACGTGTGTGTGTGTGTGTGGGGGGGAGAGGAATACTGAAATACTATTTTTCTGAAAGTGGTCTCTTGAATGGGATAAATTAAGAAAATTGCTACTAAAGGGCTGGTCGGGAGGTAGAATTGCATAGAACATATGTGTTTCAGTGTCCGTTTCAAAGAAAAATCCGCCCTTGAGATGCGTAGTCTTTCAGAGAGGTTTCACTATTTTAAACGTATGTAAATAATAATGAAAAATTAATTTAAAATAATTACTTTTGTAAAATATCATTTTTATTATCACCTAAATCATTCATCAAGGCGATTAGTAACATCGTACTACAGCAAGAAGTTCTCTTAGCATTTCCAGATTACGCAAGTGTGCAACATCCTTATATGACGTACCTACATCAAGAACCTTGATCACTTCTGGGCACCACACTTCATTACAAGGTGGTCAGGAATTACGATTGACTGATTGGTGAGTGTTTCCGGGCGCGTCATCTGCCAAGATCGTTAGTCCCATAAGTGTAGCGCTTTTTTTCATCGCGGGAGGTGGCAGTAATCTTTCCCTCGTTGGATGGCGATATCACGCGCCGACCTACGTTTGGCTTGTGGGAATTTTCCCAAACCAGCTATCTTCCAATAGCGGCGCACCGCCCCAGCAAAGACAAGCTCTAGGCTCCCGACTGATGTCCCGATAAATGTAATAATGTAGCGCATGTGAGTGTGTGTGTGTGTGTGTGTGTGTGTGTGTAAGTAAGAGGTGAGGATAGAACAAGGAAGAGGAAGCGCGCGAGATCTGTGGCCCGTTTGTAAAGTTACTGTTCCGGTGTTCATCTGGTAGTGATCGGAGAAGCCAAGGAAATCTACCGATCAGAGCAGCTGGCCGCTAGAAATCTCCTCCAGACAGCGGCTGATTTTGAACTATGGCCCGTGGAAGGTTTAGGTTTGAAGTGATGGGCCTCACGAGCTCTTCTGGTAAAGAAACACAAACACATTATAGCGTGTTTACGAAGTACGTGTTCCAGTTCTTTACCTTTGTTTCGTTGTTGTAAAATTCATTTATATTGTGGTTTTAATTGCGTCAAAGTTAAATGCAATTTTGTTTACTTTTATTCATTTTGATTTTTAGGTTGTGGTCAATTTATTAACTTACAATTTTTTTAAAATCAATTTCCTTTTCTTCACAAAACTAATTTATAATGTGTGATCTACCATCCGTAAAACTCAAGCACGGTAAAGTGCTCAATAGTGGGGAAAAGAAATGGTTATTAATGTTTACAACTATTCAAAAGGGAAGAATACAGGCAAACCAGTGCTTTGGATCGTGGACAAAACAGAGGCAGAAGTCGGTGTAAATTCAACAAAATATTTGCAAGTGGTTCAATTACAACTCCCAATAAAAAGAGTAAAAGGGGATGCATTCATGTCAGTAGCAGGGAATCAAAATACGACGACTTTGTGAGGAATGCAATTCTCACGAAAGTGCATTCATTTTATATGAAGAACATTCCATCAACACTAAAAAGTATTCTTGAAAGAGTGAACAGTGCCACCCCCCCACCCCCAATTTCAAGAAATCCAGTTTTCATCATTTACTAAAAGAATAGTTTTAGATGTTAAGGAAGGGAAGAAAATGGCCTTTCATATATTTATTTATTGATTTTAAGGTCGCTGTGTATTCGAGTCAAACAAACAAGTCAAGATTTAAAATAATCTTTTATTTAGACTTTTTCATTCGTGCGTTTCAAGGCTCTTTTGGCATCATCTTCAGGCAACTATGATGCAAAATAAAAAAGTTTCTTGTGAATGCCCGGGAGAGCGCACCTGACGCTGCACCGGAGAGAGCACCTTGTTGGGATCTCTTTGCTTTCAAGGTGATTTCATAAAGATTCATATTGCTGCAATATCTTCTTCTTCTTCGACGGTTTCTACCCCTTAGAGTTTGCCGTTTTCGATTTCCATAATTCTCCGTCCTCCCATTGACCCTCTTCCAATCCTTTCTCCTTCATTACTTCATGTATATATGTCTTCCAGGTTAAACCAGGTCTACCTATTCTACGTCTTCTTTTAGGTATCCAATTTACAATTTGTTTAGGCCATCTCTCATTTCGCATCCTCTGGACATGTCCATACCATTGAAGAGGTTTATTTTCTAGTCTTCTGGTTATGGTTGTTTGAACCCCAGCTCTTTCCCACATCACTTCGTTTTTTATTTTATCCAGTCTTGTTGTCTGCAAAGATCTTCTCATAAAGTCGAGCTCTACCGACCGTATTCTGTCTCTACGGCGTTTTGTTAACGGCCACATTTCTGCTCCATATAATATAATACTTTCCACGATACTGTGGAATATGTGTCGTTTTGTGTCTTGCCTTAAAACACTATTCCATATAAGGCCATGCAGAGCTTTAATTGCATTCCTCCCCATTGCAAGTCTAGTAGTTTGCTGCTGCAATATCTTCAATACTGAAACCACGAGAGCATCAACCTCAGGGCATCAACTGATTTCACGGCAGTGCTTCTAACTGGGAGGTCCTAGGATTGAGTCCCAACAGTGGAAGGATTTTCGACACCACCTAGATAGCCAAGTCGAATTCAGTCGTTGTCTGGAGAAGAATTCTAGAGACCGGCTGCACTGATCGGTAGTTTTCCGTTGTTTCTCTGATTATAACCAGGCGGACGCCGGAGCAGTACCCTAGCAAACGGGCCACGGACTGCGCGCGAATTTTCCTTCCTCTTCCTTGTCCTATCCCCTTACTTACAGGTACATGCACTATACTGCCACACATGTCGGGAGCTTAAAATTTCTCCCGGAACTACCATTCCCAAAATTTGTTTTACGAACAACTGAGCAACAAAAAAGTGACAAATTCTCGCGTAATTATTATTTATTTATCTCCGTATTTTTTTGGTTTTCTCGTCATTGCGGTGCGAACTTGATGTCAAGTTCGCCGAATGTTTAATAGGAGGGTCAAATAAAGAGCGACATTGTTTTGTGTAAAAAAAATAGTAACAAAAGAGCCACAAATTTTTTGAGTTTAATTTCAACATTATTTAAAAAACTTTGCTATACTAACTTTACAGACCTACAATCACATGCACTAGACTAGCACACATGTCGGGAGCTTAGAGATTGTCTCACTGGGGGCAGTACCTAGCTGGTGGAAGATACCTGGTCGAGGCAAACCTCGTTAGTCGACGGTAGGTCGGAGATGCGATCTCACCAACCAGCGGGAGATCACCGTCACCTCTCGACGAAAACGCATACACTTCACTTCATCATCAGCAGCAGCAGCAACAAGGTTTGGGCCTAGTGGCCCGTTCCGCTCTCGAGAGTCTCTTTCCATCTTGTATGGGGTTTGCCTCTGGGTCGTTTCCCCTTTGGTTTGTATTCGAGGATGGTCTTGGGTAGCCGTTCTTGTGGCATTCCGGTTAGGTGTTCGAGCCAATTCTTCCTCGTTGAGTCGATCTTCTCCAGTATGCTGGAGATCTGTAGTTCACCTCTGATGTCTTCATTTCTCTTATGATCTAGTAGTGTATATCCTGCTAATGGTCTCAGGAATCTCATTTCTGCCGCTTCGATCTTTCTTCTGTCTGACCTATTGACTGTCCAGTTTTCGCATCCATAAGTTAGCATTGGGACTGCCATAGTTTTGTAAAATTTTAGTTGGGTGTCTTGTCTGGTCTTTTGTCTTAGTGCTCTGCGTATAGTACTGCACAATTTCCGGATTTTTTTTTCGGTGGCAGGTGCTTGCGACAATTTTTTTGGGGGGACCAGCATTTTTTAGCTGGATCCGATTTTTATCCCCCACGGTTGTTAGCCCTGGGGGTATGGAAGATGAAATGATGATATGATGATAATGGGGGTGAAAGGACAACACATACAGACATACACAAATACATCCATGCCCGAGGCGGGACTCGAACCCGCGATCTTCTGGTCCGAAACCACTCCGGCACTACTGCCTTAGCGATCTCGGCCATCTGATCGGCTTTCTGGATCTTTATGTTTATATCTTTTTTGTCGCAGTATGAGATGTTAAATCTTTACTTACGGGACTAATAATCTAAGCAGTTGACGCGCCAGGAAACACCAATGAATCAATTTGAATTCTGAATGTCATTAAAAGGAAAATGTACATTCCTAACATATAATATTTTTTTTCGATTATCTGGGGATTGTGCAAGCTAAGCACGGTGCAACCTGTAGTATTTGTTTTTTCGAAATAATTTTTTCACAGCAACCGTATTCGTTCTTAATAAGGAATAACCTTAATTAAATATTCGGTTAACATGTTATTTGTTACAAAATATTGTACCACTGAAAAAATTCGAAATCATTTGAACAGGAACCCTTTATTGAGGGTAGACAAGAAACCGTATTCGGAGCCCCTGAATTCGGGAGTCCCGGTGCGGTGCACTTGTTGCACTCGCCTAGCTACGCCCCTGTGTACACAAACATGAAACTAAAGGTTCAACGAACATAAATGCATTTCATTACAGAACAGCTTAAACAATTTACATCTCCTATCAATAACGTTACTAGGTTAATTCTTAATAAATTACTACCTGATATTATGAATTTAGAAAATCTCAAAATATATACATCCAAATTAAAGATATATCCAGTTTATAAAATATTTTATTTCTAGAGTGTTCGTATAATAGAATGCAATATATTCTTCATGATGTAGTTTATATGTGGTAATATTTTATGGTGTTGTATTGTTGATTGGTTGTGTTGTAATTGTCCGTGTGACTACTGAATAGACTTGAAACTTGAAGTAGACGAACATCAAGCCTTAGACAGAGGCGACAACAAAGACGAAGAATAAGAATAAGACGAAAGAGATAAATAAATAAATAAATAAATAAATGCTTACATTAGCTTTCCTTCCGCAGGCCCCGCCTTGAGGACGTCCGAGATGGCGATGGCAGGGTCCCCATTGGAGAAGTGAGGGTTGTCCCGGCCACCGCTGACGGCGATGCCAAAGCCGTAGCCCGGCACCCGCGTCAACGTCACGTGCTGATACTCCCAGGACACCCGCTCGCCCTGCAACACAGCACCGGAAGGCCCTCAAATGCTGGACGACCAGAGTACACTCGACGCAAACCTTCATCTTTAGCGTTGTCATGACGCACTGAACAGAGCCGTCAAAAAGGATTCCAAAATTAGTATTGCTAAACGTCGCCCGTTTCGAAACACTTTTTTGCCTTCACATACAGCTTTTCTTGCTTTGTAAAAATACATAAATATTTCCTACAACGGAATTGTCGGGCCGAAAGCATTAATATACAAAACCGACTGCTTTGTGAAACCGATAACAGGATCAAAGAAACGTATCAATATTTTAATTACACATAGAATACTAGGCATAATTATGATGTACACAAAGAAAACCTATTGTTTTCGTGGCGGCATCCGAAAATATTTCATGCAAAACGTACCTTTCTTCTATTTGTTTTAGTTTGGTTGGAAAACGTATTTCAAATAAAAGTGGATTGGATAAAATCGCAGCATAAGTGCTCAGAAACTCCTAACACAAACCATCAGGAAGATCCAATTTGTGCAATATGATAACAGATTTTTGCGTATGTACCACAAATCTTCTACAGTTGGCATGCATTTTTACAAGTTTGAATTAGAACTACGCGTTATCATTTAAGTTCCAAAGTTGCTGTAGAGGTCAAGGTGGTCAACATATTGGGAAAATATTTACTATCGATCACACATGCCCAAACATCGTTAGGTGAGTGCAACGTTCGAACCACCCAACAGCAGGTCTCTAGGAATTTCATTTGGTCGAGAGGCAAGCTTGTATCCTTCCCATCATAAAGGAGGCTCTACACTGTCGTGGTTTAGAGATACAATCCACATTCCAACGCTAGATGCAACAATTGACATGAATCCCGGTCAACTGTGATAAACAACATTTCGTATAAACGTAGTAGTAGTAATTTTAACGTAGTAAGTAATTGCTCGTATTTCTTAGGCTTATTTTAGCTTCGTTCCTCAAGAATTTCGAAACTAAATTGGAAGAAAAATAGAATGAACAGATTGATCAAATATATGCTATTATACGTGCAAGAAGCAGTAATAGACGAAATAAACATTAACGATGAATGCATTATAGGTACTACTTCCCTCATGAATTAGCCAATGGAAAGAGTCAATATTCCACATACACTACGTATAACAAAACACTGACGTTTAGCGGCAAAAAACGATCGATTTTTTATCCCCGTAGTCACAATTCCGTGTATATATTTCTCTTTCCATAATAAAATAAGACTACGTACTTATTATTTTAATCTAGTAGTTGAACCGCGTATTATTTACTCTTTATTTTGTTTACCTAATACATAGACAATTTCATAATCTCTCGTGATACTACTTATATTATTCAATAGTATAATTATTTTAATGGTCAGTCTTCTCCTAAACTGTGTTAATATTGCAATCTCCTGCTTCTTCAATCGAAAATCCAGCTCCGCGCCAGTTCATCCATCCGGAACAAGTTGAACGAAATCACAAAATAGGAACGTGAGAGCAAGAGATCAAAAGAAGAAGACGAAAAATAAAGAAAAAAAAAACAAAAAAAAAACGAAATACAACGTGAGTGAGAAGTTCGTTAAAATTGATCACTCCAATTCCTCACAACCTTCCCCTCCGCGCTGACGAGCCTCGCATGCTGCCGCGAGGCAGCGCGCCACCTAGCGGAACCTGAACTGTCATTACGGATTCCGGGGAAATTGCTGAAGTGCCAGTGAAATGAGCACGACCGCCACTTAGACGATTTCGCGACCGTTACACAAGTGGGCCCGGGCGTAGCCAACACGAGGAGGCAATGCGTGTCACACGGCCACAAGGGCTTCCGACAACAGCGTGTTACTACGGCAAGTGCACGAGGAAGTCAGGAGTTCCGAACCCTGCTTTGATGTACGAATTAGAGAATGGAAGCTGAATGCTCTTCTAGTGGTTAGAAATGAACTACACAGTTACACAATTCGGAAGGTTAACACAATTAACAGGGAAAAAATTGCATGAAAACCATTTCACAAGGCCAAGCTTGCACGGTTCTCTCAAAGACCAGTAAATCGTTCATTAGGAAAGATTCAGATAAAAGTCAAATCCAAGCAGTAGGAATTAATTTTCCCACGCAAGTTAAGACATGTACAAGAAAAGATGAAATAAGGTTGAGAACATTAGAAAATAATTAAGCATTACTGACATTGACACACGGACACTAAGAATCAGAGAGGTAGCACGTGGAAAGTATCCCATACATAGCTACGAAAACCGTAGGGAATGCCTGTAAGAGACATTAGAATGCCAAGGAAAATGTGGAGCTAAAGGTATGAGGGTTAGAAATGCACTTCGAGGAAAAGTAAAAATTAAGCAAAGTTTATAATGTTTTTCAGGTATGATATTTCTTCAAAATCTCCGATTGCTTTAGTATGCTGTAGAAAGGGTTTTTCTCTTTGTAGGAACGAGAGCTCCGAAAATAAATCGAAATATTTCTTCTAAATTGTTTCTTCGAACAGAGAACCGTCTGTCCTTTTCTTAAAAAATATTTCCGTAAATGCTTCCCGTTTCAGTAATACCTATAGCATATACGTAGGCGCACTTGTTTTCGAATAAATAATAATTAGGAACTGTTAAACTAAATAAGCGTGGAAAATATTACATTTACGGGGTATATGATCAGTCACCATTTTCCATTCCTTTCCGAACTCCCATACTACGGTCGATTTATAGGGGCATATTTTAAGCATAAGTTGAGGGCGAGAGACATGGCTTGTAAGCAAGGAATGCTTTCCTATCAAATGAAAAGGTTAGATTCGCTTCTTTTCTCTTTCATATCATGGAATTGCCAAATAAATCTGACGTTGTAGGCCGTGCACACTGTACGCTGGCTGAGATTATACTGAACATCTTTGTGGTCTTTCTAGTAGCCTTTCGAGAGGTGTTCCGAGATCACGGATCTAGGAACTTGTTAGAACTAGATCACGGTGACCTACCTCAACATTACTTCGTGTTTTCTTTTTCTATTTATCACACATACCTGCCGTGCATTCAATTACAGCTATTACAATCGCTACTGTAATTTTGGAAATACTGTAAGATATCAGAGGCAAAATAAAACTAGTGGTGCTGCAGCACATACTTTCTCGTATTATATATAACTTTTGAAATATTCAAAAATTCAGAGTTAAACCAAAATAGAAGCTGTGCCACTTTATAAGCGTACTTTGCTCTATTCGAGAGAAAAAATGCAGCCGTTTTTGCGATTTCTTTAAAAAAAAGCTTTCACTTCAAGCAAAAATTATGCGATAACAAAAAAGTACATGTTTTTTAAATAAGACCATAAACTAAATACTTGTACTTGTCCTTATTTCAACATCTGTTAAAACATTCAATCAGGTAATATAAATTTCGGAGAAAATTGTCTGAACGGTTTAGGCGATAGCGTTAACCACAGACGGACGTTTTACCGCAAACAAATTTTTCGGTATCAATTATCCACAAAACGTTGTTTCTACATGTGTTGACTAGATGTGTACACATCCACTTTTTCGATAACGGGGACCCACATTATGTGCATTTCCGTCGAAAAATCGCTACTTTCCACTGCAGCATTACAATACTTTCTCTTTACAACATAAGTACGTAGTAGACGAGAAAGTAAAAGCAAAATGAATATACTCAGCAAATGAGGAAAAATTAGGAATAAGGAATCAGTTCTCATGAAATTGAAACTTAGGGAGAATATGAAAATACCTCAGTAATGTTAATAATTCGAAATTCTGGGCACTTGTTACAAAACTTCAACAGTTTTTTAAGCTTTTCCTTTTGTTATACATACGAGCCGTTTCACATGATTACATTCAGAGATGTTGTTCACTGCATCTGTTAGGACCATTCCAATCCGCATTATAACCACGTGACGGGTGACGTCGCGCCTTATCGCGCGCGGAGCAGGCGAAAATTCGTCCGTCGAATTAAAGGCCCCGCTAGGCAAGTATGTATGGCGCAGGGAAGAGGCACGGCGTGCAGCGGCTGAAAGGGAAAGATGGTCTCGGTGGCTGCCTCCCGTAAACGAAGCATTTTGTTCCTCTCCGCGTCGCGGCACCGACGTCAGCGCCGGCTCAAGGGCTGTTGGGCTCCTTCAAGGACACGCTTGGTCTCAAGGTCAATGTGTGGGTTACGATTCGCTGAATGAGGAAGAGCTTGGCAATTGTTCTGCCTCCTGTCGGTCCAGAGGGAGGGCAGCGACTTTTGATATTTCTACGGAGTAGAACGCTGTCCTTTCAGCCGCATTTGGGTGCTGTCAAGATGATCGTTTTCAGGATATTTTATAATGAAAACGTGCTATTACTTTTGTACAGATATTGCTCCGTCAATGTGAGCGACTACTTGTGGCGACATTCTTGAGAGTTTTGTTCTAAGTTTTGGTCATGACATTCCCACATTCGCGGATGTTTATCATTATTTTGACAAGTTTTATATCAGTCGTTAAATCACCCTGAGATTGGGAATATTGTTAAGAGAAAGGTAATAGAGTTGGAGTCGCAACGGTGGCGGAATTTCGACTAACTCGTTGTAGCTCGATCAAATTCAGCCACTACCTAGTGGAGAATTCTAGCGGTCGGCTGTTCTGATCGGTATTTTTTCGATAGTGTCTTCGATCAACACCAGGCTAATGCTGAAGCAGCATTTATCAAATTTTCCACGGACTGCGCCGGGCCTTTTCTGTCTCTCCTACTCCCCCGCACTTCACTATCACAAATGTCGGGAGCGTGAAGCGGTGTCGAAGCGTGGGGCCGATACCTGTAAGGGGAAATCCGTAAACCAACATGTAAGTCGGCGAGTTCTAGCGCGGGAAGAACAAAGCCACCTCCCGGGATATACTAATAATCATTTCATTTACGGAAATAATGACATTAGTATTACACGCGCAAGTTTTCTTGATACACGAGCTCGCTAGTCCTCACCCAGCGCTGAATAGCACGGCACGTTGAGATACTTAGGTTCGACTCGGAACGGCACGTACCAATTTTCAATGCTAACAACAACCACCTCGTACTTTCAAAACAATCGTAGCATTTCTCATGGCATGCTTTGGGGCGTTAAGTACATGCCCACAGTTGGTACGCCCTTTTAAGCCTCGATGTAGCCTGAGCCCTCCTCTCCCCGCACACTCCGCTGCGGAATATCAAGATAACTTGCGCGTATAGTAGTTGATGATCCCAGAATCAATACTAATACACCATCCATTTCTATGGCGCGTGTTGATTACTCATCACTACCAAAATATTGTCGTAAGATAAGTCGGATAGTCGTAACGCATAGTTTTAACTTATAGAAAGTAGTAGGTACAACTGCGATACATTACGTCGCCCCCATTGGAGTATAGGTCTATCATTAAACATTGAAAAGTGATACAATAAATTGTTTTTGAAATTCTTAGAAATAATTTCCAAATATGCGTTGAAAACGTCTCTAAACAAACTTTATTTTTAGAAAAAAAAGAAAAACATTACTCCGGTACTTTCTCAAGATGTACACGTAAGCTTCCGCGGCTCGAGTTCATGGCTGCTTGGCTGTTCGGGTGACGCTTCGTTGTTGGCTGAGAGGCCGACGTATCGCCTGTCATGTCACAGGCTTCCTCGGGGTGGAAACGTCGGCCTCTCTGCCAACGACGCGGCGTCACCCGGACAGCCAAGAAGTCAATTTCTCAAATTGTTGGCTGTACTGAAAGAAAAGTTGTAGTAGAATGTTCTAAACATATTTAGTAAGCGATCACGTAGTAAATACAATTATTCTCGTAGTAAGATTCACTAAACATGATTTAGTTTCGTTTAGTAAATCATACAATTCAAAATCGTAAGTGAATGAACAAAAAGAATTGTCTGAGGTACTATACTTGGTTCGTAGATAAAATAATACGATGAGATCTACGTTTCATGTCGTCACACTACTAAACACTGTTAGTAAGCGCACGGTTTTCAGCCATCTGACCATTTCGAAAGGTTATAGAGCTCATGTGAAGTGTGAGAATCGAACGCTCTATATAGAATTATACGTTATTAAAATGGCGTGTTTAATATTTTATTGATTTTAAATAATTAGTATATTCTATTCTAAACTAATGGTAGAAATACCGTGGGTAGCCAAATGTCGGCAGCCTGCCTTCTTAACTGTTCTGCTTAGCTAGGGTCTGTCATCTAATCCAGCTTAAGGAGGAAGTACGGGTCCACGGGACTGTAGGATGGGTGATTGCTCCGGAACCCCAGTTGCTACCAGCCTGGAGGAATAGAAAGAAAGTATTCCCTTTCTCGTTTAGTATACTTATTTTCACTGGAATGTGTTTAGAAAAAAATACTCAATGCAAGTTGCAAATTCAACGCAACGATTCGTTCAGTTATCTCCCTATTTAGTGAACATTATTTACGAGCGTTAGTGTGTACACAGCAGTTTTGTAAACGTGACTAAGAACTTTGTTCTTCCACAATGTGCTATACCGTTTAGTTAAATCTACTACAGGATTAATTGTATTAACTAAACATTTCTCTTCGTGTAGAGCTCGTTTTGATATCAGCAAATTTGGATATAGTTATGCATTATCATCTTCCGGTCCACATGATTTAGTATATTTAGATGATAGCTATCGAGGTAGTCTTTGAAGCTTACGTGATGGCCATACAATTCAGGGTTTTACAGAAATTACACTCGGACAATCACGTATTTTATTTACCATAAAAATAGTATATAAGAGTGAAGACAGCACATTCCAAGAGTTATTTCGTACTTTTAACCGAACAAAGGTCAGGCACTACTAAAGACGTCAGAATATTCTAATTTCAGCCACAAGACGAAGTGATTAACTAATGATATACGATTTTACGCAGTGATCCTCAAACGTCCTCTGAATCGGTGCCAAACTCTCATAAAAACCTTCAGTATAATAAACTTTAATAACGGGCATAAAATCATGCCCAGGGAACAGATAAATGGAAATACATTCTGGTTACATAGATCGTTCAAATGTTGAATGCACAATAATAAATTTAAATCTTTTTATGTGTTCCTAAAATAGGAACATAATCATAATGTACATTACCGAACACTTTGCACTTATATTTCATATTCAAATCCAAATTAGAAGTTCCCAATTGGGGGCTTCGAAAGATTCGATTCCGGGGTGAATACGTTTCCCCATTTCTACCAATGACATTAATTTCAATTCATGATAATTTCATGAGAAAAAAAGTTCAAGCTAATAATTCTCCGCAAAACAACAATAACAACGATGCATTTGAACAAGAACAAACTTATTAACATGTAATTTTGTATAATATTTTTTAAGAAATATAACTGTGTAACAATAAAGATATATTTACGTCAGTCCAAATTGATTTTTTCACATTTATAAAAAGTAGCTAAGTAAGTTCATGTTCCCACGGCATTCTTGAAATCTTGAACATAACGTAACTTAGCGATGTTTCGCATAGAGTATAGGTTACCTCGATATTTTTTTCAAAAATTTTAGGATATTTCTTGGTTTTCTTTTAGAGAGTGGAGAGTGGCCACTCTCTCTGAACACTGATTGCTGTTTTACTGCCTTTCTTATTAATACAAAAATGATTGTAATAAATTGGTAATAAATGCGATTTCCCAGTGGCTTTCACATAGCTTTCTTATGATGGAAGGCATCCGTTTCCATCTCAGAATCGACCTTCCAAACTTCATTCCACTCAGCGTGTTGTGTGTAGTAACAAATAATACCATTTTGTAGCAATGCATGAAACGTGTAATTGCTATGGTACTGTTCTGGACTACTCAGTCCCTTGGCGGGTCCAAAACACAAGAAATAAAATACCACCATAATTGGGATTGAGATCAGAATCAGTTACGAAATATATTTTCACGATAATATTGCATAAAATACTTTAATAAAAATAAAATCCGTGTGCTTTTGGTTGGTACGCTTGGAAAGAGACGCGGGTACGAGACTTGGAACGGGCCAGTAGATTGCCGACCGTGGCACATGAAGATGGATAACGGGAGGAAGAAGAAGAGCAAAGAGAAGAGAAGGGAAATAAGGGTGGAGAAGATAAGAGGAGAAAACGGAAAAGGACAAGGAGGTAATGGACATGGGGGGATGGAAAAAGAGAAAATAGAGGAATCGGAAGAAGGCGAAGGATAAGATACAAACGGAATAGAAGAAACAAAATTATTACGGTGTGTAAGACATTGTTAAATATAATGTACTCTAGGGGAATATACCCCTCTCTACGCTGATGAACCCGCCTTTGCACTGGCGCGGCGCTTGCATAACTTTACCACCACGCGAAGCCACACCGCACTCGCCCGCAGAAACCACGAAAACCACAAGCCCATGGAGCCACCCGGCTACTCGAACTCGAGACCTTAAACCCTCTTAAATCTGCCCGCTCCTACACCTGTTGAGCAGGAGACGCACATCATCTGACCATCAAGAGAAACAACCACTTACTTATATAACGTAGCGTAGGCCTTTCTCGGAAAATGGATGCTGGAAAATAATTAGAGAAACGATATATTCCGTCCAAAAAGCACCGTTTTTAGCTGCAGCGTTATGTAAGTAGTATACAAGAAAGTAAAAAGTCTACGAAATCGCATGATAGAAACGTCTTGTAGGATTTTCTCTAATGGATTTGCTTCCCGATATTGCTTTAGAATCTGTGAAAATGTTGGGTCGAATTATTGCCTCTAAAAATCGTCTTTTCGTGTTAAGTTCGTCCAAACAGACAAATTGACATTACAGACCAAGTTAGAATTTGTCAATTGATAACTGTCAGTTCTAAACGCATTAATAAACAATGAAACAATTATTGCGAAGATTAATGTACACAAAATTTAATAATTTAATTATATTATTTACTTCCTTCCCGCAGAACGGAAATCCTCCTCCCTTGATCACTTTGTAGATCTAGATCTGGCACCCTTGGTTCCAGGGTGCCCTCGAATGGTATTTTGGTACAAACGATTTCTGTACAAGTCTCAAGATACTTCGTCACTCGGCAATGCCACCGCAAAAAGTCACAGAACTTCCTATCGAACTGTATGTACATACTAGACGGATAATATTTTGTATACAAGTCTGCGCAGTGCAGTGCTCTTTCGATTCACCGCGTTGAAGTCGCCGTAAACATTTCAACCAACCATATCCCAATCTGTAAGTATACTGTAAGAGAGCAGAGCGGTCTGTAACCAGTACGTTAATGTACCGTGAATTCGCAACTAACACTTTGTAGACCGAAGAGGTCCCAGATTCAAGTCCCGACCGTACCAGGTTATTTTTACACGACTTAAGGTGGTGGTTCAGCCAGTGTTTAAATGAGAATTCTACAGAAATCGGCTTTTCTTGGAGATACATCGGCTGATCCCATTCCCCCTAGGAATCATTCCTACAAAGACACCGACAGTGCGAGTATGAGCGGCTAATGATTGAATTGGAAGGTAGCACTATATCATGAAGAAAAAGACGAACAAGAAAACAAAGAAGGAGAAGACGAAAACAAGAAAAAGGAGAAGAAAGCAGGAGGAAGGAGAAGAAAAAAACGAGTAAAAATAAAACAATAAGAGGAGGAAGAATAAAAGAGTGGAGAAGACGGGGGGGGAAACGAATAGAGGAAGAAAACGAGAATTGGAAGAAGAAAACGGCAACTTCTTACCTATAGTACAAAGAAGAAACAGAAAAAGAAAGTTTCGAAATTGCCGTAACCTCGCGGTGAGTATTGTCGAGCAAACATTCACTTGTGTCAAACTCGAAGGGGGAAAAGAAGAAGATGAAGGAGGAGGAGGATACACGCCATTCCATTTTCCGCAAAAAACTATGTCGTTTGCAAACTTTTACAACTCACAAACCATGAGACACAAACTTCTTAAGATGCTGAATGACCATTAACGGCGTTGAAGGTTGTCACCCATGAGAACGTCATTTCTGGCGCGAGCTTTTCTGGAGCTGCCGCTCTAAGACTTGCCACGAAATCCGTGCCCGCTTTTTAAAATATACGAGTCAAACGGCGTAAGTGAACAAATGGTTGAAATGATACTTCACGCTGAGAACTTAATGATTAAAGTGGGATTCGGTGGGGAGATGATAAAAGGTATATTTGCATTATTTTGAGAGAAACATTTCTTCCTTTTTCATAAGATAGGAACTTATGATCGAATCGTACTCTGAGCACGGTACTGATAACCATATTCATAAAGTTGCTCAGAATGAAAATTTTAATCCTAACAAACTTTTTGACAAAAATGAGTCTGCTTTCATCATTGCAATCTCAGGTCTGAACGCTGCCGGTCGCTCAAGCTGTCGCGGAAGCTAAATTCACGAGTTAACGAGGCCCGTTCTACGCAAAATTGCATTTTAAGGGTATCTTATGTACTCGTACGCGTTCTCCGTGAATTGTAGAATTTGGCTTATCGACGTATGTTTTTTTTCTTCTTTCTTTCTTTCTTCTTTTTTCTCCCCCCCCTCCCCCCCCCGAGAATGTGACCCGATTTGTCGAATCTGACACAAGTTAGTGTTTGCTGGCGAGCGCGCTTAGAGGTGAACTATTCTGCCTACGCTGGCACGTCTTTTGACAGGGCGACAGGCAATGCGACTTCGGGCTCCTGCTCAGCCCTGACACCTGAGCCCAGGACGGTCGCGCGGCGTTGGGCGCTAACTGGCTTCGCCAAGCGGTAGCCGGGTCCCGCTGCAAGGTCGTGGCTTGCGGGCTAGCAGCAAAAGTTGCATCGCCATGCAAATCTCGGAAGTACAGTACAGCTCCTTTGATAATGATAATTTCAAACATGGGCCGTGAAGAATCGAATACGGGTAAATTCGGATTTAAAAACATAAATAAATATAAAAAACACGTTAGACGCAAGCGTTTCAAGCTAAAAGAAAAAGTCAATAATGAAAATAACTGCCTATTATAGGGAAGAGTAGCGCTTTCAATACATTATTCTAACAGTTTTAATTCATATATTTCAAAATATTTTAAATTAAAAAATAACAACAAATAATAGTACGCATTTGATTTTTTCTCGCGAGTTTAACAAGATAATAACGTGCGTCCAATATTAAGTATGCAGTAGGTATCAAAATTGAACGTACGGCTTTACTGTACACATTTAATGATACCATAATTCTTCTCATATGAATATTTCTGGAAATAAAATATGTAATTGTGATATTTGATGTTTCCTGGAAGGACTAATGCAATTTAAAAGCAGAAAATTGTTTTATTAGGTAAAAATTAAATATTTTGTGTGATACCTACAAATAAGCGTTGCACAGAAATTAAGATACACGATCACAAGCGCACTTTGAAACGTACCCGTTGAAATGTTTCCTTAGATACAAAATTGTGACAAACAGATTAGTTGATGGCCAGATTTGAGAGCATCATCGAATTGAAAATGGCCTCGAGAAGGGAAACGACAATGGAAGAACGAAGATTTATTGTGAATTTGACCATGAGGGGAAGATCACTACGAGGTATTGCCATGACAATGGAAAGGCCTCATTCAGCTATTCAAGGTCCAATTCAAGTACGATGGCAGATGAATTAATAAAATAGGCCGAGGCCGAAATCCGATACTCTACAAACGAGATAAAAGAAATTTTGTCAATAACATCAACAGGAAATCCTCGCCCAAGTGTCGCAAAAATAACTTTGTGGGTGGTTCCAACTACAGGGCGAACTGTATCCTCAGAAACTCTCCGAAAGGCACTATGAAACGCAGCTTACATCGGGAGGGTAGCGAAGCAGCAGCCTCGAATTAGTAAGGCAAATCTGCACAATATTCTACAGTTCGCGTAATATTACAGAAGCCACCCATCGAAGTACTGGCAAACAGTGTTGAAAGCAATGAAAGTAAATTCAAGACATATGGATCAGATGGGCAACAGTACGTAAGGCGGAAGATAAACGCAGCATTAGAAGATACAAATTTGCGTGCAAGTGTAAAGCAAGGCAGGGGCCCGTAATGGCAGGGGGCTGAATGTCTGCGTCAGGTGTCGGGAAACTCCATTTTATTGATTCCACAGATGACAAATTAGGATATCTATTAATTTTAGAAAGTAATGTCAAAGAAAGTGCAGCTAATCTTGCACTGAGACCGACATATTACTTTCAGCAGGACAACGCGTTCATCCATACAGCGTATATTGTAAAGTTATGGTTGTTACATAATGTACCAAAGCGTCTTTACACGCTGCCACGATCACCCGATCTCAATTCTATTGTGAACTTTTGGTGGGAATTGGAAAAACATGTGCAGAAGCAGAGTTTTGAATAAAAAAGAGCTCGAGAGTGTCGTCGCTGAAAATGGAAGAAAATCGCACCTGAATTTACAACGAAACTTGTAAAATCAATGCCAGCAAGACTGAAGGTTGTTATATGTGCTAAAAGGTCGTTCCACAAAATTTTGACTCATTATTTTTCGTTTTTCTCAAGAAACAATTGCCAGTGTACGTTCGAATTGCATATGCAGAAGGTAAAGTTTTATTTATAATTTATTCAGTTACTTCAAGAAATATTTGTATGAGTGAAGAAGGTTTGCATTAATACCTATAGTGGCTCACACTAATAATCGAACAGGCGTTTCTTGTTAGACTGCAATTTTTCGCACGTGCGCAGAAGTTACATGTGAGGAAATGCATAGGAATTTTATCTATATTATTAGGAAACAGAATAATACGAAGAAAATGTTTCTGATGCATAACATGCGTTTCATGAAAACGGATTTTTGAGTGAATTTGTAAGAATACGAAGTCACATTAATATTCGGACACGCAATGGAAAATGTCCTGTTAACCCCTCGCCATCTCCCAGATAGCGCGATAAGCGCACCATCGCCTACCCAGGTCAAACGAAACTCTGCAGACAGCCGCTGTAAGCACTTCCGCCTGGAAACGCCTCTAGCAATGGGACGCAAGGGAAAGAACTCGACTTTCGAGCAGAGGCACGCTCCTGCAGGGCGATCACTATCTTTGACTCATGAGCAAAAGCACGGTGCACGATATCATTAAGAGGTTTGAGAAAGAAGACAATTGAATCTAAACTGCAACAAGGACAACGTAAAAAGATCCGCGAAAGAGAGCAGCGTGGAATTTTGAGGAAAGTACGAGAAAATCCGAAGGTGAGGGCCGTCCAGCTGGCAGCGGAAACGCACGAAGAGTCAGGGACATCTGTGCACCTCGAAACAGTGCGCAGAGTAATTACAAATGCCGGATTTCCTGGCAGAGCGGCCAGGAAGAAAACCTTTATCGGTGCTGGAAATAAAGTTAAACAACTTCAGTTTGCAAAGGAATATGTGACAAAATCAGAGGAGTGGTGGCGTGAGGTAATTTTTATACATGAAAAAAAGTGAAATATTGCAAGAATGCAAATCAAATACAGAATTGTGAGAAAGTGTTTATTAAAGACAAACATCAGCATCTCAACATAACTCTCACGTGGTTAGTACATCAATTTTACATTTCATATCAAATATAGTAGCTCTTTTAGCTTCCATTACATGACGCCTATATGTGACAATGTTAAGAACGGTCGCCTGTATCTGATGCGGTCAAGTGCAGTATCATGACTCCTGATCGGCAGAATCAGCCGGCAGTTCGCATTCCGACTTTCGGCCGAATATGATCCGCTCATAGCGCACCCCCATCGGCAGACTGCATTGTTAAAGCCGCGATTCGAGAAAATCGGATTGGCAACGCTGCTTATGTGGATGCGGAGTGCGGTTAATTATTAAGCGAGTTTTTTGCAGTTCTATTGACCGTTTCTCGCACTCTACATTCCACTGATTGTTATTACCCTAGACATCTTCTATTCTTCTTTGACGTGTAGATAACCGCCTTCCTCGTTCCAGTCTTTCGAAGAGGGATCCACTCAACTACTATTTTTGGTATTCTGTCAGCGGGCCATGCCATCGGAGATGTTAAAGTTCTACATTATCGCCCACTTGTTTGTCAACATTTATTTATTCATTTATTTTACATAAAAAAGTAAAACTGTGACGTACTTTGAGAAGTTCATTCTGTGCACGTTTTCTTAACTTCTAGGATATCTGCCGTAACCCATATACAAGTTGAATAATGAATACAGGTGGAAACGGGCGTTGCTGGCAAAAATTTACCAGAAAATATTAGTTCGCGCGGAATAACAACAATTTAGAAAGAAAAGGCCACAGATTGTGGCTGTTATTCCTCATGGGGCCTTTCGTGAACGAATCGACTTTCGGCCGCGAGAACACGGAGAACGTTAATTTGAAAAACGTCATGTATTATACTCTCTGAACTCTAGAAAGCGTGCACAGATAGAAATGTTACATTTACGTCCAGAATCAAAAAAAGGGGCTAATCCAACATTATCTGCCTAGGCTCCTCTATAGAAATTCTATCAAATAGAGTATATTGACAACCGTGTCTCCAAAACTTCATTTCCATAGCATTTAACCGATAGTTTATTGCATCTTTTTTTAATCCAAATATCTGCTCTATACGTAACACAACTCTCCACCATTGTTACTACATTTGTCTTGTGGTTTGTTTTCTAATATTATTGTTCCAGAAAATATTGGGAAGTGTGTTGGTACTCGCCCTTCCCATGCTTATTTTTTTATTAATGTCATTGTCGTCAGTTTCATCTGCACTAAGAGTCATTTGAAGATATTTAAATTTCTTTACAACTCGATATATAGCTATTTCTGCACACTTACCTATATACAAAAATGAACATTTTGGTTAAAATTTAACAATGCACAATTTGCAGGTCTTAGTGGACAAACCCATGTAAAAAAGCAGCCATATTTTAAAAATTTTCACATAGGAGCTGAATGATGTCTCCATTTCGTCTTTCTCTCTTCACCCTTGTCGTTTCCCAGGCGATCAATACCATGCGAATGCCGGAGTAGTACCCTAACGGACGGGCCACGAGCCACGCGAAATCTTTTCTTCCCCTTCCTTGTCCTATCCTCGCCCTTTATTTACAACATTACATGCACTACACTACCACACATGCCGTAAGCCGCCGGGTAGGTCGGCGCCGAATCTTGCCATTCAGCAGGGGGACCATGAGTTTGCAATACCTAATAGAGGTAATGTTGACTTACGCGCCCGTACTTTTCTTTCTTTCTGCGTTGAATATAATTACGCATTATTTACATTGAAAGTTATTCATCGTCAATTAGTTCGTAGTTGTGGGAGGAACAAAATTTTCAGTTAGAGCGATTTTCATTAGTATCTCACCAGAAACAGTGCTTACAATAGCATTATTTGTGCAGCATAACTACAAGGTCGAGAGCCAATACTTCCGGTTGCGATGAATTTCGCAGTATTTTTGTTTTATCACTTTTCTTCAGAATACCCGGATTTAATATTAATTGATTTCTCAAATCAATTACTACGTACTAATTTAAACTTGTTTTATTTGAAGAAAAAAAATCTTGGCTGGTAAGGCCGACATTTTTCTTACCATCTTTAAGAACAGAGGTTTTACTTTCATTTAACGTATTTTTTTGCGGGTACCTCACCGTGATCAATCTAACGAATTTACTACTTTAAATTAGCACAGTAGACTCTCGTTCATGCGCCATCCACGATGGCGGGTGAACGGCTTGTAATCAAATATTTTCTCTCGCCTATGTGTCCTTTACTCACAACTTGCCCTCAATCTTACTGCTAAACGAAGCCGGCATCGCCATCTAATTTTTACATTAATTATCATTAATTTTAATGTACAACATAAGTAAAATTAATGCTAATTGTTTTTACAATGCTCTTTATTGTCATTTCTAGCATTCACAAGACGGAGGTGATGTTCCGCAAGCGTTCAAGGGGTCAAGCGCTGGTGCGACAGGGGGGAGAGGGGGCAATCAAAATACTCCAAATTAGCTTTACGTAATTTATGAATAGTCCCTCGGAGAAAATTCTGGATCAAAGGAAAAGGCCTCTACGCCTAAACCTTAATAGTTCAGGAAGATGATACGTAATGAATACAATTATTTTCTTATGAAGAAATTAAATTAAACAAGATACATTATATTTTTTGTTAACATATTTAATTCATTTGTATGTGATAACATTCTATTCATTTAGTCTCAAAGTAATAAAATTTAGTTGTGACTGTTACAATATTACATAAAATAAATTCTAAACACTCCACTGATGAGTATTTTACAAAATATTTTTAAACTTTCTTCTAAAAAAATATGGCATTATGTATTGTCTTCATCAAAGCCTAGAGGTCTGCTCCCTTGATCCAGTATTTCTCCTAGTCACTGCTGAAGTGTTCCTGGTTTCGTTAAGTATCAGATCTGGAAACTACGTGAAAATAAAATAAGCATTTTTACTTTACCTCTGAAAAAACTTACTTTGAAACAATGTTAGAAATAGTTATTTATTTAAAATTCGCAATACATTCAACAATTCAATAGTTGAAATAGATTTATTCACATAAAACGGAAAACGTTTCTTGCCGTAACTCCTATGAATTAGCATTTGAAAAATTCAATGATCATAAATTACGTCATATAACAACACTCATTTGGCTTCATATCTTTAATATTAAAGGCAATACTATTTAAACCTAGTACACATCTTTGCTCTTCCTGAAGTGAGCAAACGAAAAGGAAAGTTGTTCCAGTTGATTACTTCCAGGCTGTATTTACGCCAATAAAAGCAAAAAGCCACTTGGGCCATAAAAGTAAACTTTCTCCCCCTTGAAAATACAGATTGGATGACAATTGTGTTTAACACCTTGAAATTGGAGTAAATCATGTTTCATAGTTAATGAGAAACAACTTGAGCATGGTAATGAATGATATCCGATTGTTACATTTCTTGCGGGAGAGAACAACGGAATTACAGCCGTTTTGCAGAACGTAGTGCACAGCGCCCTCAAAACCAATAGCATACAAGGTCGAGAAAGAGCTTTTGCACAATTACGCCGAAACGGAGAAGTTTATTTTACATTAAAAAAACACAGTGCAACGTCTCTGAAAGACCACATACAGAGGTGGTCAGCGACCGACTTTCCAACGAACGGACACAAACCCACATAATGTATGCAAATTATGACCCTGTTAATAGACTACCCCTTTCCGCGACCAGACCTTTAATAGGACTTATCTTAATTTACACATTTTAAGAGACCATATTCAAGAAAATTGTAATTATATGAATGAGAGAAAACCAGAAGGGTATGTGACATATTACAAATTATGAGAAATAGTTTATTAAAGTCAATTTCACTGTCAAGTCGTTGTGCTTTGTTGCATTTTCGACATTTCAATTGTTCATTAAAACCACGAAAATTCATTGCCACTAAAATATAGCAAAAAATCAATACGTTTTTCTCAGAATTTACATGTCACTTATACCGTTTTGGTTTTCACCCAATCATATAGTGCTTCGAATTTAAGGTAGTTCAAATTGAAATGGGCAACGTTTAGAAAGGACTCGCACATGTCCTGTACCTCAGCTTCATTCTCGAGGAAACCGTGAGCGCGAGCAGGGGTTATGCTCAGGACCCGGGGAGTTAGGACAGCGTTCGCATCACGATGTTTGGTTTTCGGTGAAAAGTTAAAATCTTCATTTTAGATGAGTGAAACACGGTTTAATATTTTTTTACTCTGACTTCTTACAATTGTTACCGATTTGTGTTCGGGTGCGTTGCCGGGCGGATTGGGTGCTTTGCTTTGCTTCTTTTTTTACTTAGAGATGTGTTGACTACTTTTACTCAAACACGTTACGGGAGTAGAATATCAGTTGGTCAATGCTGAGTGAAGTATCCACAATATTTTGCAATTTTTAAGAGACCGTTACTGTAGCAAAATCGGGGTTTGAAAATAAATTAATAAAAAATAGAACAAATTAAAAATTAAGTTTTAGGCAAGGAATTTATTCAGAAGTAGAATGCTAATCGCACGATGGGTATTACATGTAGAATTGAATTCTGGAGGTCAAGAATTTTGAGAGAACTGTGAAAATGTTTTTAACTGTGCACACTATTGATGGTTTCACTCTAGATGGAATTTAAAAAGGAAAATAGTTTTATTTTGTGGAGGTTGTAGGTTGACGGAGAGTGAGCATAATTGACACTGTGCGAACCAACCCCAATTGAAAAGGGCCGACCAACCCCGAATGGTATTTCTGAATAAAGACGGCCGTAGATGTGACAAGGGAACTCATAACAAAAACTATACAAGTAATCAAAAGCTAGGTTGAAGGTTTCAGCTGAAAAAGAGAAGAAACAGCTTTCCAATATTACAAAGAAAATCAATGAAATATTTCTCTCCAATCTTAAACACCTATTTGAGTTCACACTCCCACCATCATTGATCACACTGAGAGTTCTGTGGGAAATTCGATCGGTTGTGGCAGATACGTGATATCAAATTACTTATCACTCACGGCTTATAGGAGGTACGTAACCGATGAAGGAAACCGAATTTTGGAAACCAGCCCCTGGTTTCAGGCAATCCCGTTATCTCCTACAGTAGGTTTCATCCTATACTTTTTGCTGTTTTCAAGGATAAATAAATAAAATGAGTAAACATGTGTATGTAATTTTTAACTTTAATTTATTTTACGTAAACAAAAAACAGTTAAAACTGCGTTACGTACTATGGGGAGAAGTGGAATCTGTCCTCGTTTTCTTTACCTCTGGGATTCCATCCCTAACTCATTTGTACATTAAGTGTATTACGAATACATGTAGCACCAAGCATTTTTGTCAAGAATTGAGAAGAAAATATTCGCTTCCGTGCAATAAAAACAATTTGCAAAGGCAAATCAACTACAGATTTAAGATATTATCACTAGTGCTTTAGTGAAGGAATCGAATTTCTGCCGGGATAAAATGGAAAGCGATTATTCGAATATCTGCGTTCCGGAATAAGCTCAAGAAAATGAACACAGATAATGAAGCTACATTTATGTTCAGAAGCAAAACAAGGGGCCATTTCAACATTTGATAAGCTGAACCAGCTGGATCATGGAAAACATATCGTCACTGAGCTATGAAAGAAGGCACCGTTCATCATTTAAAAGCTGTGCGATATGTAAAGATGTCTTACGTTGCAACGCGATCTCGATAGAGCTAGTCCAGCTGATAATTTGTCACAATGCGTGCTAAGGGCGTAAGTAGGAGAACAGCAATTTTTTTTCGGAAAAGCGACAATTGAAGAATGAGGTGGAGCATTCGCTTCAGTCCGGGCCGAGCGTTGCTGGGCTCTGGTTGGTAATCATGTTGTGAAGCAGTTTCGAAGCGCGTATTCTTCGGAGTCTGCCTACTTTCCTCTGTATTGAAATTTGCGGTTTTGGAGGGAATAATAACTATCATCTAGGCGTCTCGTATTAAATGTACACTCATGGCTCTACAAATTATACAAAAGACAGGTTATAATTGTTTCTATATGAAATTAAGCACCAAATATGGCTTATATTCGCCGGTTATGTGAAGACATGTGTCACTGAGGGTTTTCTTCCCAGCGCCCTCGACTCGCCGCGCGCCGCGTTCGGGCCCCGCCCCCTCTCTGCGGCTTCAATTCACATCCACAGTACTCCTTTCCAACTCGCGCACAATTTCAAAGAAAACTGTATAGCCTCCGCTCTCTTGAGAGGTGTATGCAGTTTTGTAAGGTACCCGAGAAATTGAGAAGAAAAAAAAAAAAAAAAGAAAAAAAAAACAAAAAAAAAACGATTTTTACTCATTTCTAACGCGCACAGAAATAGAAATCTATTTGGCCTCTGGCCTTTAGAGGAGTGTCTGTGGCTTCGGAAAAAACTCGGGAACACACGAAAAATGTTTCGATTTTAACTGAAACAGATACATATGTTATGGTCTTATTGCTTGTATTCTCATTCTGCGCGAAGCGCCGGAACACCCAGACACAGAACACCTAGACACAGCTGACGTCATGCGAAAGTAAAGCTCCAAGATGCTACTTATTAAATATTTGCTATTTTCGTTATGAAATTGCAACGTTATGAAATAGCAAAAATTACTCTTAGTACGTAAAGAACCGTTGTGTACTGTATCGGTATACAGTAGTGTATGGTAATGCAGTATTCGGGAAGACCGTTTCTGTTAAAATATTTAATTTATTGCAGTTATACGTTATATTTTATTTGTTGTTCTCAGTAGCGTGCGTGCTACTTAAAAAAAAACAACAGGTGGTCCTTTCCAATCCGCGACCAAGACCCGGACGAATCTCTTGCCTTCCCCCTACTCCGGCGTGGTCACCACACGCACGCAAACATCCGTACACTACTTGCTAGTCCAGTGTCTGTTGTAGTCCACATATTCCTTTTTTTTTTAAATTTATTGTACCCGATCAGCGGATAAACCACTTTACAGGTTTGAAATAAGATACGAGAGAGAAAACAAGTTATACAATATTAACTCAAAAGTACCGAGGTACTTACAATTAAACAAATTGAATTGAATTGAATTAATGCCTTATTTTACGTGGCGAGACTCAGGCCATTAGGCCTGCTCTTCCGTCTGACCACGTAAATTTCGCTACGCTCCTTTCACCAACTAGCAGAGAAAGGAGGTATTTCTTGGGCGAGAAACAGGCGATTTGAATTCAGCTCAGAGGCGTGATTTAGGCTTGAGGATCTTTTTCATACAAGTAAATCTACTAACATGGGACAGCCGGCTTTACTTCCCCTCCGAAGGAAGGCGTACGAAGGATTTTTTCGCCCTGAAAAATCCACGGCTTCGATCGGGTTTGAACCCGCCAACTTGGGTACGACAGTCCGAAACGCTAACCGTTACACCATCGCCGCCGCAGTTACACCATCGCCGCCGCAACAAACACAACCTAATGCCACATATTCTACACTCCTCTCCTCCAATCGCTCGTTATTTCAACTCCCTCTGCGGCCGGGCGTGCACGCCCCATTGCCGCCGCCGTCGACGTCGTCCGCCCCTCCCGGCCACCTCTGGGCCGCGGAGCGCGGCGAAGCATTTCCGGCGGCGACGCCTCCGCCTCCGCCTCCGCCTCCCCCGACACAAGGCTCTTTGTGGCGCACGCGCAGACCACGCGGAGGAAGGAAAAGAAGCAGGAGGAAGGAGAGAAGAGGAAGGAGAGAGAAGGAAGGAGGAGAACGAGAGGAGGAAGGTAGATGAAGGAAATAGGAGGAAGAAGAAGAAGGACAAGGGACAGAAAGAGGAAGGAGGAGAGAGACGAGGAGGAAGAACGAGAGTGGAGGTAGGAGGGGAGCAGAAGAAGACGAGGGAGGAAAGAGGAGGAGGGAGGAGAGAAGAGGAAGGAGAGAGAAGGAAGGAGGAGAACGAGAGGAGGAAGGTAGATGAAGGAAATAGGAAGAAGAAGAAGGACAAGGGACAGAAAGAGGAAGGAGGAGAGAGACGAGGAGGAAGAACGAGAGTGGAGGTAGGAGGGGAGAAGAAGAAGAAGACGAGGGAGGAAAGAGGAGGAGGGAGGAAGAAGGAAGAGGGAGGATGAGGAAGTAGTAGGAAGGAGAGAAGGAAGAAGGAAGAAGGAGGAAGATGGGAAGTAGAAGAGGAAAAGGAGACTGAGCGCGGTCAGTCTTGGGAACCTCCCCCCCCCCCCCTTTGTAAGCTCACGCTTGACTACGAAAACGGTGGCGGTGGACAAGTCCTCTTTAGGCGACATCGCTCCGGGCAGTCCAAGTCCCTCAGCCCGGCTCGCCCAATCTAGACTTCCATATTTTAAATTCATTCAACGCAGTTACATGATTTGTCTATGAAAAGTAAGAGTACAAATGTGCCAAATACGGTCACACCAAGCGTGACGAGCCCGCGACGCCCCAGATGTATGTCACGGCTGCTACCTGTTTCATTGTTCGTACACTGGATCGCGATAGTTTTCCACCGGTGCTTCGCAGGCCCGTCAAGCATGGCTTGCCTGTGGAACGGGCTGCTTAATGGTTGCTGAGCTGCAAAGTACGAGTACGCATGGTTTCTCACCGTGTTCTGAAGGGTGATTTTATATTAGTCATTTAGCTATTGGGATAAGATAATCGAGAAAGCCACACACTCTGGCACTACTCCTACCGCAATTGGCAAAAGAAGAGCAGGACAAAACGTGCGCATATTGAGGCTACATTTACTAAATCCACAAGGAAAAGGGATTTCACGGCATTTGCTCGGTGGATCAAGGGAAAATAGACGAAAAACATGATCGATGAAGTACATTACTTGTTACACGCGTTATTAGTCTTTTAGAATTACACGCTACAGGTGTTAATAATGGATTAAATATCATTGTCAAAATAAATATAATTTTCCTCCTTTGCATTCAGTACAGTCTGTCACTGAATAGAAAGTTATGTGCATATATTACATATATACATAATATACAACACGCAAAGAAATATAAAATGTAATAACATCATGTAATATTGAATTCGTGTAAAAGTTAATAATTTTATCAAATAAAACATTTATTACGTACAAAATACAATATGTATAATTATAACATTCGCCGTGGGAATTCGTATTCTTCTAAATACACATTTTCATTACTCATTAATTAACCTGTGTTCAGTTTGTTAATATTGAACAGAAATTCATTTCACGATATTTCATACTGTCTTTTATTATCATATCGCGCCTTCGTTCTTGCACGTGAATCCCCCTTCCTCCATAACCCCCCTCACGTGCGCAGGAGGGGCGCGGAGCGAGCCGGCGGGGGTGGCGAGTGGAGCTGCAAACTTCTACCAGCGTTGTGCACGCGAGCAGCGAGCCGGGGCGGCGAGCGCGAGCCTTGGCCAGGCCTGTTCTAGAGGCTCCGAAAAAACAGCAGCTCCGCGGCGCTATGTAGGTCGCTTTCGGTGCAATACACGTAAAAAGACCCTACTAGGTTAAAATAAATGTTTTCCATCTAAAATTTTAACACTTCCACTTGCCACTTGCTGTGGATGACAGCTTTTCGATGTGCTTTAGCGTTTTACTTCCTCGCCTTACTTCGCAAGAAGAGAAAGTAGCGTAATCGTGCACCGGAAATCGGCGATTCTTCGACAGAAAAACTTATTGCTGGGCCATGGTAACGCAAAAGTGGATATGTCTTGTCCCCATATATATATATATATATATATATATATATATATATATATATATATATATATATATATATAAAATTACGTCTCTCCACATAGTTTGTCAGTGGTCATCACTAGCGCGACAACCGCTGCGACGATTTTCTCCCAAATTTGATATACCTAGATCGATTTAAAGTAACTTCAGACCCTGTGAGTTTGGAACACATATTTTGATTTTTCGAAGTACCTCACATTAAGCGTTACATGTATGCTTTGTAACATGAGACTGTTACATGTAAGCTTCAATAACATTTTCTAACTTTTCTCAAAAATAGCTTACAGTTTTTTTTTTTAAACTTTGTCCTCGGGTATATCAAAAACGGTAAACGAAATTGTATTGGTCTTATTTCCGTGGAACTCTCTGTAATTTCGAACATTTCCAAACATTGCAAAAGCACAATATTGAAAGTAGAGTTGTTTTTCTTAAGTGTAATTTGTTCTAAAAATTCAATCTCTTCCTAAATGTATGTACATTTTGTTCCAAAAAACGAGTTGATTTGGCAGTATTTCTACTTGATAAAAACGGATCCAATTTTTTTTCTTTAAATTTTCTCCTCGTACGAGTACGTATCAAAGGACTAAAATATTTGCTGCTAGGCCCAGAGTTTTCGACGAACTCTCCGTATTTTCGAAAAATTAACATTGCAAAAGTACAATATTCAAGATGCAGATTTATGTCTTCAATGAAATCTGTTATAAAAAATAGATCTTTGAAGAAAGTAATTTCTGCTTGAAGCTAATGCAAAACACTTTCTCGTAAATGGCTCTACGACTTTTCTTAATTCTATACATAAAATTATACACAAAAATGTAGAAGCTTGTTATCAAGATCCTGATTTACTATTTTAGAGCCATTAATCTTCCACTTTTTAAACGTCTAAAGGAAAATAAATTAACACCACGGGATTCAAACCAATTAGAGGTACATCAACGGAGTTAAGTAATGCAAGAAGGATGTTAATGAAGTTTGGGAATTCCAGTCCTGTAAACAACCCACTACATCCTTTTGCTTTCAGTTCCACCGCAAAGAAAATTGAATCGTACTCCAACACTAAAAGTTAGCAATCTCCTTCGAGAGACTTAAGCTATATCGCCCTTTGTTAGCTTTCATGGAAGGCGAGCGAAAATGAGAGCTGTGGTGTCAGGGTCTGCATCAGAGTCGACGGTTCGTGGACAATGGTGGGAAAAAGTGTTTCCGGAGTCGGTAAAAGTGTACTGACTCTGATTCGAGAGCACAAGGGAAGTCTATTTGCACTCAAAGGCGCCAACGCAACGCCGTTGCCCACGCCGTAGACTCACTGAGTCAGAATGTAAATGCTAGAATGACTTCACCATTGCTATAACACTATGTTCGAGTGGAGAGCGAAAGTAAATAAACTAGGAATTGAAAAGAAAAAAATGTTCTGAACAAGGAATGTCGACATTTAACAAAACCAGTCGGTCGATAAAATGCAAATGACCGAATGACTCCACGTTTACTAAAACTCAATGTCATCTAGAGGGAAACGAAACGAAATCAGGTGAAAATAATACTGCTTTCTGAATGGTTAGAAAACTCGACCCGTATGAAACTCAACCATTAGTATCTGGCAGACTGACATAATCACATTTCACCATTACTATCCGAGTTGTATTTGTGTTTCTCCACTACAGAATGCAGTAATGTAGAAATAGTTAAGTCATTCTAGTGTTTAAATCCTACAACACACGAAATGTAATAAAAACGACTCACTGTTAGAGAAGTCAACATTTATCAAACTGATGTTTCCTTCATTTTCCAATGAGCATCTTATCAAGTGTGTAAACAATTTGTTGGTTGTGGATATTGAAAGAATAGAAATGATAAAGCTTTGTGCTGAAATCAATCGAACGTCAATCTGTCAAAAATGTTTCTCAAACCCATTTAGCACTACAAATAAACATATTTTCCCTAGCTCTAGGAATAGTTAATGGGTCACTTAATTAAAATCGTTGTTTGCCATAGTTATGTTAGAACACACCTATATGGAATTATTATAATTAGGTGTTCCATAGCCCTGAGGAGGGAAAAAATAAAAATTTCGAAACGTTGGCAAACTAGAATTTTAATTAAGTGACCATCACCAAAAACGGTTTCTAGAATTAATAGAGTGGTCGTGAATTCAATAAATATTTGCTCTAACAATATTTCATGCTAATGTCATATTTACCTGAAATACCTCCTATCAATAAGACGATTTCCATAGATGTATTCCAAAACACCTCGACAATCGGCTTGATTTATTACAGCAATTTCAAGAAGTTATTGTATTTCTGCATTATATTGTAGTAAGAGTCAAGAAAACAAATTAGAGCAAGCATAGGTAAAAATTTTCCTGGGTATTTCCTGAGAATCTCTCATGCATTCCTCAAAAAAGCCCGCTGCTAATTATCGAAACAGCGCTTTTTATGCATTATGATTTTCAGTTAATGAAGTCCCCACTATCAGAAAGATCTGAAGCACATTATATAAGGAAGAAATAATACAGAATTAAAATTGCATTGTTCAACCACACGAAGATATAAATATTTTTAATATAGAATGCTACTATACTCTTATTATCTCTTTTACAATATATTAACAAGATAAACGTTTTTATTCTATAGCATTACGATGTATTTATGGACGGTGTCCTCACTAATGTTGTTTGTGTCCCTTTGTAGCCTGAGTAGGAGGAAAAACTTTCCTTGCAACGTAGCGCAATATTGTCTATTACAATTATTTCATTGAGTTTTTACCTGTGAAGATTATGAAGTAAATTTTACGTGTGTTTACTGAATTTGAAATGACGTTCAACATTACGTGAACCTTGTGAGCAAATATGTTTCAACAAATGTTTGTCATGTTCTCTGAAATGGCCCTTCATAAATTGCATTGACCAAATATCTTCCAACATATCAAATAATGAAATTTAATAATAATAATAATAATAATAATAATAACAATAACAACCGAGCAAAGTGGCTCAGTGCAGTGTAACAGTGCATTACACACGTTAATCTCTCAAGGATAAAATATGACTTAGCCTCGTAATGGAACGTGTAGCGTGGTCAGAAATATCCTATACGTAAATAATAATAATAATAATAATAATAATAATAATAATAATAATAATAATCATCTTTTTTTTGAAATTACTTTCCGAGTTATTAGTCATGACCCAGTGGAATGCCACACATCGTTGGAGTCAGTGAGAATTAGCATCATTAAATTTTGACAAACACGGCGTTGTTCCAAATTCACTACAATTCATGGAATTAGTTACGCCAAGCCTTTGTTTATCTTTCCAACCTAATTGAAGACGCGAGTACATTTTAATTTTCAAACATTTCTTCACATACCACAATAATGCACTGCGTAACAGTTTGAAAACCGACGTAAAAGAGCATTCGCCGTGTTATGTAACCACAAATTCCACGTTTGGAAAAGGTCGACCAAACCACGAAAACCGCTGGTCAAAACAGTCGACCAGAACGGCAGGTGAACGTGCTCGTCAACTACTTTGCTCGATGATCCTCTACGTTGCTCTCCGTGGTGGAATAACAAAAATTAAACGAAAACGTGCGACCTACAACCTCGAGCCAACAAATCCATTGTGGTTTTGAGATGGCTACAAACGAATCGAAGATAAAAGTCACGATGCTGTCTTTTGCGAACAGATTTTCGCAATATTTTGTTTCGTTGATGTTCAATGGATAATTATTATTAATCTTTACAAAATACAAGAAACAACGTGGACATTATGTGGCGATTTTTTTTAATTTTTGGCAATCTTATTTCAATACGAATTGTCATAGAAGAGGCTGAAGAGAAAGCTATACTCAAACATAACTCAGCTGGATAAAATTTTGTATTTTTGAGGAATCACAACACAAATCAACAAGCAACCAAGCATAGTCTTAAAAAAGGTAATTCATAAAAAAATATTTATTTCACAATTACGAAAATGTCTCTCCCGTGGCCCGTACCTCGTTGCATCACAAGTCTTCGCGATAAGTATCCAGTGCCTGAACTGAACAACTCTCTTTGGGAGTGTCAAAAATAACTGGCATAAAAAATACAACTAAACTTCTGACGCTCTTAACCAGAGGGATGTGCATGTTCATGTGGCATGGACGATATTGACAAGGGGCGCTGATTAGCACTCTAAATGTGTTCAATTACCAGTATTTTTTAATTATGGGAATACACTATTTTCAGAAAAAAGATGGGAATAAATACAAGGCACCTACATAACGATTTGAACTTACAGAATACAATCTTTATCTACGTTTTTGAAAATCGTATAAAATTATCAAACTTTTTTTCTGTTTGAGTGTGTTAAAACAATAGCAAATTGAGTGCTTGCCGAAGTAGCCAGTTCACTTAGGAACGTCTCTGCTCGTGAAATACATGTTAATATTTTTTAACCGCATGAGTAAACTGATAAGTCAACTTTCTTCTAAAAATGAGATACGGCGTCGACCTACACGTAATCTTGCAGGGGGGGTTCCCCATCCAGGTATCTCCCATCAGCGGAACACCGCCCCGGCCGAGACAAGCTCTAAGTTTTCAACGTGTGTGGCAGTGATGTAAGTGTAAGCGTTGGGAACAGGAAGGAAATACCGCGCGTGATTCATGGCTCGTGTCTTAGAGCGCTGCTTAATCGGTTGTTATTGTTATTGTTATTATTATATTATTATTAAATTTCATTATTTGATATGTTGGAAGATATTTGGTCAATGCAATTTATGAAGGGCCATTTCAGAGAACATGACAAACATTTGTTGAAACATATTTGCTCACAAGGTTCACGTAATGTTGAAAGTCATTTCATATTCAGTAAACACACGTAAAATGTACTTCATAATCTTCACAGGTAAAAACTCAATGAAATAATTGTAATAGACAATATTGCGCTACATTGCAAGGAAAGTTTTACCTCCTACTCAGGCTACAAAGAGATACAAACAACTTTAGTGAGGACACCGTCCATAAATACATCGTAATGCTATAGAATAAAAATGTTTATCTTGTTTAAAATATTGTAAAAGTGATAATAAGAGTATAGTAGCATTCTATATTAAAAATATTTATATCTTCGTGTGGTTGAACAATGCAATTTTAATTCTGTATTATTTCTTCCTTATATAATGTGCTTCTGATCTTTCTGATAGTGGGGACTTCATTAACTGAAAATCATAATGCATAAAAAGCGCTGTTTCGATAATTAGCAGCGGACTTTTTTGAGAAATACATGAGAGATTATTGCTTTCAGACGTCGTTGTTCGGAGAAAACTCAGAAAACTACTAATCAGATCAGCCGGACGATAGAATTCCGTTCCACCCAGCAGCTGAAATCGACCCAGCTATCTAACTAATGTCGAAAATTCTGCCGCTGTCGGTAGCCGAACCCTAGGACCTCCCGTTCAAAGGCAATGAAGCGACATGAATTCTCGGCTATGGGTGCGGCTATGGATGCTATGGTATGCGGTGACTCGTCACTGCCCTGAGGAAGCCTACGATATGTCAGGCGAAACGTCGGCACCCCAGCCAACGACGCGGCGTCTCCCGGATAGCCGAGAATTCATGGATTTGAGCCGCGGAAGCTTACGTATACATCTAATGAAGCGACATCTGTTCTTGCCTCAGTGGAACATTCGGACAATCGGAGGAAGGTACTTCTGGTTTCTCCAATTAATTCTTTACATTAGTATATCTTCAATATTTGTGTTTTGTTCAGGTCTTTCAAGATACTACATAATGTAAAATTTACAAAATCATAAACGTTAACAAGGTAAGTCGATTTGTCCGATTATGCACGCCATTATTATGTAGCAGGACAAGGTGTACAGCATTCCTGTAAAAATACGTTTTTCAGTTATTTAGTTTATTCACTGGCCATTAAAGGTATGTGCTTATCTTAAATATAACTGGAGAAAGCAGCCTTAGAGTCCTTACACGATTCATTTTTGACACATATTGTAATAGTTTTATTAAAACCCTAATTAAAGAAACATCTTCTATAATTTGGTACGTCAGCGATAAATATCGGGCAAGAATTGCCATCAATGATTAAGAAGTTAATACATCCTGTAACCTGTCCATAACAGCGGTACAGCAATTATAAACTGCACATATCACACAGTCTGCTGTGCTGGCTCATATATGCACCATAATAATGCTTCACAACGAATTAGGAGCATCAAGGTTCATTCCTTGGCTAATAATGTTCACCTGTATTTACAGAAAATACTAAAACTTAAATATACTTCAGACCTAACTTTGCTCTAACAAAGTTAAATGAGACTCGCGAGATTCTCGAAAGAAATGGAACATGGTTCGCCTTCTGGATTTCATTTGATTTAGAGAGCAACAGCATCCGGCGTGGTCATTAATCAGCACACTTAATTAGGACTCGGATAATTATGTGAACGCATTCACTGAAGTAGTTTTTTTCCGTCCACAATGATTAGTTCTCATACCATTTTCTACTACTTCATTATACGACCGAACGGCTTGGTTTGGGACGTTTTCTCCTCCGTTTTCAATGGGTTCGGAATACGCCCACAACACATTTTCTTCGATAAACACGCTTTAGAAAGAAATTACTGTATTCATTGATACTCGTACAATGCCACATGTGTCGATATAATTAATTGTTGTTTTTCCCGAAGCCCACCACTCATAAGTCAAAAGAATTTGATGAATGTTATATTCACTTATTTTGGTAATTTGAAGAACAGTAATTTGTATTTTTTTTTTAATGTTGAAGACGATGTCAACCTTGCATTGTAGTATTTAACAGACACCACACCCACATCTGAATAGGACAAAATTCGACAGTTTCATTCCAATACTACATATGAGCATAACAGGTTTCCATGAAAGAAACCCCGTACCTTTTTCTTTGAATGCATTGAAGCAGGAATAGGAGTTCGTCACACTTCGTATAAACCTTCGACCTTCCCGAAGACCTTCCTTTTTGCAGTTGGACAATGGGGAGATATTTGGTTTAGCTAATATGTTCATTCACTTAAAACGATCGCAACAACAGATTTCTACCTTCAAAACAATCTGACCCTGCCGCCTTTATTGTACACGTTTGCCTTCTTCATATGAAGTCGTATAAAGCCTAACGCGTTTCCCAGATAGCTGGAATCTGGGGCCAAAAGACAAGAGACGCTGGCATGCATAGAGGGCGGATTTTACATTTGCAATTTTTTGGATAAGATAATAAGATTGAGACTGCATGAAGAGAATACATGAAGTATTATAACGCATTTGCGTATGTTGGCAGTAGATGTATATTTCAGTCTCAGTTGCCTCTCTCAGGGCTGTCGCTTTACTCATTTCCTTAGCTGCCGATTTCTAACGTACGCAGTTCTGTTTTAATCCTTATTGACTTATTTTCATTAAAAAGCAGTAAAAACGGAATTTGACGTTTGGGGAAGATGCACAATATGCACACATTTTCTTCAGCTCCAGAATGTCTTCCCCCACCGTTCCAATCCATTGTGTATTCAAAGTTACTGATCTTGTTTCCTATTTTAATTTCCAATTTGTTGGCTCAATTTTCAGCATTTTAACAAAAGGATCTTCTCATTTGAATATTAATGAACTATTCTTATTGGTAGAAATGTCGAGAACACGCCTCAATAATTGGTTAATGGCGTGACTTCAATAAAAATGACGAGAGAAAGAAGAGGAGAAAGAAGGGCAAAAGAAGAGCAATAAGACGAAGAAGAAAAAAAAGGGCCAAAGGAAGGCCAAGAGGAAACAGGGTTAAAGGGATGAGGAAGAAGGCCAAGACGATAATGTAGAAGGTGCAGAAGAATAAGTAGGAGTTCTTATTCCTAACAAAGTTCTACACTGTCCGAAATGTCATTCAATTTAATGTAGATTAATGTATTGTACCTGAAACTTCATGTAAAATTGTACGTTGAAAGAGTCAAATATATGTGTACAATACATTTAATGCACAAATTAAAATCTTTCTAAATTTAATGTAGAGGTGCTGCCGTTTCCCCTGCGTCTTATCATTTATATCGCATATTCATAATGACCAGTCCATCAAGATCATTCATTCATTCCAGATATAAGCATAAAGATTGGATTCTTGCATCCTAATGTACATGGATACATTAAATTTAATGTGCGTTCATGATAATTACTTTAATGTGATCTACATTAAAGTAATGCGGACGTATACGGCTGTAAAGTAATGCACAACTTCAACGCATTCCCAGAAATGAAGTTGATTCAATCTCATGAAACGTTTCATTCCCCTTCCCCACACCCCTTCAGCGCAAGCCCCCACACCACAGCCCCCAGGCGGGGAAGCCAAAGCACAAGGGAGCGGCCGACTCCTCCGTCAACCGGCGGCAGCGACCCTGGCAGCCTGGCCGCTCGGCACTGCACCGCAGAGAGCAACGCGCTGCCGCCGCCGCCGCCGCCGCCACCCCCCCCCCCCCCGCGTCGAGCGCCCGGAAACACGGCGCGCTCCGATTCCCGAGCTCCGCCACCGCCGCTGACGCCGCCGCCGCCGCCGGCTCGTAGTGGGCCGAAACCGCGTTCCCAGCGGGCCGAAGTATAGGGTTCGGTCACACGAGCAGAAGTGAATCAAAGCATAAGCACACCAAGCATTTTCTAGTGCTCCTATTGGAAAGGCACCTCCCAACAAATATCAAAACTATTAAATTACTTCATAATAATGAAAAAAAAATATTTAAAGTGTTTTAATTGGAAATGTAATAATATATTACATAATCATTTTCATTAATATGTTCCATATTCCAATGGTATTGTGGGTCCATAGTTTGCACGACTTCATTTTTGTACTTCCAAGCTAAAGAAAAAAGAATGGTTATAACTTATCACCGTGTTGCACCGACACATTCAAATAACATAACACTAACTCGACCGTAAAACCTGACCCTACGAGGCAGCTGCACGGCAACATACATATCAATGCACACATACTCAAAAATTAGCGTAGGGGGAACAACGAACGGATCAACGACCTTCGTGTTGTTAGCAGGACCCTCCGAGCGAAAGGGTAGTGGACCATCCCTTAGAAATGTAAAAACACTAAAGGTCTATTCCCCTAAGACAAATTTCTTGAAGAATATGACGCATATATTCAATAGGTCAGTGGAAAATTTTCTGTTAAAAGCTCTTGTCTCCAGCTGCTAAAAGCTCTTCAGATCATTCCACACACTGTGGTACATACGCAACACAATTGAATATTTCAAGAAGACAAATATTCAGTCAACTTAAGTCTCTCAAATGAATAGTGAACATCGCTTTCTCATTAATTTGCGTGAGAGCCAGTTTTCATGATAATAAAGCATCCTTCTCATAATGCTACCCCTTCTATTGCCATTACGCATCGTCAAAGTACAAAGTTCATACGTGTATCACCAGGGGCAGATCCAGCCGAACATTTTGGAGGGGGCATCATAGATGTTTGTTAAATAATATTTTTGTTATATTGTATATTATTTTTGAAGTGAATATATGATACTATTCAAAATATTTTTAAAATAATTACATAATTCTAACATAAATATTGAAATCAATTTTGCCAATTAAAAGAAGGTAACAAACGAAAACTCAAGACCTTTGGGGGGGGGGGGGGCATGGCCCGATACCCCCCCGGACCCACCACTGGGTATCATACCCCCTACTCTCACACAATTCGTTCAGCCAACCCGTCACACTGGATCCGTTGGATCGAAGCTTAGCACTTGGATCGTAGTTCGCCATTTTATTACAACAGTAAATTCGGGAAGAATGTGCAGAATCTTCTAGGCTTATTACTTTCCTGGAGTTGGAATAAATCATCGAGTTGACGTTACGAGATAAAGAAATGTCTAATTCGAAACAAACTCACCAACAATTATTATGCAAACTGTCATCCTCGCACGCACTCGCTTAAAATGAATTTCACCGTAACACGAAGAAAATTTAGATCTTAGCAAGGAAATATTATACAATGTAATAATCAGAAAACATTATTTTTTTATAACAAGAACCCTGATTAACTAGGTTTCTTAGATATCGAGTTAATGGGAGTTTGCCGTAATTTAAATCAAGAAACTACGGTTTGCATTAATGCCAAAAGATTCAGCAACTAGCGAAGTGTACATCCGGTGTTTTCCATCCAGGCAGTTTTTAACCAGTAAATACGCTTATGGCTAATCATTGAGTTTCGTACTTCCGTTGTGACAAATGAAAGTATATATGCTTTTTGACAAACTTGAAAATCTTTTGGCAAGTATAGTTTTTAATGCCATTATTTTCGTCGACAGCGGAAAAGAAATATTGGCAAACAAGAGGCAATCCAATAACCGTGACTTGAAATGTTCTCCATACTAAGAAAACTTTAACGCGACCTTTTCGCCGCCGCTATTACTACAACCAGGTCGATCATTGTTGTTGCCGAGTTGGTAAATAAGTAAACAAACAAGTGTAAATAAACAAACAAGGGTAAATAAGTAAACAAACAAACAATTCGTGGGATTTAAAGAACCCAGCAATAGTTCACAAGTATGATTCGAACTCAAGGAAACGTGCGCAGTCGATTTTCTCCCACATACGTCACATACAGTTTCTACTGTTTTACTAAACGAATCAAATCAAATCAAAAAGACCCGACCACGGTTGTTAGGGGTAAATGGTTGGTTGGAGAAGAGCTTGAAGAGGAAGGTAGGAGAGGAAGAGGAGAAAAGGGGAAATGGTGAGAAAAGGAGTAAAAAAGAAAAGGAACAGAAGAAGACATAAGTAGCAAAGCAAGCAAGAAAAAAAAACGAAAAATAAGAAGAGGCTGCATTGCTGTCTCGCCTCAAACAACCTGCTCTCCACTGCGCGCAGCCTTGGCACCCGGCGTCGGCGTCGGCGTCGGCGTCGCCTCGCGGCGCTCCCGCGACCCAGCGCTCCCCCTCCCCCGCTCCACTCCGCGCCACTTCCTGCCGCGCGAGCTGCGAGCGGAGCGGAGCCCGACCTCCCCCGTGCCGCCGACCGACGCACGCACTCACGCGCCGGCGCACGGGACGCCGCCGCCGCCGCCGCCGCCAAGCAGACAGGTAGCGGGCAGAGGAGGAGGCGGGGCCCGCCGCGTCGCGCGCCCCACTTGTGCCGGCCCAGGTCGAGGAGGAAGACAACGACAGGCAAAAGAGGAAGGGGAAGAAGAAATACGAAGAA